>JAFMSR010000006.1:33229626-33561815 GCA_022818135.1 Saxidomus purpurata | reverse complement strand
GAAAGTCAATTAATTACAGTTTTATGTTTTCTGTTTCTTAAACATGATAGAAATATCAGAGTCTTTTTCAATCATTAAGATGCAAATACCTGCTCAGTGATAAGCAAAGAAGTTTTAATTAAAAAAGGAGAAAAGTAGTAATATTGGAGCGACATATCATAGATAATCTAGGATTAATTTACTTTGCATGACTCATTTTATGCAAGACATTTATCAGAGTATATTTGTTGTACGTCAAGCAGATTAAGGCTCGTTCGTGCAAGAAGATGACAGAAGGTGCGTCATAACTCCCGTGTGGTCGCGATGATGTTTCGAAGCGCTTGCTTCGCGCCGATTTAAATCTTTTCATAAACTCCATTCCGCTACACTACCATTATATCATCACGGTTTTGTTTAACATCTTCAAAAGCAAGAATTAACTTAAACTAAGTTGGATATCGATTTTTATACTGAATGTCATTCATAAATCTGAACCGAAATGCAGATTACAAATAAAAAAAATACATACATGCGTTACATCATTGTGGATTTACCCGGTGCGAAAGGCGCTTCGCATCGGAATCAATCCCTTATCAATAATTGTCATTTCAATACTGCCCGCCATTCACCGAATTATAAAGATGGTTCAACTTAGAATTTGAAAAAATCTAAACGAGTTCAAATCATCGTTTAAATTGAGCGTATTTCGCATATAGGGATTTTTATGCGTACTCCATATACCAGTTTGTATGAACATCTTTGAGGCAGTTACAATTGTCCTGTTTACCTAACCATGCAGTACAAAGTCGATGAAAGGCCATGTTTCTTTCTATGAAACTATAGACCGATGATCTGAAATGTATGTGTATATAGCAAATAAATATATCAAGTCTCGAATGACGTCAATGAGGCCACCTTGAAAGTTGCACATAAGAGTTTTTTCCGAGGGTCAAGAAGAGAACACAGACCATTCTAGGGTAATGACTTGGAATTTTTACGATTTGCTATTGGACGGAAGGCGAGCGGTCCAAACATTTTCCTCTCAAGAGTAAGACATTAAGCTTCAACAAGCAAATGCAAAGTTTGTAAGAGCTAAGCTTCGCTACAGACGAAGACGCCGGAGAGAAAAAAACTACATCACTTAACATGAAAAAGAATGACACAAAGCTTTGGAAGCTCATCAAATGGTTGAATGTTGAAGACGGAGGAAGGGAGCAAACCCTTGAAAAGAAGTTGTATGAAAGGAACTGAAAAAATGACATCTCCCTTTACTTGTGTCGAGAGAGAGAGAGAGAGAGAGAGAGAGAGAGAGAGAGAGAGAAAGAGAGAGAGAGAGAGAGAGAGAGGGATAATAAAACCCGTGAAGAGAGAGAGAGAGAGAGAGAGAGAGAGAGAGAGAGAGAGAGGCTCTGTCACTAAAACTGCTTAATTAACATGGCATATTCGTCAAGACATAGCCAAGGTTACTAATACGATTGGAATATTAAAGCAGTGGGTTTGTATTTTATTTACGTGTTGGCTTTTAGCAACGAATCACGCGAGAAAAAGTGTAACGTGTGTTATCCATCGCAAGAAAGCTAACGAGATAATCATAAAAATGTGAAATGTATAATGTTTTGATTCATATGCAGTGACCAGTATTTTCAAACGGACAAGTGATTTCAAAATTAATTTTTCCAAAATACACACGACAGGCTTTAAATATCTGCCACCGCGGAACGGAGATTGCATTAGACGCTAATAGCTTTATTTGTCTAGGTTAGATATCATCCACAGTGGTTAATCAATCCCGTTTGCAGAATTTAAATGCAATCTATAAAGACCCCATCCTTTTCTCATCCTTTTTTCATCCTATAAACCATCACAAAAATTCAGATTTTAAGAAAGAAAAACATCATGAACAGAAATTCTGTTTTTAGCATGCGTTTTACATTTCTTCTTTAGCGCCCTATTTAAACAGAAATCGATTTCTTACAATAAACGATTATCACCGTCAACGCCTAAATCATGTCCACAATCTTCAGCACTGATATTTATTAATTTGCTTTATTCAGTCAAGGTTTTCTAATACATACGTTATAAATTATGATATGCGTGCAATAATATTCTATGCTGTGATCTATTGATAAATTATTTGAAATTACATTTCTAAATGTTGCAGTAAATATACATGTATTTCACAGATGTGGATGAGTGTGACGTAAACAATGGCAACTGTGATCACATCTGTATAAATCAAGTTGGTTCCTACAGTTGTGAGTGTTTTAGCGGTTACAAAATGGCAGACGGAAGCAGTATGACCAGAAATGAATGTCAAGGTTCGTTCGCTGTTGTTATGCTGTTCGTATATGATATCTTTTATGTCTATGTATAGATGAATGTTGTTAAGCTGAATCACATAGAATAGGACGCCCTTAATTTTCAGCCTTACGACATAATAAAATGGTTGTGAGTTTGTCGAAACTAAATAGAATAAAACTCATGGTTTGTAGTTTTAATATTAAGATAGCGCCTGATCTAAACTAGAATTATATTCACAATAATTTTAGATGTTCATATCTTTCTTATTATACCCTCGCAAAGCGAAGTGTTCGGGGTATACAGGAGTCACCCTGTCGGTCGTGCATTCTGTTTCAAAAGGATTGCAATGAATTTGGTGTACATTGTTACAATGGATAGTAGATTTGCTTGACATAATTGTGCCCCCATCGAAGATGGAGGGGTGTATCGGTTTGAACATGTTGTTCGGTAGGACAAAGGTTAATGTCAAAGTTATCTTCAACAGAAAACATTGTCTAATTTATAACAAATGAATATTTTGACTTAGGTTTATCAAACTTAATAGGTTGGTTGGTCATGACAATAAAATGATCCCTTCAGATTTTGAGGCGAACAGGTCATAGGTCAAGGTCACAGTGACTTTCAACAGAAAACACTGGTCCGATCAATAGCTAGAAAATGCTTTCTTCTAATGTCCTCAAACTTTGTAGATAGGTTGATCATGACCAGTAGATAACCATTATCAATTTGAGGTCAGCAGGTCAAAAATCAAAGTCACAGTGACTTTCAGCAGAAAAAAGCTTGTCCGATCAATAACTGGAAAATACATTGTCCTATTGTTTGCAAGTTTTTTTAGGTCCGTTGATCATGTCCAGTAAATGATCGCTCTATATTTTAAGGACATCAGATCAAGATCATAAAGACCTTCAACACAAAAACCTGTCTGATCAATGCCTAGAGAATGCACTGGCTTACTGTCCTCAAAGGGTGTAGGTTGATTGACATGACCAGTAGATAACCCCCATTAATTTTCAGGTCAAATGACAATGTTAACTGGCTGTCGTCATGGGGGAATACATATTTGAATGCTTTACAAACATGTCTTGTTTTAGTGTGTATCAATCAAGGTGTTGCAGAGTTATGCCCCTTCAAATTAAGATATTCTTGTTGTTTAGATTTCATGTAGCATATATAGATTGTGGAGCAAATTCCTCCTTTTTAAAATGAATTGTAATGAATGTGTGTACGCAAAGTCACCATCAATATTTTTTTTTTGTCTTTTTTGTTTGCATTATCCCCTTTCTCTGCCCTTTCACTTTTCCCTTCCCCTCTCTGTAATCTCCGCCCGCCTTAGACATTGCTGTATATTCCTTTTTCTACTGTGATTTATACTTTTCACCTGATATTCACCTGCATTTCAATTGTTACTTTCTCGTTTTTCCCTTTTTGCGCTTATTGTCATGGGATAAATTTTTCCCACGGGACTCTACGGTATTCTTTCACAATTTACTTAGCTATGACTGGGCTATACTTAGCTACTATGTCACTGTATACTCCGGACACGCAAGTTTATGCCCCTAGAATTTCTGTTTACCGACGTTCCTACTTTCGGACTTTGTCACAAGTTAGCAGAGATGTACTCGGTATTAATGGAAAAACTTTGACAAGGCAGTTTTTGTCAAAAGATGATGAGAAATGATGATAAACGAAGTGAAGGAGAGTCCAGCTTCCGGCGGGGTTCGAACCCACGGCTTTCCGTTCTTTTGTCCAGTACACTAACCACTGACCTATAGAGATCACCATCAATAATAGATACATTGTATACAAGGCACAGTTTATGTGTGTATGCAGTAAGGTGTTGCATAGTTTTGCCAGTTTGAACTTAGGTTCTTTTTCGTATGACTCAACAAAAACAAAATAATGAGTTATCCCCTTCTAGATACGTTTCAAACGTCATTTTCAGGGATCGGCCCGTCATGCACACTTTTAAGACAAGCACATTACTCACGAGATCAGAAAATCGGTTTATGCGTCCTTGACCTAGATATGGCGTCGTCTTTGCATAATACTAACGTGGTTCAAGCTCCACCAACTATGCCCATCCGTCCGTTCTATATATCAGTAGTTCCTATAACATTTTCAAGTTGTTAGTAAAACAAATCTTCTACCTAATTTTGCAGATAAAATTCGAATATATATTGCAAACCAGTCCAAATCAAATGCAAAATTTATTAAAAAATATTCATGAAATCGACAGTATTTAAGCATATACGTTATATGCAATAACATATAAAACTGTTCTTTAAATAACTTTATAGATACTTCAATAGAATGGATAACTTCACAAAGTACGTCCGGACGAGTGCACATTATTTCATTCCGTATTCATTTATTCCACCTAAGGCTTAGGGTTAGTGATGTCATTTACAGGTGGTCCGAAATATTCAATGGAAAATACCTCCTAAGTGTAGAAATGTGTAGTTCCTTATATCCGGATTTTAGTTTAATCCGGATTCGTTATATACGGAGTTAAATGTACTTGAAGTGTCCCTTGGATAGATTACAGTTAAGCGGTCCACATTGATTAGGACTGTTGTTATGTTTTTGGAACCGCTTTGAAGGATTGTCATGAAACCTTACTTATGATGATCTATATATTCATCATATATTTCACAGATTTGGATGAGTGTGACGTAAACAATGGCAACTGCGATCACATCTGTATAAATCAAGCTGGTTCCTACAGATGTGAGTGTTTCAGCGGCTACAGAATGGTAGACGGAAGCAGTATGACCAGAAATGAATGTCAAGGTTCGTTCGTTAACTCAATCATGATATTCAGATATGATATATTCGGTGTCTTTGTATATATGACTGTTGTTAAACTACGACACAGAGAATAAGACGTTTTGCATTCCCAACCTAGGGCAGAAGAAAACGGTTTAGTGTTTTCGGAACGAACATTATAAAACGCATAGTTTGTAGTATTCTATTTTAAGGTAGCGTCTTTTGTATTTACTGCAAAGTCACAATACAAATCACGATAAGAAATATATATATTTGCAATTCATGTGTATCTTGGTAAGTAAGGTGTGTTAGAAGGTTGACCAACCTTCAGTTGTTTAACCTTTTAGCACGGTATCTCTGTTCAGTACGGTGGCAGCTTTGATTTCTCTGAATGTATCATCTGCGGTCGATTTTGAGGATCAACAACTTCCTTTGAGGATAAATAAGTTTTGTAAGAGTGTATAAGGAACATGTGCTTTCTAGTCAAGTGAAAAAAAAAAAGAATCGTACAAGCATAATTTTTAACGTTTAGCACCGTCCATTATAAGAAACATGATAGCTATAGTCTAAATTTCATTCCAAATAGTTACGGTAAACTTATACAGTACAGAGCCAGAGCTTATTCTCCAATTCGATAAGGATCATAAAAGAATCCAAGACTTTTTTAGTTCTAATCTAATAACTAAACAAAATATGAAGAGTTATTTTTTTCGATAAAGCTCAAGTCATTTTCAGGGATAGGCGCGTCACTCACACTTTAACGATACACATGTGACTCTTTTATGACGTCAATAAGTAAAAGGGTTCATACCCTAGTTATGATGTCGCCGTTTCGTAATAGCAACAATGGTTCCAGCTCCACCGCCTATGCCCAATCTTCCGTACTATATATCGGTTGTTACTAAAGCAATTTGCAAAATAGAAAATTCGTCCTACTTACAAAATGTATTTCAATTAAATGATGGGTAGATAAAACACATTATGTCACATGCGCCATTTTCCAACATATAAAGGTCATTCTCCTTTCCGTTAGAACAGATAAGAATACAAAAGTTTGTAATTGATGTATTGCGAAGATGGCGTAGTTAGAATAAAAGAAAATGCGAGCTATTATTAAACTTCTCTGCTCACTAATTACTCAAGTACGAACACATGAGAGATGATAAAACATACATATTATGATAGGGTCAAGTATATGACATTACCAGATGTTCTCTGCTGCCGACAGAATTCCACCCGAAACTACGCCGATGTCTGATATGTTGCAACAGAAAAGAAAGTTGTTTTCGAGAACCACAACATAAAATTCAATATTTAATCTCGATTCTGACAACATTGAAAATTTAATTCCGTTTGTTCATAGGACATTCAAGTCACTTGCAATAACATCGCAAACATGCAACAACAGGGCGTCGAGCGCCGAGCGTCATCGAATTCAGAATGACGTTGACTGACGTTCCACTCAGTATACTACTTTTTTATCTATCAACACGGAAGCAATCCGCCTAGTGCTGATTTTCTTCATGAAAAGCTATTGATTGCCGCGTAAACCAACGTCGTATCAGACAACCGCTATCAAACATGCCCTATCGCATCTTCTAAAAGAAACTGATAAAAATACATGAACCTTCTGCATCGGCAGGCATTGGTAACATGTGTAATTGATACAAAACGGGTAAACACGAGTTGATACGTAGGCATGTACGTGCTTTCCACATGGAAAACATTTACATCTTGTATATATAAGGCAAATTAGCAAACATTTTGAATTTTTAGAACATTCAAGGATAACAACCATATATTTTGTAATAGATGTACTTAGGTGAAAAAATTATCCCGGCCAGAGGTTGGGGACCTGACAGAACGGGGTCAATTTCAATGCTCTAAGGTGCTAGTAGCCCGTTTGTATTTAAATGTACTTCACTTTACTGATAATATGTCTATTTTTTCTATTCAAAGACATCGACGAATGCACTGAACAAACGTCTGGATGCAGTCAGAAATGTACTAATTCAGATGGTTCATACAGCTGCAGTTGCAACAACGGATACTCTCGTAATCACGATGATAACACCTGCATTGGTAGGTTTTTACATGTATAATGGTTTCATAATTTCTAATTGTCATCCGTTATACCAATTTCACAAATATTTTTTATCTTATGTACTGGCTTACTTACTCTTAAATATAGCCTTCACTACTTACAAATGCTCCCTTTTTATCGTGATGCATGTTAACCTATTGAAATTACAATGGACGAGAAAGCGTAAATAAAGTATAATGGACAGAATTTATAACATGTATTTTCTTTGAAAACAAAAACACTAGATGTAGACGACTGTGAAGTTGTTACATGTCAAAATGGAGGCTCCTGTATCGACGGTCTGGGATCGTTTTCGTGTGCATGTGAAGCAGGTTTTACCGGGGTGCTTTGTCAGACAGGTTTGTTCACTAATTTATCGATTCATTGTTGATAAATGATGTGACTGGTTACAAGAAATTCTCGTACTTTTGTTCTAATCAACATATGCTAAGTGTTCTTCATACTTGATTTCAAATCATTTAGGATAGTTAACTTTATTTCCATGTCCAAGCCAAAGAAATCAATTACGTTAGCAATTTAAAAGACAGCAAAATTCGGAAAATATAGTTACGGTAACGTACTACAAACAATTATATGAATGGCATAGATGTTTGAAAATATTAGAACGCCTGAAGCCTTCTATTAATGCATCGTCAATCATCCTACAGAAAAGATTATTTTCTTTCGCACTTTTCTTTGGTCGTACAGCCTTATCACTGTTGTTACTTTGATAGTTCAATAAGGCGGAAGGGGGTAGTCTGAGCAAGTCCTTTGTAATTTTGTCTGGCGAATTACTTGCGCATTTTGGTGATCAACACAAATTTAATCGTTCACACATAAGATTTATGTGTTTGTTTTATCCAGTGCTATCTGCGGTTTTGTAAGAGTCTGAATTACCTCGATCCTTCAAGGCTAACTCTAATGAATGTGTAGCTACATGTAGCTCGTTGTTTTGAACAGGATATGGATATGCAGATCAGAATAAACGGATTGGTAGATAACATATTTACATGTGAATAGTGTGTTTTAATATCATCATTGTCAGAAATATTTTATTATCATTATTATCACTATTATCCTTTTTATTCTTCTTTTTCTCATAATCATTATTACAATTATTAAGTTGTCATTTTAAAAATAATTGATATTAATATTCAGATATCAATGAGTGCGAATTGTTGAATGGAGGTTGTCAGGACATTTGTGTAAATACCATTGGCTCTTTTGCGTGCAACTGTTCTGAGGGTAGAGAACTTGAAAGCGATAGATTTTCATGTTTGAAAGGTATTTGTTTCATCACTTGTAGGAAATGAACAAAATGACACCATTGTAAATAGGAGCACCATTTATTTAAGTAGGTACAAATAATATTGTATGGTCTAGATTAAAAATGATACAACATACAGCATGTTTTTTAAGCAAAAAAAAAACATTTTGCCATTTTATATACCATCTCTTATTGCTACAATTACATTTGTTAATTTGATATCTATGGTATAAATAATCTTATCTTATTTTTGCAGCGTTTCTAAGATGCATTCAGCTGTATTTTATATTTCAGTGTTTTGTATTTGCTGGTTAACTTAATAATAATGAATTACGTAATATGAATTACATAACCATATCGTTATTGTATTTAAAAGAAACCCATACTTTATACCTGAGACTGTACATTTCAGAAGAAAAGCATTCCGATATGAATTATTTTACTAACGTATGAGTTATTAAACTGAGACAATGATAAACACAACAATGAAATGGATATTAATCAACACTTGCTCTCATACTAAATACTATGTGTGAAACATGAAACGCAAATTTTTCAACAACATTATGTAAGCATTTAAAGACAACCTTTACTTAAACTAAATGACGAAATCCAAAATGTTGAGTCCACTACATTTTCAAGAACCGGGGATGGACTGCTCAGCTCGATATATATATATATATATATATATATATATATATATATATATATATATATAGACACTGATTCAATTTGTGTATATAGTCAAGTATTAATCTCCTTAAGCTCAATGTCCATATGTCAGAAGCTGTCCCCACCACAGAACAACAGATAATCAATATTAAACTATTTAAGTCCCCTTTATGAATATCCCTTGTCGAGAAAAAGTGTATTACCTGTATATATTGACTGTTCTACTGTTCAGTTGTATTGTAGTGGGGAGGAATTTTGACTTATTTCATCGCTTTTACCGTTGTGAGGATGCAGATTGTGAAAATCTCACATGTACATGTACATGAAAACAATGTATAAACGTAATGCATGCGATAATAATCTTTACATGGAAACGCCTGAAAACATTCCAAAATATCTCATGAAATCAATCATCCAATATATCAAACCATCGCTTTCAGTGTATCGAAGGAAGCAATAGTAAAACGTAACAAAAACCAACAAATAAAACATGGACAGTTTACAATACTATGTAAAGGATGTTATACAAATAGACACTAGACACATAAAAGGCAATTTGGCATGAAAAAGTCATAGTGCAACGTCTGCTATTAAACTGTACATCTGGCATTACTTTCCCTTTCTCAACTTTGTAAGATTAATAGTTCATTTCTTTGTTATGCTTAAGTAGCGAATTTATCAGGACAACATTTGTTATGAACTATCAGTGATTCGTTACTTAACAAATAGATAATTGATTATATCTTAATGTTAGAACTAGATGGTTTCTTTTTCATAAAGAAGAGGCTGTTACAGTATTTGAGCGTCTACAGATCCCAAGACAACTCCTTCCGAAAGCCTGTTCTACTGTCAGTCTTGCTCAGTGTACATATGACCGTGACATAGATATATACCTAACCTCAACATCCGAGTGGTTCAGGCTCAGCTCTAATCACGATATCATTTACACACTTGGCATCGTGTTTGTCAAGGTTAATAACTTTTCTCTGCCGGTGTCACTTCGAGGAATCGAAGTCACTTTACGAAGTAAAGAGTTCTTTCTCAACTACGGAGTGCAGTACAATTTTACAGAGGTCACGAGCATAGATAATGATTTGACGCCTGCAGATTGCCGATCCATTGAACTTGTAGGTGATGAATTTTATGACTTTATCCGTGAAGACTCATTTACAAAAACATTCTTACTGTCCTTATTTCCGGCACTTCCCGACTGGCTTCAATTTGAAAAGTCAAGTACAGACATATTGTCCGTTCAAGACATAAGGTCTGATCTCGTATATGGCAGAAATATGGATGACGTCACATGGTGCACTGGAGCGCCAGTGTTACCAGACAATTTATATGCTGTGTTCAGATTTGATACTGGATTTAAGTTAAGTGTTCTTGATAACAAAGTAGACTTTCCAAAAACAATAAAGTCCAAGAAGTTCTGCTTGATTGTTGACCTTTGGCAGAGCTATGGAGGGACTGTTTTCCTGATGATACCAGAAGGCTCTCGTGATTTGTTATCAGAACTGAGTGTGTTTAGAGCACTAAATGAAGACCAGAATATTCACATTGAACCAAGGGGTATTGGTATTTCTTTAGTGAATGGCATAAGCGCAGTGCATCATACATCATCTCGTCAACTTTGGAATGGAGAACAGATGTTTATGCCGTACGTAACAGTAGATTTTTTCTTTTAGAGACAAATGTGTCCATCAAGTTAACAAGTTACATGTATATAGTCAATTATAAATGTAAAAGTCCATATCAAATAATAATAGTCAATGTCAACTGGCATTGCTTTATAATATATTTACATGTACTGAAAACTAGTAAATCTTAATGTGAAAGTGTGTGATGACGGGGTTTAATTGTGTTTTATGCAGTCAATTCGGTTTTGTGTGAATTAAAACACTGTTTGCAAAGACAACCGCTACAAATTAAAACAATAGTTTCTCTTCCAGCTGTTGATGCTAAGTTGTCAAAAGATTATGGCTAACGCCGGTTATTTTTTAAAACGCTGAATGAAATGGTAGTTTTAAAACTGACAAACAACGTTAGCACGAAGTTTCACAATAACAATTAAAGATTATATATTGATACCTAACATGCAATATTTAATTTGCTTGTAATGTGATCTTACTCCTAAAATATCACAGCGAAAGTTTGTGTACATTGTCTTTTCTCGCAAATATTCTGGGTCTCATATAACATCTTCAACATTTTAAATTATCAGTTGTGTATGATAGCCCATCCTGAAAGTGTTTTGAATGTAGAATGACAGGTTATTCTGAGAGTGTGTCATTTTTACAGATTGTTACCCCAGACTGACTTTTGGATAGGTGGCAAACTGATGAAAAATGATCGTTATTTTACAGTCGAAGGAAATGCAGATGTATATATTGGAATCCGTGATACCCAAACGGTGAGAACCTTTCCGTATTATAAATTGTTGTTATGTACAAGAATACTTTATAATTGTTTTCCTAGCAGTGTATATGAGACTGTTCTGTTTGTCCTTTACAGATGATTTCTACAATGTTTCTAGAAGAATGGACTGGTACAGTAGACATTGAGTTGTCAGTTTCTCCAATCATAAGATTCAAACTTTTCGGCAAGGAATATTCGGTAACCTTACAATTAGTCACTGCGACTATAAGTGCCTTCTTTTCCATTGGAGGTAATCATTAAGTTTTCAGATTAAAATATTAGTTAAACTAGATGGGAGTTCAGTAGTACACTTGTGTCGCCCTCTTACGCTTTGTCAGAATAACAAATAATTTTGTGACAAAATCTAAGTACCAATAGGCATAACTCTGTCAAATATGACATTGATCAACAAAATTTGGCGGCATCATGACCCTTTTGTCAAAAGCATTAGAATCTGAAAGTTTGATCAAGAAATCTAAAGTACCAATAGAGGCATAACTCTGTTAAATATGACCTTGTTCTAAAATATTTGGCGGCATCACAACCCTTCGGACATAAGCAATACAATTGTAAAGTTTGATGAAAAAATCTCAAGAAATGGCAAAGTTATAGCCAACGTTAAGTTTATGTGACGGACGGACGGACCGACAGACAAAGCGATCCCTATGTATCGCCTTTTCTTAAAAGGGCGACACAAAAACTAGATAATGTCGATATTTTTATGCCCTCGAAAGAACTTCGGGCGGCACATAGAAACTAACTCGTCTGTTCGTCCGTCCCCGCTTCTTTGTCCGGAATATAACTCCAAAAGTATTAAAGGGAACTTCTGAGAATAACTTGGAACTTCATACTTTGATACAGCTTAATGAAAGTGCAGTGCTCAAGAACCATGACTCTACCTTGTCTAGTTTTTGAAATACCCCCATTTGTTACATGTTCTTGTCCGGATCATAAATCTTAAGGTATTGCAGGAACGTATTCTGTTAACGTATAGTGAGAGAGTATATCAAAGGGAAGTGCATATTCCAAGAACCATAACGATATATATATTACCTTATTTTGAGATAATCATCTTCTGTTGTTTTCTAATTATTGCTTAGGGAAACAACCTAAAGTTAAAATATAATGGTCTGTTCTAACAGATACAAACAAAACCACAATTAATGACAATTGAGAAAGCTAAATAGATTTTAAATCCTTTGTATGCAGTCAGTCGGCATTAATTATTAAATTATGATATATTACACTACAATGCTGTTTTATACATGTAAGTTGAATATAAAAGCATCCTTAGCTCCACATGATAATAATGGTCCTGATGTTAATGTCCAAAACCTGCAATCAACAATGTGATAAACATATTGATTCGATTAAAAGTTGATAAAAGTGTTGACTGCTTATACTATGATCATATAAACAGTGCCTTTGGACCGGGGTGTGCCATTTACTTCTGTCAATAGAGTCGAGTAAAAGAAATAGGTAAATGATTGCTCGTGTTTGAAAAGAATATGATCGTTTCATGAAGCTGTAAACTTTTCAGTTGCAGATTTATGGTTTTTTGTCGAGCCCGCTTGCGGTGAGCTCGACATTGTTGTCACTTTTGGCGGTTCGGTGTATGTGCGTGCGTCCGTCCGTCCGTGCGTGCGTGCGTCCGTGCGCCCGTGTGTGCGTGCGTGCGTGCGTCCGGAGCATATCTTTTTCATGCATGGAAGGATTTTGATGTTACTTGGCACAAATATTCACCACCATGAGACGGAGTGTCATGCGCAAGAACCAGGTCCCTAGGTCTAAGGTCAAGGTCACACTTAGAGGTTGAAATTCAAAGTCAAGAATATCTTTGTCTGGAGCATTTCTTCTTCATGCATGAATGGATTTTGATGTTACTTTGTACAAGTGTTCACCACCATGGGCTACCCTTGTTTTTAGAATTACTTCCCTTTGTTGTTACTATAAATAGCTTATATTGTAACTTTTTATTACTTGCCGTAGAGTAAAATCGAGACCACTTTTCTGTGGTACAACATGCATGTTACATCCAATATTTAGGTTATTTTGACCTATCTCTACTTAGTAAGGAGTTAGTCCTTTTGACAGCTGGCGGGCTCGACATGTTGCACGTGGGCATCTAGTTTTTATTTTCAAACTGTCACTCTCTTATGCATTGAAGGATTTTGAAATAAATTCGCACACTTGTTCAGCTCACAGAGATAATGTATCTGGTACTTTCTGTGATTTTGCACCCTTTATACTTGAAGTTTTTGTTTCATGTCTATTATTCTAGGCTCGACTCGTGAGTGGTGTGGCACGGTATCTAACCCACAGGGAGTCTTCATGTCAGCACTAGTTGAAATAAACCCCTTCAAAAATGTACCATTTCTTGAAAACTTTGCGATTATCTTAACAAATCGTTTGTATGCATTTGTTACAACGGACCAAAATGTTAATTCTCAGGACGGAGTCGATATTTCCATACAAGACGACATACTTAAGCTCGACACTCTTTTGAGCGATACAGAAACTGTTTTGTATAAGGCTGTTAATAACATTGAAATGGCTTTATCAGACACATTAAAAGAAAAGTTGGAAGAAATGACGCAAACGGTTGTAGAAATAAGAAATATGATGAATGAAAATTTACTTGATGTATCGTTAGTAACTTCTGAAGAACTAATAGGTTATCTTGAACACATTCGTCAAAATTTCTACAAGTTTAGATCTTCTGTAACGGATTTTGCTGACAAAACTGAGTTTAATATTGACAAAGAAAAACAAAATTTGACCGATTTATTGGACAAACATACTAGTTTTATCAGTGAAATTTTCAAAAAAGTTTTCAATGAAATAACACAAAAACATATCTCATCCGCTGGGAACTACACCGGTTTTGGATTAAAATATTCACTTGATTTGAATATATTCAATCTCAATTTACCTGGATTTGATATAGAAATAGTCTATTCTGAAGGAGATTTACTTCGCTGTAGTCGGTTTGATGAAATCAGACAACTTCTTGATGGTGAAAGTGCTCTTCGATTTCTTGGTAGAGCATCCAAAGAATACGATTTGGGACAATTTCTCAGTTACGAGAAAGGATTTGGAGTTGGAGGAGCGTTTGCCATAAGTTCAGATAAATTTATAATACAGCTGCAAACGTTTATAAACATGCTTGGTATAAAAGTAACTGGAGACATCTTCATCAGTAGAAATGGAATTTATTTCTATTTAGAAGGTAATGTTTGGGACAGTTTTCTCGCTCAGATAGAAGTTACAGCTGAGGTTGGCAAAGAATGGTATCAGCTTACATTTAACCTGCGAGGTCGATTTGTTGCACAGGCAAAGAGAAAGCGTCATTCGCGAGCTTTAGTTTCAAACAGATATCCAGGCATTTTTAAAAATTCAAGAAATAGGCGGCAGATACAAACGGTTAGCTCGTCCTTTCAAAGTAGTTACCTAGATGCTTTGAAAAGGGTCATTAAATTGATATCTGGAGCTGCGCAAGAACGATTGTCTCAAGCTCAGTCTGCTCTTATATCAGCTCAGAAAGGTTTAACTAAAGCACAAAGCTGGTTAGACGAAAAACAAAAAGATATAATGGAAGCTAATGTCATATTTGACAACGCAGTCAAAAGTCTTGAAACTGCAAAAGAAAAACTCGAGACAGCTAAAAAACCGCTAAACAATGCTTTAGAATCATTGAAAGATGCTCAAATAGACGTTGACAATCTTTGCAGAATCAAAACATGTTCGAAAGTCTGTATACCTGGAATTAAATGCAGAATCCGTTGGAAGAAAATATGGTTTCTTCGCATACCATACCCATTCTGTAGACCTACAAGTTGTATGATAAGTTTTCCTGATCCATTATGTGTTACTGCGAACATAGCATGCAGAATTATAAGAAAAGCTGCCTATTACATTCTAGAACTAGCAAATATTTTTGTTCGAACTGTAATGTTGGCTTTTGATGTTGCAAAAGCGGCGGTCACAGTAGCACAATTTGTTGTAGACAAATCTCGTATAGTTTTAGCTATAGCAGATGGGATTCTGGAATTAGCCGAAATTGGACTTGAGGTTGCTAAGGGAATATTAGAGGCAGCAAAACTTGCGTTAGAGGCCGTTAAACATGTGATAGGTGCTGCTGTAAAGGTTCTTGAATTTGTTATAGAATACGGTTTGAAAAGTATAATAGATGTGCGAAACTGTGGCTTTAATATCAAATTATCTACAAAGGATTTGCCGGTTTTCGAAGTGTTTTGTGAAGTCAATGCTTTTAAGTTAGGCTGGACCAACATTAAGTTAAAAATTAATTTTAAAAACATACTACAGAGTATTTGGCAGGCTTCACGGGCAACAATCAAAGCCATCATCAATATTTTCGATGGAATTTTCAGCGGAAGAAAGCGAAGAGATATAGAATTTGATGCATCGTCACGAATGCATGTGTTACTCCGTAAGATACGCGAATCAGGAAGTTTTAACAACACTGAAATGTATTTGAACCAAACAATTGACATTGTAAAAAATACCATGGGCTTTCATGGTACCGATGATAGTGATGCAGAAAACAGAGTTGAAATTTTCCGTGAAAAATGTAATACTATTACAAAAATACAGAATTTCTTGCAGTACGCATTCGAATCATTGCAGGGTGTAATAAACGATTCAAAACCTTATACAGAGGAAATTGAAAATGTGAAGAAGATGCTACAAGGATACAGTAACATTGCGTCAACTGCAAATGTTACCTTAGAAAACGTCGGAATAAGCAGAGAGAATGCTACAAAGGATTACAATATGACGGATGAAGATCTGGATAAGGCAATAAATGAAACGAAGTCTGCGGCGCCTGATGACCCATTGGTTCTTGAAATACGGTCTGCTGTAAATATATCAGTTAAAAACGTCGATACAGAAAAACAGTCGGTTGAATCTATAGATTATTTAAGCGTGTGGTTTACTTCAATGAAAAGCATGACTAGGGACTATTATAATGAAACCGAATGTGACGACTTCAGAGATTGTGTATTCTTTTCAATATCAAGCTTTTATGATCTTTATGAGTATGAAGATCTTCCTAATATAACACATATAAAGGAATCTCTTCTTGACCTTGAAAATATATTGATCGAGACATTTCAGAATGAATCTTCTTCAATAATAGACATGTCAGTAGCTATGGAATATGTTCTCAGTCGCATTGATAGCCTTGTTGAAATGAACTTATTTTGTGCTGAGCCCCCGAAGTTTTTGACGCGGTTAACGAATAACACTGTCTTGTATGGCAGCAAAGTACAATTTTTCTGTCATGTTGCTGGAGATCCGGAACCAAGGTACATTTGGCTTAAAAATGACACCGTTATAGCTGGTGAAAATATGAGCACAATAACCGTACACAATGTCACAGATGAAAATGCGTTTGATAAGTACAACTGTATTGCTGAAAACGTGGTTGCAAACATAACCTCTGACGATGCTTACATAACCGTGGTCTTGGAGGGTAAGTTACTTTCGTTTTATGATGTACTTACTTACTTGTTGTTGCAAAGCTTTAAGACTTCAATATTTCGTGATATGAGGACGTCAGTGTATTTATAACGTAAGACATGTTTATAATAGGCCCAGTCTTCAAGATCACATTACATCTGAGACACGTGTCACGAGACACGTGATGACTTTTAACAATTTTTTTTTTCAAAACGTTTAATATAATGTAGCATACAATTGCACTTACAATTTGCTACAATAAAACTGTATGCACAATTTTATACATATAACTGCACAGCTTTATATACTTAGCAGTCTACATATCAAATTCTGACAGTCATTTTATCAAATTGATATTTGCAAAAAGCCACTAATTCATATAATTGTAATCTGAATTACTTAATAATCAATACTACATAATAGACGGATATGATAATACTACTCCTACATGTAGTTATCTTTTTGAATTGTATTTTTAGTAGAGTATTGGTAACAATGATGTACATGACACAATAATTTATATCTATATTTCTAACAAAAATATACGTTAATATCATAAAATGTAAGATAAGTTGTGTGCTATGAAAATATACATTAATAAAATGAAATACAGTTTATATCATTACATAAATTGTCGTCGTTAAATTGATACTGATCATCATTATCATCAGCATCAACATCCCTGCTACAATTATTATTACTTCTTTTCGTATCTTATTCGCTTTCATTTTTTGTCCTTCCTCTTATTATAACAAGTTATTGTTTTTCTCTTGTATAACTCTATTTACTCAATTATAGTGTAATAAATATCATATTTACGAATATTGTATAAAAATGTCATAATCAATAAACTTAAGACATTATTAACAAATTTGTTACCGATGGAAATTCCACATTTCACTTTAGATGAAGATGAATGTGAAACTGAAAATGGCAACTGCGACCAGCTTTGTAACAACACTGTTGGATCATACATATGTTTATGTTACGAGGGCTACGAGCCTCAGGAAGAAAACAAATACAATTGCACAGGTACGTTTTTTATTATTCTTTTCCATTTTATTAACACATCTTAAAAAAATAGCAAAAAGCTCTATATACAACGAAAAGGGTATTTTATCTTATTTAGATATTTAGAAACACACATCTCTTTAGATAATCTGTTTGGGTATTACTCGTAACTGAATAATGCACAGACATTTTAAAATTAACAATGGTAAACAGTCTTACATGAAAAGGCTGAAACTATGCAAGGAGATGATGGTTTTTTTTTCAGATAAAAATGAATGCCAGACAAACAACGGGGAGTGTCAGCAAACATGCATCAACGTAAAAGGATCATTCACATGCTCCTGTCATGAAGGATTCGAAAAACACAGGGACGGTAGAACATGCACTGATATAAATGAATGTGAAACACAAAACGGTGGATGCCAGCAAACATGCACAAACGCAGAGGGATCATACACGTGTTCTTGCAATGATGGATACCAGTTACACGGTGATGGCAGAACATGCATCGATATAAATGAATGCGAAACAAACAATGGTGGATGCCAGCACATGTGCACAAACGTAGAAGGATCTGACACGTGTTCTTGCAATGGAGGATACCAATTGCACACCAATGGCAGAACATGCAACGACATAAACGAATGTGAAACAAACAACGGCGGATGCAACCACAAGTGTATAAACGGAGAAGGATCTTACACATGTTTTTGCAATGAAGGGTACAAAATTCAAGTTGATGGCAGAACATGTGAAGACATAAATGAATGCAAAACTAACAATGGTGGATGCCAACAAAAGTGCACAAACGAAGGAGGATCTTTCACATGTTCCTGCAAAAGCGGATATGAATTATACACGGACAAAAAGACATGTCTTGATACAAATGAATGTGAAACAAACAATGGAGGATGCCAACATATATGTGAAAACGCAGATGGATCTTTTACGTGTTCTTGCAATGATGGTTTCGAAATTGATGATGACAGTAAATCATGTATTTATATAAATGAATGCGAAGCAAAGAATGGACAATGTCAACATGAGTGCATTAATGAAAATGGATCAGTAAGGTGCACCTGCAAAGAGGGATACGAATTATTGCCAGACTCTGTCTCCTGTCGTGATATAGATGAATGTGAAGCTGACAACGGAAAGTGTGAACATACTTGTCTTAATCTTATAGGATCACATACGTGTCTTTGTCCATTGGGGAGTATTCTTGAAAAGAATAATATGTCATGCAGAGGTACATGTACGACCATTTTCTTATTTGTATACCTTATAAAGTGATTCATGTAGCAAGTTAACAACTGCCTTTCGTATCAGCCACAATTCGTAACCTGTAATAAATACATCGAATCTCGGTGCATTAGAATGATTTAGCTCATTAAAGTAAAAACTCGTAGGAGACCATGAACACAGCCTTTCTATAGTCACAGGGAGTTTATCATGCAAATACAAATTTTGTCGTAACATCGGCAAAAATGACGCATTTTTCGCCACAAGCGTGTGCAGTGTATTTCCCTACCATACCTTATGACTTTGTAAGAGTGCAAAATCAATTGCATATGCATTACTGTTTCGGTTGAGGACTCTTTGCAAATCTTCTTCACTTTACTCACAAACTAAGGATTTATTGTCTTCACTTTCTCGAGAGCCGTTACTTACCCATCCTATTTTGAAGCGAACATTGAACATATATAATTTACTGTTAAGCTTTTACTAGCCGAGGAATAAACCGTATTCAGAACCTCACTCAACCTTTTTAAGCTTGCTAGGGAGCTCCTTACATGGAAAGCATTGATTAAACCCATTTATTAGCCACATCGTCGGAGATGAGAAGTTATTTTTATTATCATTTAGCCTAATTCGCCTGGCTATGAATTGTATACATGCATTGTTAACTTGGTACGAATTTTTGGATAGTTGTTCTGGTAATACTTAACATGCTTTACAATGTCGAATTTCTTTGTGCACAGATGTCAGCCGAAATGCAGTGTCATCTTCTATAAAACTATATGTCGATGAGGATACGGACATATCAAATAAATCTGTTTACATTTCTGTAGAAAGAATGGTAAGTATGTGTCTTTGTTTATTCAACTCAATCTATTAAATGTTTCATTAAACTGGTCATACATCTATCTAGAGCAGCTAAAGGTTTTACGAAACATAGCAAATATGTACAATTATTGTCTTTTGTACATTTTTGTATACTCAGTACATTTTAGGTTTTGCTGTAAAATGGTAACTTGCATTTCAGCTAGGAATAAAGCTACATACATTTACACAGGCGAGCTAACTATCATTGTACTAAATATTATTCAATTATTTAATCATTATCATACTATACCAGCTTGTCTAGAATGCAACGGAAATAATGGAAGGAAAGAGCGCAAACTATACATAAAAAGAAAGACAGCACGTCGTGATGGGCATTTCCCTTTTATTTCATGTTATTTTTCCAGTTGTCTATCGATTTGACCGGACAGATATACAATGGTCGACGAAACTTACTATGCAAACAGTGTATGACTTTTAAAGCGCAGCGCTCAAGGAATATTATCAATGCTTTATTAACATGTGTTATTTATCCATGTTTAAAGCGGTTTTCTTGTATCCTAGTTGTGATAATCCACTTAATTAAAAGCTTAGAAACTTCAATTTATATCTGTCAATTAAACACTTTGATTGTTTACACAGAGTAACACAATCGTTGTTTGCCATCTTGAGTTCCGTTAGGACTCATTTTAAGTTTATTTAGTTAATGAACATTATTTAGACTTCGACTTACAGAACGGTATGCATTTCATATATGGACTGTGATATATTTTTGTTTCAGTTGAATAGTCACTTCAAGACCTTCATTGATGGCACTTTGACTGTATATATCAACAATCTCAGGTTTGTTTTTTTCTGTAAGCAACACTATATACGAATTTTATTCCTCGCATTTCAGTTTATACGATTTCTTTGTTGTAGAAGAACTAACTGTATGTGATACTTTTAATTGTTTTGTATTGAACGAAGATAATTACAAAAAAGATTTGAGATTCATACAAATGATGCTGTATATAATACAAATGTTCCTTTCGTGATTTGGGCACGATCACTTTAATGTTACAAATAGAATAATGAATGTACTGATGGAATCATGATATACGTGTGTTTTGTATAATTTAAACAATCTGGACATTTGCATTTCTTTTCGTATTTTTTGTTGGTTTGTCTAGGAAAAGAGACTGCTAGAAAGCGTTTTAAACGTTTTGGCAGTATGAATAACAAAAATTAAAATAAAAACATACAGCGCTAAAGATTTTGCTTAAAGATCCGTCTTTAAAGCATCGTTAGGAATGAGATGTGTACAAGTGACTGTTGATGTTTGAGGTCAGACATCTTTCAAGGTAATATAAGTACTGCAAGTTACAAAATTACGAGTGATCATGTAGCTTTGAGCTTGTGTAAATACTTCTAGTCAACGAAACAAACTATACGTTAAATGTATGTACATGCTTCCTACATTTTGAAAAACCCTCTCATTGTTAAAGCAATGTAATTTATAGATATTTATATCTTACAAATCAAATTTATTGCAATGTCGGAATACAGATAGATAGATGAAATAGAATTCGAGAATTCGTACAATTTATGTTTGTTTTGCAGACCAGGAAGTATTATTGCCGATTACACTGTGGTATACCAAGAAGAGCAGAATGTTCATAGCATAGCTGATGCAATAGTTAAAGCAATACTAGATCTAGAGGCGGGTGCCACACTCCTTCTTGATGGAAAATGGGTTAAAGCTCAGACATGTAATTAATTGCAGTAATAACCTTTTCGATGTTAAATTAGATTATAACAGAGGAACTTTAAATAAGAAATAAAAGAACACACTTTATTTTAACGTATATAATGGGTATTCGTAGTGTAGAAAATAAATTTTATACGGAAGGGGAGAGGTGGTGGCAGTCTGGGCCACAGTCTATTTGTCTTGAATTAAGTTTGTTTTGTTTAAGAGAACCTCGGTAATATTAAATCACTATGTCGTATATTGTGTACACATATGTGGAATTGGCAAAAAAGTAGAAATTGGTTCAGAGGGAACGTTGCTTTTAATAAGTCATAAAACGAGCAATTTCTGTTTACAAAACGTGAAGCGTGAGTTGTCCATAACTCTAGGTTTATATAGAGTTAATGCCCTAGTTAGTTTGTCTTGTGTGGAGCATAACTCACACTGTTTTGAAGAGAATGAATTGATACTGAATATGTATAGAGGACAATGAAACAAAATTCTGTGCATTATAACCATAGCTCCAGCTTCAAAATATTGAGTTACTGCAGTTTTTTAAACCTTTACTTGTGCGGAGCATTACTAAAGAATTATTTGAAGGAAATGCATTGATATTCCTATATTGATAGAGGACAATGAGAAAAGGGACGGCATACAGTTTCAGTTATACCATTCGTGAAAATGCATAAGAGGTCATGAGGCAATTATGTTTGTTTTAAATGCATTGAAGTAACTGTTGTTAGTTTAAATCAAAGCTTCCCTTTTGGAGCATGTGCCGCTTTACAGTGACAGATCTTATTTAATTTTACTTTTAGACGAATCATGAAGTTCATACGGATGAGACTGTATGTTTAGTTTTGCTGCTTAATTTAATGTTTAAATATGAAGAGAAATTTACTGTTCACTTTATTCATGTGTTACATGTACTTTATATTGACAGGTCTTGCTTCATTTTAATAACTCTTTCAGACGAAGTTTGGAATTCAGACAAATGAAAAAATAGATATGTCATTTTCTTTTACAAAGAAATTTTCTATAAGTAAATATGTGTCTGAAAATAACATAAGTTTTGTAGTAAGATTTTAAATGTGTAAATACTATGTGGTTAAATATATCTTATTAATATGTACTAATCACTGATTACAAATGCATGTGTAGCGTGTATTTTCCTTTGGTAACATCAACATTTTCTATCTCCCTTGTAAATGAAGAGAAGTTGCCTTAATGCTTCCTTGTTTGCCATGTTTTAATTTTGTACTGATTGAAAACAGCTATTAAAGGTTCTGATGTTTTGATAGAGGAATTATTCTGAGTATGATGATTAGCAATATCTGTTTGTTGACAAAACATTTTCTAACTATACTTTAATAATTTACCTTGTATCAATGTAACATAATAATTTTGATGACAAGTACATAAAAGCGTTTGTAAATACCATAGTTACCACAATTTATAATAAAATGCTTATTGTGCTATATTTAACTATAATTGCCTTGGATTTTGAATTGACGTTAGTTCTACATAGTATAATGTCCCGATGTACAACACCAATCATTATCTACTTTTAACCACTTTTGCTCCGTGTTCCTCTTCCATTTGTTGTCCGTCGCCATATTCTATAATATTCCATTCTGTAAGATACTGATACCATATTTGCATCCCACTTCATCATATTTGATGCTATTTCAAGATCACAGATTTGTCAGCTTGCGGATTTGTCAGTGATATTCTTTGCGGAAACAGTAAATGCATTTATTAAATGTTTAGTAATATGTAATAAAACTTCTTCCAGTTGCTGTATTAACATTATAATTAGTTGCTATTAACACAGTAACTGTATTATATTTAACAATACATTATGTTTTAGCTTAGCAGTGTTACTGTGTTATATTTTGTAAAAGTTTTCAACAAAAGTTTGCCAGGAGTAGTTGAGTCATACACTACACCAAGCTCCAGTGATTTGTTACAGAGTTGAAGTGATAAGATTACTGTGACAGTTGCAATTGCTATCAATGATATGACATGATGAAATTAAATCAGAATATACAGAATCACTCCAGATTCTGTATTGGTAATAAGGTTGTTAAATGTTGTATGTATACTCTGTATATATCACAAAGTGGATCAAACCTATAGTAGTGAAGACATGTGAAAGGAGAGCTATTCAATGAACTGTATTTGAGCAACTTTGCCGTAATAATTGATAGTGACTAGAACTAAACAAAATTGTCAAAATCCTGCAGCAACAATAAACGTATTTTACTTCTCTTTGACAGCTTGTTTTTCTTGGATGTCCATAGTCGTAGAATGGCGGAATTATACAATGAAGCAAATTATTTGAAAAAGAACCCCAAAACCAATGATGCTATATAATTATGTCAGATTACTGAGCCGTCAGGGTTCGATCTTTACCACAGACAGGCCGGTATTGTCCTTAGGCAAGACGTAGATAATTGGACATGGCCTCTATCTCTCTCTTCGAGGT
This sequence comes from Saxidomus purpurata, assembly GCA_022818135.1. Lineage (NCBI taxonomy): Eukaryota > Metazoa > Mollusca > Bivalvia > Venerida > Veneridae > Saxidomus > Saxidomus purpurata. Next base: position 33,537,559 of record JAFMSR010000006.1, on the reverse strand, counting down.
TGATTCCACTCAGAAAGAGTCTCGAGAGCGATTATTCTAAGTTGTAAGTTGTTTAGCAATCGGGAATAAATAAATTAGTATATAATAATCTACTATGTACAATACTAACAATGTAAGGTGTAACAGTTTTAAATCCAAAGTAAATCCATTTATACTTTGATTACACAAGTGCACTTATGGTCAAAAGAAGTGAAAACGGATTTTTCATGGAATTGTCTTATCTTTTGACACACAAACTGGTGAAAAATAACTTTATTTGAAACAGGACTAATCAGTTACTTAAAATGTATAGGCACATTCAGGATTAAGAAAAAAATAAGTTTTATGCATGTTTTACACCATATCAATGAGAATGTATACATGTACAATTTCTGTACATATACACTTAACGAAACTTCTAACGCCCGCTAGTTCAATGTTAGATATTTTTTTGTTTTATCCCTTGTATATCATATGAAGTAACGGCAAATAATGTTAACTAATAATTTCGCCCATTTTTAAATCTGTTCAAATGGAATTCCGGATTGGTGAACAATATCGTATTGACTCAAAGTTCAATTTCAAATAAGTGGCGTTCAAGTCGCGAGATGCGTTATTCGCCCTTACCTTGTGTCAAAATGCGCAGTATATGTTCAAATACTACAGAATAACGCGGTGACACGCGCTAATAGAGAAGCGCTGTTCAGTTTACTTAGCAAGAATACTTCGTGAAAATTATTGTTGGATTTGTGATTCGAAAAATTTTAATACTGTTTTTATGAACTTGTTACTTTGAACAATGAGATATAAGATGGGCGAAAATCGGTTATTTTTGTAATATCTTAGTCGACAAATAAATACAATTTGTTTTTGTGTGAATTTCAGTTTGTATGGTCATGTTATAGAATTGAAGGTAAAACGAAAAGTTGATGTCGAAATTGATTAAAAGTTTGGAGTCATTTTGGAGATATAATGTTTTAAATTTCATAACGACTTGTTTCCGAGTACTCGACTTATTGCACGATATATACTAAGGGGCGTTAGAAGTTTCGATTAATGTATAACATAATATAGACTATAGTTGTTCTCCATTCTGTCATGTTTATATATTTTATATTTTGTATAATATAGAAATGTATATTGCTGATGCTGTCTGTTTGATGCGGGACTTGTGCATGTTTGTAAATAAACTCTGAAACTTTTCACTCCCTATTCTATCTTCATTGTTGATTCCATTTGGAGTGAGTCTTGAATGCGATGAATATAAGTTTTAGAGCTTGTTTTGCAATCTAGTAAAATGCATTTGACTACGAATGTATGAATTTACAAAAATCTATTTTGTTTATAGGTTAAGAAAACATAATTTCAGCTTCGTCATACAATATGACATTAAGATGGAAAACATAGATGTCATAATAGTAGTATGACAAGTAGACTATTTATATTTCAATTTTCTAATTATGTATTTCGCCTGCCAGTTTATGTAATAATACGGGTATTCCCAAGCTCATAAGCAGATAATGAACAATGTAAAGTAGTAAATAAATCTGCTGACTACTGGTTAAGTACGGTTTCATATTTTTTAAGTCGAATAGGAATTCTTTCTTGTCTGTTGATTGGGAACAAAATGAGGCCAGACAGATAGCGGACAGACAGCTGTCATCCACCGATGACAAAAACTCAGTTTTTCCCCGATCATAAATGCTTACCTTGTTTAGTTTACCCTGGTTGTAGTACATCATTCAACTTTAAATTTATGTAATCATACTTATTAATGAAGACAATACAAGCAAATGTTGCTGCAGCATATCATAGTAAATAATGTTAAATGGAAAGGCACTTTCATGATTTAAACAAGAGCTGTCATTTGTAAGAGGCAAATGCCTCCGACGTGCTGCCTCAAAGTCTATGACCTTGACTTTTATCTCCATGTGCTGAACATGTGAGCCAATTTATTTTAAAATGCATGTACATTGTATTTTAATGTTTTATAGTTGGTACCGGATAATCCATTTGAGCAACTTAACCCCCCTCCTCCCCCTCCCAACAAAAGTTGAGTTATTTTACGTTTACATGTAGTTTATACTAATTTGTTTTAGCTCGATTGTTAAGAAAGCTTGTAGCTATTTGAGTCACTCTCGAGTCCGCTTCCTGGAAAAACCAGTACTGGTGTCATATGAGGAAGCACGGTCGTGACCCCAGTGGGGCTCGAACCCGCAACCTCCGGGGTGAGCGGCCAACACTTTAACTTCTTCACAACCGCTCCCCTCTATTACGTTTCGGGGATAGTGCAAGATACAAAATGCGTCCTGTTCGGGAGACACTTCCTTGTTCTTAAATATGCCCGGTGTATTGCACCGATACACCGGACCTCGGTTTTACGTCTCATCCTAAAGACCATTAGGTATGAAAGTGGAGGAGCGGGGCATCGATCCTGCAATCCCTGGATTACGAGTCCAGCGCGTAAACCACTGGACTACTGAGCCGCTTCTCGGGGTGGGGATCAACTTATTTACTTTCCTATAAATAGACGGAAATAATTTTAAAACTTTCAATATTCATATTATAATCGACCATCAATCAATCGATCCAAACTGTTTATCACACCTAATTGATCCTTTCAAGATTTTAGCATTAATTTCCACAGCATGACTATAATAATATTTTAAAAATTAAGAAGGTGGAGCTAAGGGGGTTTTATATATAAAATAAAAAACATCACTTTAGTGGAATCTATCATAATTGAGTAATTCAAGTTAATTGAATGCATACAAAGGATTGAAATCTATTTAGCTTCTCAATTGTCATCAAATGTGAGTGTTTGTTTTTGGTAGAACAGACCGCTAATTGTTTGCACATATTCCATTGAAAGGTATAATTAGCCAACAAAAGATTATCTTCAATTTGAACTGGTTAATATCATTTTTTTTTCTTAAATATGATTTTTTTCCTTCAATTTATTGAACATACCCAGCAAAAATATATAATTTGCCAACATACAGAACTAACTTTCATTTCATAATAATAAGTTTCATTTTTGCTTTCCTGCAACAATAGATTGCTTACATTATCCTTATTGAACCTTTTTCTGATTTCAAAATCACCCTAAAACACCAAAGAATCACTGCACTTTCCACAGAGTTATGTTTTTTGTGCACTGCACTTACCCTGAGGGTCCTATCTCATTATTTGCAATTTAAAGGAATTTTCTGCAGTACTGCTCGAGTTATGCTCCAGACAAGAAAATGTAATGAAGGGAAATAATTAAAAAATAGGGCAAGGTAGAGTTCAGGTTCTTGGATACTGTACTTTCTATAACTGTAATAAATTTTAAGTAATTCCCTTCGTTACTCTTTAGTTATGATCCGGACAAAATAATTCAAGTAAATGTAACAAAGGGGGATAATTAAAAATTAAGGCAATATAGAGTAAAGATTCTTTTGTCATTCATTTTCCATCATTGTGCTGTATCACTTTGGTAAGTTAAAGTAATTCCCTCCAGTGATTTTGGAATTATGCTCCGAAAAATACAAATCAAGAAAATGTAATAAAGGGGATTATTAAAAGAATAGGCTAGGTAGAATTTACTGTTACATGTACCTTTTGTTGCCATAGCCACTTAATGCCCAAGTTTTGGGAGCGGACAGACAGACGAGTCGTTGCTTTATGCCCTCCGAATCTCCTTCGGGGGCATAAAAAGAAGTTTTATCTGACACTGCTGATTAATGTATATCTAGACTGCATGAATTGAGAATACATAAATTAAAACTTCTGCACATGTATACATATATGTTACAATGTATAATTAAAACTATACTGGTTTCTTTCAATTAATGTGGCAGGAACCGGATGATAGGTCCTTATGTGCTACATGTGTTATTTCATTAATGCTTTCACTATCAAGTATACGAAGACAATCTAGATTTTAGTATTTTCTTTACAGTCTGCAAGGCATTCTCCAATTTTAAATGTTAAAATTTCAAAATGAATGTAAGTAACGTATAAGAGTAACCTTTTTAGCTAGACGTTTGCGCAGGTGCGCATGTGCATTGATATAGTAAGCCCCAACATGACAATGGCCGTCTGCAATTAAAACATAATGCAAGCACGGTACATATACATCAAATTTATAAACCCAAGTGATAAGCTCTGTCTACACTGTCACAGAAACGGAAAGGGTCTACATGATCCAGGTATCTTCATTACACGTTGGATCAAGGAAAAACTGTTTAGTCACGTGCAAATTGAAATTGTCCGGTTAATTGAGCAACCGGTCAATATGTAGGATACCAGTAGTCGTTTTACATTTAGTCATATTTTGTATATAGAATTGTATATTGCTAATGATTTCCGTTTTATGTGGAACTCATGCATGCAATTAATATAACTTGAAGAACTGTTTTTGCAGTCTAGAAAAATTAATTTGTATAAATGAAAATCAAATGTTAACAAGTTAAGATCACATAAATTGCAACTGCATCATATAATATGACATTAATGCAAAACGTTTAACAAACATCCTGAGGTATTTAGGTCATGATAATAGTATGACATCTAGTCTATTCATATTTCAAATTTTGTAATTTTATATTTGACCTGCCAGTAAATGTAATAGTCCGGGTATTCCCAAGCTCATAAGCAGGTGATTGGTTAGAATGGTTGCATATGCACTTCATAAAAGTCCATATGCGCAACATTGTTCTTAAGACAAGATGCTTAAGCTGGAATGGATTGGTATTTTGGGACTTTGTTTCAGGTAATCTTAGTTCTTTTTCATGTAAACTGTATAATTATGAGAATCTAAATTGACATAACTATCTATTGAACAATTTTAAACACATAACGATGTAACAAAAAAAGAAGATAAATCAGAAGAAAAAGAAGTTTTCTTATTGCTTGCATTTACCTGGTACATATATTAAGAATTCCTTATTTCTTACGGTTGACATACTGTCAAACTATATACATTGTAATACACCAAATTCTATTGCACAAGAACACAGCTATTAAAGTTATATCACCCTTCAATATGGCTTTTCACCATATAAAAACTCTCAAAATACAATGAATAATTTGAAAGCATGTAAGAAATTAAATGGAAGTTACAAAACTGTTTGAATTACTAGGAAACATGTACATGTAGTCAAACTTGTTTTAGTATATTCAATATGATAAATACTGTCACACAGTTGACTTTTTTTCTAAGAGTACAAATGTATAAATCATTGCTGAATACCTTTCTTAAAATCAATAAGGTCGCTTTTAAGCGTTATATGACTTTTATTTACGAATGATTATTTGTATAAACAATTTTCTATTTCTTCAAACAAATAAAATAGAAATCATCTTGACCGACAAAAGAATAACTTAGAATAACAATAAGACGAAAACAATACCTAACATTTTGCGATAAACTCTGTTACTTAAAGAGACATAACCAACAACTAGCAGATTATTTTCTCAAAACGTTTAGAATGGGCTAATTGTATGTTAAATGAGAAAATATAATTGTTTAAAGAAGAACATAGATAAATCGAGAAATGTTTCGTTTATGCACAGTGTGTAATTTGTACGACCTTTTCTAATACATTGCAATTCACCCAAAAATTATGAAACAAGTGTTAATGAAGGTTTTATCGAAGTACCTGTAACACGTATGATTATGCTATTTTCCCGATGTCTTTTGAAATGTTGAGGTTTGGTTGCAATTCTTTCAAGCTTTTGAATACAAAGTCTTTTGAGGTTATTTAAAATGCTCCCAGTTTAAGGGTATGCCTCTTCCTTTAACACTAGATTTTGTAGGATGAAAAGCTATAACGTTTTTGCTCGTAACTTCTGTAAAATGTTCTAGACAATCAAAGAGTAATTGAACTTTGTATTGTCATACTGCGTGAGACATGTTTGTACATGTTACCCACCATGTGCACAATAATAAACATTTACAACGGCACACAACTGAATGGACTTCAGTGTTGGCTAACTTACTTACAGGATCCGCTTAATATTCCGATTTAGAATGTGTCGTCAGTCCACCAACCGGCCTGTCTCTCTACCTCTTCATCTCTCCCTCTAGTATAGGCTCTTTCATCTTTCATTGATGGTGTTATAATTTACTTTCCAGAGACAAAGTCAGCCTTATATATGTGTACAACAATAAATGAATTATTTCTTAAAGATTCTAGCCTTTCGACTAGTGTCAGGTTTGTTGTCCTAATGAACAAACCATAAAAGATGTTTGTTCTAGTATTAATGTATCCGCATCCTCACTCGAGTGTCTTTAGTTGATCAACATATGATTTAAAAGTTTTTTAACATTTTTGTATAAAATCAGAATTTAGTTTCTAAGTTTGTCGATTTTAACATATAAAACTGTGATAAAAAGTATTTGTGTACAGATTCAGCAGTAGGATTTAACATGTTTCACATAGTGTATTTTTTTCTCCACCAGCTATATACCTGTCTGCTCGTCTAGTTCGACGGACTGTATTTCGAATTGTAAATTGTTCCTGTTCTATACGTGGAATTCATGAAACCAAACTCTCTGCTTGTATAACCGCCTAACCATGTTGATGGTAATTACAGTGCACTGATCACAATAATGCAGCTATGAGAAGTCAAAAGATAAGAAGAGATTTTATTTAAATATTGTAAAATACGTTTAAAATTAAAAAAAAAAAAATTCACAAAACTGTATGCAGCGACCTTGTCAACAATCCGTAGAAAACCTTCACCTGTTTACATGTGTAAATTTATATCCTAAGAGAAACTCAATATAGAAATAAGATATATTCTTGTAAACAACGCACATAACAAGGTAAGGGCATATTGCATATCAATGAAGCAAAAATACTCAAATTGCATGCATGTTAAATTTGATCCTACAAATAACAATTATAAAATAAGAAAAGAAAAGTGGTTTTCCTTTATTGAGAAATGCACCTGTAGGCACCACCAAGTAAAGTGGCGATTTTTTTTAATGTACATATTTAATCATCGAAGCTTCTATTCTCCGTGCGCTTAACTACATCTACTTTAGAACTTGGCAATAACGTACAGACGACTTCGAATTGAATAACCCCGGTAACGCGCTTTGCTAATTTGCGACAACTGCAAATGTACACGTTATTAGAAATATACTGTTTTGTACGTAAATTAAAAACGTGTTATATAAAACAATTCTGGTGGGAACATTTTCTAATATACACCACAGACAAATATATATCCGTTTGTCTGTACATTAGGTTGAAGGTCGGAAGGTCTCTCCATATCTCTATCTTTTTTTATCTATCTAATATCTGCCTGCCTGTCTGCCTGTCTGCCATATGCTATTGATATTTGCGTAAAGTTTTTAGCCATTGCATGATAAGATAAAGCATGTCAGATATTCATGCGCAAAAGGTTTATCTTTGTACAATAGCTAGAGTGTCAACAATAGAAGACTTTGCCTGATTAGATATACACCTTTCAGCTCTACATTTACATGTTTTTAATTATCGTTTTATTTTTTAACATATATTTCAGTGATATATTTGCTCTCTTCTGAAAATAATTTAATGAATTTTGCGTTGTCACTGTACATAAATTCATTTGATCAATTGATAACTTTTACTTTAGATACTTGTATGTAGAAGTATGCAAATTATACCAACGAAATAGAACATCTACCACAAACTAGTGTTATGTGCAAGCAAACATCTTAATGACGGTGAACTTCGTAGAACCTTTATGACATCAAAATTATAACTTTTAGAATCCATTTGTGTCATTTTATTTTGCAAAATAGCTTCAAAGGTTACTCTAATACGTTACTTACTTTCATCTAACTTTTGTGAAAGAGGCTTGTCAAATTATCTTTTGAATTAATAAGTGATGAGTAAGTGTTACTAATAACGCATGGTTGGATTCATAACGGTTAAAGTTTGTGTTGATTAAGTGATTGTCAATTATGAAACAGATCAACCAAGAATTTATACCTATACATATACTAAATCAAGCAAAACCTAAGAGACGTTACTGTTTTTAACAAGGAGTTACGTGACTCCTTGTTATTGTAATGCCAATTTTGTAAACGACTTATCCAAAGCCTGACAATTTGAACAGTCACAGGTTTCCCCTTTGGTCTGCAAAGAAATCGACTTTAGCTGAAACGCGTGCTCGGTGTTTGCTATCTCGGCTTAAAAATGGGTTAAAGTCATTTTCGTTGCTGTAAATCATTGTAATAGTAATGAAGGCAAAATTCAGAATGTTTTAACTTTAGATCTGCGATCACGTGATCAAAACGGTCGTATTTCATTCACCGCGCTTCCATTCGTAACATTTGAATGGTGAAAAAAGTAGTTCAAAACCCAGGACTATATGTTTTAAAGAACACTAAATATTTTGTGAAGCCTTCTTAAGTTTCAAATTATTATAGGTTCTAAAAATAAGACACGGTTTTATATTTATATTTTAAAGGATTTCTTAAAGTAAATTAAAGTGTAGGGCTAATAGACTACTTACATGGATGGTTAATTCTCCTTACCAGCACAAAATATGATGAAACGAAACTGTGGGGTGCGAACTGCCGAGGTGGTGGCAAAAATGTGAGTTTGAGTTCTGTAAATTTTCCTTTTTCCTGTAAACTTTCTAAAATCGGGGAATGAAGTTACCAGTTAAAGTGTTGAGACAACCTGTTGCATGAAATTGCGAAACAATATACCAAAAGTTGTTCATAAGTTTGAGACAATCTTGATTTTCCATAACCAAAGTAAGACCTGTATTTTTTGGTCCTAAATTCCGGTTTTCCAAATATATTTGAGATGCCATGTTTGACTGCATGTACAAAGTAGACATTTCTTGTTAAAGGACGATCCGGCGAGTAAATAAAGTTACTACAATTTTTCAAATGAGGTGGTGGGTTGCCATGCGTAAGTCTAAACATCTCTTTACATGTAAATGGGTATCATAAGTGTCCGTATGAATGAGATGAAATATAATTTCATTAATTTAAAAACATGTATACCTTTATTGTTAACAAACAGTGTTTGACACTGGACATTTAGTTGCCATGACGTAAACTTGAGAAAAAAATGCATTTTTTATGATTTCTGGTCGGACATAATTGTTGTAGGAGTTTAACGTCTACTTCAACCATATTTGGTCAGTTTAACAGGCGGGCAGTTTACCTAACATCGTCCTAGGAAGAACCATATACTAGGCTCCGAATCTCCACAAGACACTGCCAACTTCCCTTCTTAAAGAGACAAAGTCGGAGCTTACAGTGATTTCAAGTCAGTGACTTTAACCACTCGACCACGTAGGCGGATCATTATGAAAAGATGACCTGTTTTATATGTTTTGTATGTTTTTTGATGTTAGCATTTGTCCCTTACGGTAGCATTTATGCACCACCACTTAATTTTCAGGTTTCATGAAAACTTCGTAAAATAATAGAGGATTTCATGTAAAGTGCTGAGTAGGGCGTGTTACGTATTCCTGACGGATGTTACATCAACAAAGCTGGTTACATACAATGTAAAAGCACTGCATTTTACTTGTCAAACAGTCTCAAGCATAACAGTTACTATGTTTTATCTTGAGGGATTTTGAAATAATCAAAAACAACAGCAACATGATGTGTTATTAATGAACTATAGGTCTGTGATTAAAATAAGCGGAGTATTGACACAAAGGATCGCTCTTTGTCTGTAATATTCATTGTAAAATCATTGTATCATTTTTTTTCAGTGTAGCGTATGGTGGAATATGCTATCAAGCATATCATTGTCAACAAACTTGTTACCGGACGTCGACGTTCTATAGCAAATGTGGAATTTTTGGCTGGGGTACGTCACGTTGTACAAGACAAAGGTATCAAAATAAATTAAACTTTAAAGTGCCTTTATTTCAGTTCAGAGCTTTAATTCGAAAAGCCCTTACAAAGCTTTGAAATAAATATAGCAATTTGTTTTATAACCTCTGATTGGATACACATGGTGCTGACCTGAAGTAAAAAGCAAATTGTGATGTCAAACAAGATGTTAAATAAATGTCATTTTTATAGCTCCTCCTTTTAACATACTCGTCCAAATAAATAATACTTGTAAAGATTAAGAAAAAGAAAGCGTTGATTATCAATTCAGATGCAAGTACTTTATGTCCTGTAAAACGCATATAGGTATGAGTAACGTATCAGTGGAATCAAACCTAGCGTGTTAAGCTTTGTTGTCAATGTTGTCCATTCTGTGTGGGCCGTTCAGTGCGCAAGATTAAATATTTTCTATTTAAAATCATGGCCCATTGAGATCGAACAAACAGAAATATTGATTTTATGTAAGAACGTTTTTGATTATCTTAACGTATGAATAATTAATAATCAGTTTAACCGTTAAGCCAATATTACCAAAAATTAAAAATCCGGTTTCCAGTCAATAAATGGAGACTGGATTTTGGTACGTTAAATATTCAAAGTTAAATTGATTATAATTGAATATGAGCTGAAGTGCATTAGTACGAATCATAACTTTTGCTTGCACCATTTCAAAGGTAGCTACAACTTCATTACTCCAAAATAGTTAAACTTCGATACCTTTCTTTTGAAATTAGAAAGTATGTAAAACTATGCATGTTTGGAAAGGTCTTTATTAGTTTCAAACTAAACAATGATGTTGTTCATGATAACAAACAGAAATATGTAGATAAATGTTATAAACAGTTTATTGCGTTGTTCCCTGCTTGAGGGAACACCGTTTCATGGTTTTCTGAAAACATCGTTTGGTTCACCTGTATGACCAATGCTATATGGTTAGGGGATTATTACCGTCTATTGCAGTACACTTAAGACTGTAATTATATTAATATAATATTAATTTGAAGATAGACCCGTAACTGCAAGAATTGTTCAAAAATTGATGATAGGTATGACATTTATCATAATCAATGTCTTACTTCTTTTTGTGATCCTGGACACCATCATTTGTTTTGTTATATTTGTTAAGAGTTTGAAAAGATAATAGTTTTACATATTTTCTACATACATACGAGTAAAACAGATAAAAACACTTGAAGATTGTGGTGAATGTAAAACTAACTTTGTCAGGCGCTATTATAAGGAATTGACCTCGTTAAGCCAGTAGATGAATAGCTGTAGCCTGTTAATTTTAATTTATCTCTCTGTATTGCATTTTTATAACTTTGAAGTTATTAGGTGTATTTTGTTGATATTGAACACAATTTTAGTGGAGAAAGAGGAAATGCAGTTTTTATGAACCATGATAGCTTGATCAATACTTAAAAGCTCCCCTTTTATAGAAGAAACTATGTAAAAGCTTTGAATTCTTAATAAGTGTATTTCTGATCAAATGTTAAAACTATTAGAATCTACCACGCTTCTTGTTATTGTGTCGCCCCTTTCGGAGAGAAGGCGATACATACTGACGGTCCGTCACATAAACTTAACGTTGGCTATAGTTTTGCCATTTCTTAAGATTTCTTTATCAAACTTTACAGTTGTATTGCTGATGACAAAGGGGTCGTGATGCTTCCAAATTTTGTAAGTCAAGGTCATATTTGACAGAGTTATGCCCCTTTTTGTACTTGGATTTTGTCATGAAAACTTAACATTGACTATAACTTTGCCATTTCTTAAGATTTCTTCATCTTACTTTCAAATTGCATTGCTTGTAACAAAAGGGTCGTGATGCCACTAAATTTTGTAGGTCAAGTAATAGGTAGTAATCTGTAATTATAAAAATAATATAGATACAAAATTCCAACAACAATATTTCACCCACACCCATATTGACATTTTATGTATGGTATATATGATTGTGGGGTAGTAGTGGAAATAATAAAATAGGAAATATAATTCACAAATCTCACGACACTTTACAGCCTGTACTGATACAGTCCGATTTGAAGAATGTAACAATCAAATGGGAAGGAAACAGATGTTTAGGATATGATTTGGGTAGAATGCTCCCGTCTAACTACTTATTTAATGTGTGTTTGATAACAAATTATTATCATTTTCTAATCAGTAGCTCCAACTTATGCAGGTGCTATTACATGTAAGTCAATGTATTCTTCGTGTTTATATCATCATACTGAATCAAAACATGATATTACAAACTGAACATGGCAATATGTTTTCAAAGATTTGAACGAATGCCACACCAACAACGGCGGCTGTAAGCAAGTTTGCAATAACAACATAGGATCCTTTACTTGCGACTGCAGAAGCGGCTACAACTTGAACACAGACGGGAGGACCTGTTCCGGTAACGTGTTATAATATTGTGTGTAGATCTAATAAAAATCTGTCATAAAAGTTCGGAAAACATATTAGAAGATATTTCGGTGAAGTCTTCAGTTTAAATACTAATAATTTTATCTGTCTATCGATCTTGAATAAAAATGGTAATCTTGCTTACGACAGAAAATCCATGTGCTATCACCAGTCAGTTAATAACAAGATGGTTGTCAACCAATATACGGAGTGTAAAATTTACTTCTAAATGCAACTTTTGATTGGATGCAATTGAAAAAGGGTCAATAAAATTCTCTCATGCTTTCTGTTTCTCAAAAATGATAGAAATGTTCGATTTGTAGACTGTAACAATCAAATGGGAAGGAAATAGATGCTTAGGATATGATTTGTGTAGAATGCTCCCGTTTAACTACTTATTTGATGTGCGTTTGATAACCGATGATTATCGTTTCTTATCAGTAGCTCAAACTTATGCAGGTGCTACTACGTGTAAATCAATGTATTCTTCGTGTTTATATCATTAAACTGAAACCAAACATGGTATTACAAACTTAACATGGCAATATGTTTTCAAAGATTTGAACGAATGCCACACAAACAACGGCGGATGTGAGCAAGTTTGCAATAACAACAAAGGATCCTTTACTTGCGACTGCAGAAGCGGCTACAACTTGAACACAGACGGAAGGACCTGCTCCGGTAACGTGTTATAAAATCTTATGTAGATCTACTAATTGTAAAGTTCGATAAACATATTAAAATATATGTCGGTGTGGTCTTTAGTTCAGTTAAAAACTGTTAAATACTAATAATTTTATCTGTCTATTGATCTTGAGTGCTTGTGGAACAAATTGATACACGTTTCCTGTTTCCTGTCGACACAAGAATGAAACAAATTTTTAGGTCGTTACTTACCTTCTTATTCAAACATAAATCAGTAATGGAAAAAACCGTCAAATCGATCACGATTTTAATCAGTTGATGTTGAGTGAATAAACGTGAACAGTTCAAAGTAAATTGAGTATTGATAGGTACGCGCAATTAAAACAAACTCATCGAGTTTTCACTTAATTTGCGAAGGCGTTTCGACGTTGTATGATTTAGGCTATTCAATGGACTATAATATGATGAACGGTGATTTATCCTTTGCACTTTCAAATCACAGCAAATGTCAAAATAATGTTTCTTAAAAAAAGATATGTGATTCATACCTTGAGTATCTGAATTTATATTTTCGTATATAAGGGGAGATATATGCACCATGCTTAATAACACCCTTTATTCCTTGACCAATTCTCATAAATAATCTTTAGCTATCAAAATAATATAGATACAAAAATAAAACAAAAACATGTCACCAACATCCATGTTTGTGTTTTTATGTATGGTACATATGATTGTTGGGTAGCATTAGATGTTATAAAATACTGTTGCCTTTAAAACTAAATGTTGAAATTTTCACATACCAATGTTTTGACTGAAATGTGTCTGAATTTTAGAATAGATCTAGACTATGGCTCTGCTGTTACCTACTTGATTGAATCACTTTTCCCTTACTCCGCATTATACATTTTATAATGATGTTACACTAATCTTGTTAAATTTAGTTTCTTTCTTTCCCAGTTTTACCTAGTAACTCTCTTAATCTATGTGACAACCTTGGCTTGTTAGCTCCAAAGTGTGAGGAGGGATTGCATTGTGTAGTGGATGGGGACTTATTATAAAAAGCTACAAAAAATGTATATCTTACATAAGATAAAAAGAAAGTTTACACAATTTTAGAAGTATCTAAAAGCCCTTAAAACTATTTTTGTTTGAAAGGCATTTTCCGAAGCTCGATGTATCGTTCACTACGTTATGCAAATTATTTTACATGTAATAATGTAAGCAGACCTAAATATGAATAACATATTGATTCGGGATTGTAAACGAAAAAAGTAAGAAGAAGTACAAACTATTATATTAATCAAATAAGTTAAGTACTGTATTTATGATGTTATTATCAAAATGACATACACAAAAGGCATTAACGTATATATACATCAAGATCAGCATGCACATCTAGACTTATATCTGACTATTTCGAAACTTTTTTCCAAAACCCTTGGGGACGGAAAGTAGGACAGAAGAAGTCTTCAATTTCATCGAAACATAGTTTTAGAGTTTTTAAGTTCTTCAGTGCAAGACTCCAATTTTCTTATATTTTTCAGGAAAATAACAGAGGTGCATAGAGGTAAGAACAGCTTTTAAAACGTGTCTGGGAATATAGTTGATGTGAAGCAAGAAGTAACACGCACACCATTCCGCTTGATCGATATTATCTCATAACAAGTAAACGCAATACATTAAGAATACATATTGGTTAAAGCGCAATTGTCTCAGCCTGTGCTAGATAAGTTGTCGTTGTTGCACTACCGAGGTTGAATGTAATTATACACGCATGCACATATACAGACGTGACTAAAGAGCTTCCATTATTTCAGAAAAATACACTGAAAAGATAAAAATACGCAGGGTAAAAATATATGCAACAAGTTTAAATGCTTGGCCTAAAATTGTGAAAAATGGTACGACGACTATCCTGGTCACTGTGCACTCAAACTGGTGCCTAAAGTTACTTAACCGCGTATTGCACCGTGCAACATAAAGAAAGTGAAAGCAAAAAACACGTGCAAAATGAGGATGACAAGTTCGTCAAAACAGCTTGTCATGCCACTTGATACTCTTGAGGTATATACATCGCTTTCCGCAATTTACATTGAATTTGAATCTCTTGCAATCATGGTACGGCTGACAGAAGTTCAGAGGGGTCAGGGGCTATGGATCGTTCCTGTTTTTACGACAAATTTAAAGCCTACCTAAGGCTATTGTTAAGGGATTATTTTCTTTTCATTGATAGGAAAACTGCTAACAGACAGCATTACAAACAAACCCACGTGTTCTTTTGTGCAAACTAAGCCAAGCATTGGACACGTGATGTCCCATTGTTGTCATTGGATAATCTAACGAATTTTAATATTGTAAACACTAGAACCGCCCATTGCATTGCTAATGCAAGGTCAGAGGAAACAAAAGGTTGCTAGGCAGTTCGGTGTGAATTTTTCCACCATAGAACTTCTTGCCCGTTGTTTGAGAGAAACTGGAAGTGTTGCCGACCGACCGCGATCGGGACGTCCACGGGAAACGTCGCAACGTCAAGACAGGGCTATTCGTAATCTCCATGTTAATGCCACCGAAACCGCTATTTATATGACAGGCAATGTTAAGCGCCACATTCATCCCAAAACTGTAAACGAAAACTCGATTGCGCGAAGTTGGTCTGCGAGCACGTCGTTCTTACGTTGGTCTGCCCCGCACTCGTGCGCGTCGTATGGCTTGGTATGCTCCAATACGATTTACAATAAGGCAATGAGGACGGATCTTTTTCACAAATGAGCCCCCTTTTCGTCGAGACGGTCGACTACGTTGGGAACACTTCGCCGACTCTTGCGTTTTTGAGAGGGATAGGTTTAGGGGTGGCTCGGTTATGATATTGGAAGGGATATCTCACGGGGTAAAGTCACCGTTGATTGTAGTAGCCGGGACTTTTACCGCCGTAATATATAAGGATGATATCCTCCGCCTGGTTGTAGTTCCATCTGTGTTACAGTGTCGCCTAATTTTAGTCGAACATCTGTAGGACAATTTGACAGGAGGATAAGGAGCGTAGGAATACCCCTCTAGTCTTGGCCAACTAAGGACAGCATTGTTGGAAGAGTGGAACAATATCCCCATGATAAGGATTAATGCAATGATGAATTCAATGCACAAGAGAATCAGAACTGTGACAGATGCGCGCGAGGGGGTGGGGGCATACGAGAGTCGATTCAACTTTGCGATATTGATGTTACCGTCAAATGTGCCTTAATTACTAAATGCACTATTGGTCGAAATCTAATGAGATGTTGGTAATATGTTGATTAGAAATGGTTTTTTTATACTCATAAAATATTGTATATAACACCAAACACATCACTTTAAATCACCTCAAATGTTTACCCTGCGTTTCTTTATCCTTTCAGTATACATCAATATTGGTTGTGCAACAGTGACAGGAATTATCGTCTTTGTCATTCTCCTAGCGATTATAGTAGTACGTCCTATATATTTGCGGCGTATCAGGAACAGATACTAGTAAGTGCTCAATGCTGACCAGCAGTGGTCTTTACATCGTTAGATTAAAATATGCATCTCTGTCACAGTTTGTTACAATACTTCTGCCTTTTATCAAAATTAGTCTTGTCCATGTGAGCACAGTGCACTTAATGAATTTAGGGCACATTTTAACATAATATAACATTACATATATTTTACTGACATAAAATGACATGTACATTTATAGCCAGTTACAGAATAATGCAAACATGTGTGGCGCAAATAACATGACAATGAAATACACATTTTTTTCAGAGAAAGTTTTTACCAGTATTGATAGTTTTGTCTATTGCTACAGCTAAAAGCTATTGCTATCGAAGCATTTTTAGTCATTTTGTCTATTTTAACAAATAAAAACTGTTTCTGTTGCAAGAGCAAAGTATATTCTTGCAAAAATGTGAAGAAATTCGTATCCTGTTAAAGTACAATATAGTCATGCTGCGTTGTCTGTTTAAATAATTCCATGTACTATAATTACTAAGCAATTAAATATATCGGGTGTTTGCAAAATTCTGATTTAGAAACACATCAAAGTATCGTGTAACATTTTCTACTATTAAAATACTGTCATTTGTCGGTTGGCTTTAAAAAAAAAAAGTTAAATCAGCAAGTTCCAAGTCGCTGAAACTTAAGCCAATTCATATTTTCTTATTTATTTATGAATTTCACTTTTTGACAGAATAAAGAATGTATAAATCGCGAATACTTAAAGTAGTTTTTCCCCTAAAGGATATAGAAAGTAACATACAAAAATCGAGTCAAAGTATCGAGATACTGATAGAAGGCAATTTCGTACATGCCAGCTTGCTTAAACTGAGGTAGGATAAGCAGTTTAATAGCCCATACATCTCTGGTAAAAAATCAAGTTTAATTCATTTAATATTCAGGTAAAATTAATTGCATGTAGAAGTTGCAAAACTGTTTCGTCGTTTTATACATTTACTTTCAAGTTTCGTTTATATACTGTAAATGCTGAGTGTACTTGTCGTTTACATATAATATACATTGAGGTAGCATTAGAACAAATGTAATGAAATTAATTCAAATACACCATCATTGGTATTGTATCCTGGCCCTGAAAAAATCTTTACATTTTATTCAATATGGCGTCGTCTTCGAAACAGATCAATGTCTAAAAATAGACCGACTTGGAAAATTCCGTTTCTTTTTTATGTACATGACCTTCTACTTTTTTCCGAAAATACCGAAAATAAGACGGAAAACTTTCACCCATAATATTTATATTTAGAACAGACTTTCCCAGCTGATTTATACTCATGTGCGCACAAAGGAACTTTTTGTTTATGTAAGGCACCATTTGGCGTCTTCCCTGGATAACGCCTCCGATTGACTTAAATTCAACACTATTTGTAATTTTAGTTCTTGCGCAATCAGCGAATGATTATTGTTTGTTTAATTAATTTATATTACGTGTTGTAGTTTGAAAAAAAAGTATCAAAACTGTATTTTGTTTCAAACTGATTGTACATGAAAAGAATGTTAGCAAGATTTTACTTTGATTTTATCGCAGTATATTGATTAGCATATGAAAAAGTTACAATGGTTGTTGTAGGGCAAAATCCAATTATGGTGCAAATATTATTAAATAATAATCACTTTCCGGAAATAAGTGTATTTTTATACAGCTTTTCATGTAAAGAAGATATGATAATATCAAATACGTTTGGTTTTGATTTTTGAAATCCTCTAAACAATTATTTAAATATTATTTTTATTTTCTTACAGATGTCGTAAGAATACCGCCAAATGATGTCACGACGATTACTCCTGTATCATCATTGTACTATCATAGAGCTTTGTGTTTTCCATAGTTCATTTAAAATTACTTTATCATTACAATTCGAACGCAATTTTAAATTACATAATTATATATTAGTGTACCTTTTAGAATATTAAATATTTTAAAATAAACAACCTACGCTTGTGTATAAATATTTTTTTTTAAAACAGACATTATTTCGACTGATTACAGTGCATGTCAGATATGATAATACCACAGGGTTAAAATAAATGGTGCATGTTGTATGCAATGGCTTTTGTTGACAAAGACAGCTCATAATAGAGTTACGTAATAATTAAAAAAAAAGTTGTATTCCTCACGTCTGGTATAATGCGCGTACATGTATTTTTTAGAAATAATGTCTTGTTTTATTTTGAGAAGGAAATATATTGTGACATTTATACAGAAATTCCATAAAGTATCATATTTGCAATATGGCCTAGGGGGGTAAAAAACTCACACTTAAGGACTATGCTATGCCGGACATTTGAAGTTGCCTGTGTACGTAACCCTATGTCAATTTTGAAGAACACGAAGCTATCTGGCAACTTTTGTCTGATAAAAAAGATGTCTGACTATCAAATAAGTACTTTGACAAAGAAAATAAAAATAAAAATGTATCAATTTAAGGAATACCTTTGGTTTTTGAAGTCCATATTTAGCTCAGCTTTCTACAAAACTACACAGCCTGCACATAAAGAAATCACTGTCTTTATATACTTGAAACATCCGTGTACAACGAGCCTTAATTTGTTTATATAATGCACAACAAGTCACAAAAGGCCTTGTGGAAGAGGTACTCATCGTCAAAATATACGAAATTCAAGGGTATGACATAAAACAAAGTTTGAACGTATTAAAATTGAAATTGAAACATTTTTACTACTATAACTAAAGCTTTATTATGTAGTTTGGTTTGAATATTTACATACCTTTGCTTAAGTGGTGTTTCTGTAAGATTAGTAGATTAGAGAAGAACACATATGTTGCTACTGTAGCCTTGTTAAAGTAGTCATTTGATTCAGTTGCTTTAAATTATGCTGTTATGGATATTACAGTTTATATGTAAACGGACTTATACAACTTTATATATACATCACATAAAAGAGATTTTGTTGTAAAATAACTGTATCCTGTATTGTTTTATTCTTAATTACGTGTTTCATGATTAAATGTTACTTGATGGAAGCGCTGCAAATGTATACTTTGATATTAGACGTATTGGCTGGTTATTCTCATAATGGGTGTCGTGTTGTGTGGGTCAGGATGCCGAAGAATGTTGTTGCAAACCTTAACAATAACAAACTGTTTCTATGTGATAACGTTTTGTAACATCTTTTACTTTCTGCATAGTGTAGCGTGTTGCCTGATCTGTGTCTGTTTTTCTTGATAGGTAAAACCAGTGAAAACGTGTAATTGATATTGGAGCATCGGTGTTTGCTATTTCTGCTGCTATCTACAGAGTTAGAGGATTGTTTTGGTGTCATTTCTCTGATATAAAATTGTGCTTGGTAGTTCTACAGTGATTGGATATTCCTTCCGTTTTACCATCCACCTTTTTTGTGCGGGCTATAACTAAAGGGTATTTAAGGAAATTAGACTGCACACTGCTCAAGAAACAATCTAGTTCCATAATAAGAGCTACTGCTTTGTTTACATTTACTTGTACAGAGCATAACTCAAAAGTAATTACAGGTAATTAATTGATACTACCGTCATACTATGAGAGAAGGGCAGTGCACAAGAATCATTACTTTAATTTCAGTTAAATCTTGAAATTACACAAGAGGACATACGGAAATTACGTTTGTTTTAAATGCAGTGAGTTAAGTGTTGTTATTTTCAATCGAAGCTTCCCTTTAGGGCATATGCCACTTTACAGTTACAGCTCTTGTTTCATTTTACTTTTACTTTTAGACAAAGTATGCCATCAGACAAATGATATTGTATATATTGAAAGTTTGTTATTTTTTGCTGCTTAATTTAATGTTTAAATATGAAGAGAAATTTAGTGTTCATTTTATTCACTTTGTAGTGTCAGATCTTGCTACATTTTAATTTTACTTTTAGACGAAGTATGGAATTTAGACAAATGATACTTAGTTTATATGTTTGGAACATTTCGTTATTTACTTTGCTGTTTAAATTAAATGTGATGAGAAATTTATTGTAACCTAATCTAATATAATTCGTATAACAAAAAGTTTTCAGCGCATAGCTGCTACATGTACAAAGTGATATGTCATTTTCTTTTCCAAAGATATTTTCAATTAGCAAATATGCGTCTGAAAATATAATTTATGTAGTAAGATTTGACATGTGTGAATACCATGTCATTCAATATACGTATATCTTTATAATATAAACTTACCATTGATTACAAATGCATGTGTAGCTGAAATAAGATAAATTGTCTTTTGCTAACATGAATTTGTTTTCTAACTCCCTTTAAATTGAACAGAACTTACCTACTTGTAGGTAATTCATATTTTAAAATTTGTGCTTTTGATTAAATACAGCTAATGAAGGTTTTGATGTTTTATTCT
Organism: Saxidomus purpurata; assembly: GCA_022818135.1. NCBI lineage: Eukaryota > Metazoa > Mollusca > Bivalvia > Venerida > Veneridae > Saxidomus > Saxidomus purpurata. The sequence continues at coordinate 33,516,792 of JAFMSR010000006.1, read as the reverse complement.
GATCATGATAAATAGCAATGTTTATTTGTTAAAACGACATTTTCTAACTACACTTTGGAGATTTTACTTTGGGTGACTCAATATAACAACATTAGTTTGATTTCCTGTACATAAAGCGTTTGTAAACTTCATATTTACTACCGTTTATGATAAAATGCTTATTGGGCTATATTATATTCCCTTGGATTTTAAATTGACGTTAGTTGTACATAGTATCATGCCTTGATGTGCAACACCATGTATAATCCACTTTATCGCTTTTTTTCTGGCGTTGCTTTTCCACCTATTGTCTGTTGCAGTCCATACTTTATATTCTACTAGTATCATATTTCATATTTTCTGTTAAATACAAAAATGTACTGATACCATACTTGCATCCCACTACGTCATATTTGATGCTATTAAAAACGTATTTGTCAGTTGGATGTTTTATTGGTGATATTTTTTGTGGAAAATGTATATGTATCAATGTTAGATATATATAAAAAACTTTTTACAGTTGCTGTCTTAACATAAGAGTTAGTTACTAATAACACAGTATTATATTTAACAATACATTATGTTTTGAGCTTAACAGTGTTACTGTGTTTTATTTCGCAATAATTTTCCACAAACGTTTGCCAGAATAAGTAGTTGAGTGATGCACTTTACCAAACTTAAGTGATTTGTTGCAAAGTTGAAGTGATAAGATTACTGTGGCAGTTGCAATTGCTATACATTATATGTACTAAAGATATTAAATCAGAATCTACACAATAACTCCAAATTATATATTGGTAGTATAGTCGTTAAATGATTAGTATATACTAGTACTCTGTATATATCACAAAGTGGATCACGCCTATAGTAGTGAAGACATGTGTAAAGGGGTGCTTTTAAATGAACTTGATTTGAGCAACTTTGTCGTAAAAATTGACAGTGACTAGAACCGCTTGATTAGTGTGAAAATAATCAAGCCAGACTGAACAGAACTGGCTTGTCTATTTTATCCTGTTGTCTTCTTTGTTAAAGACTCATGCTTACCTAACTAGATATCTATATTCTTCATATATGTATACATAAATGTACAATAAAGTTTACGAATTAAATCTGGTCTTTTCTTTACAGCTCTCATGAGCATCAAGTGCCTACTAAACTATCATAATTGCCCTCTGTGAGGTCTGTCATCTTGTGTTATCAACATTTTATTTCGACCAGTATGCCCATTACCAGTGGACCAGTTTCAACAAAATTTGATTGGCGCAGTGGTAGCGCGTTCGCCTCAGGATCGAAGGGCCCCGGGTTCGATCCCTACCATCGTCATGTCGGCAGTGTCCTTAGGCAAGACACAATTAATTCCACATTGCCTCTCTCTCTTCGAGGTTGATTCCACCTGGAATGAGTCTCGAGAGCGATTATCATAAGTTGTAAAAACTTGTTTCGCAATCGAGAATAAATAAATTAGTATAAACTAATCAAATTTTACAGGCCTTTCCAAAGTCGTAAAAGGAATTTTACTTTATTCTTAACTCTGGTTTGATTTACCAAAGACACTAACAATTAATAATAATAATAATCAATAGCAATTGTATATTTTGGACAAGTTAAGTTTGTACTTTTAAATGAGATTGTGCATCTTTAATAATATAACAATACCTCTTTGAACAGTTAATTGCAATGTCCAAATTAAAAGATGGATTATTCCTTTTAAGCGAATGCTTGGTTAAATGAAATGTATTACAGTACTTAAATCAATGTACGTGTAAATAGATTCGGACACAAGTCTCTTCTTTTTCTGCGTATAGCGAAACGGTGATGCAGTGTGCATCTTTTTTCGATACAGTACCTTAACAAATCGTCTTTCGACCAAAGTATATTTATGAACATCCCGAATGAAAATTATATTACTTGGCCGTAAATTTATGTGGTCCGACTTTTTAAAAAGAAAAGTATGAGATACAAATGTTAGACATCACTTGTACCTATTGACACTTGTATAGGGAGAGTTCTTTTGTAAAATTTGTCTTGTTAAGATTCAGAAATTTAGACAGAAAAATATAAAAGCTAATTCGTTTTATTCCTGATCATTATTTTTACAAGGATACTTAAATAAGTTCCCAACTGTGAGTTGGCGCTTACCAAATTACGGAAGCCCAATAGTGCCACTTTGTTTGTTTTTTAAATTGATTTTTTCAAAATATCTAAGTTGAAAATTCAAGATAGTAAGTTGAATATTCAAGATACTAAGTTGAATATTCAAGATACTAAGTTGAAAATTCAACTTACTAAGTTGAAAATTCAAGATACCAAGTTGAAAATTCAAGATACTAAGCTGAAAATTCAACTTAGTAAGTTGAATATTCAAGATACTAAGTTGAATATTCAACTTACTAAGTTGAATATTCAACTTACTAAGTTGAAGATTCAAGATACTAAGTTGAAAATTCAACTTACTAAGTTGAAAATTCAAGATACTAAGTTGAATATTCAAGATACTAAGTTGAAAATTCAACTTACTAAGCTGAAAATTCAAGATACTAGGTTAAATATTCAACTTACTAAGTTGAATATTCAACTTACTAAGTTGAATATGAATATTCAAGATACTAAGTTGAAAATTCAACTTACTGAGTTGAATATTCAACTTACTAAGTTGAATATTCAACTTACTAAGTTGAATATTCAAGATACTAAGTTGAAAATTCAACTTACTAAGTTGAAAATTTAACTTACTAAGTTGAAAATTCAAGATACTAAGTACTGAAATCAGTAACTTGAATTTTCAACTTAGTAAGTTGAATTTTCAACTTAGTATCTTGAATTTTCAACTTAGTAAGTTGAATTTTCAACTTAGTATCTTGAATATTCAACTTAGTAAGTTGAATATTCAACTTAGTATCTTGAATATTCAACTTACTAAGTTGAATTTTCAACTTAGTTTCTTGAATTTTCAACTTAGTATCTTGAATTTTCAACTTAGTATCTTGAATATTCAACTTACTAAGTTGAATTTTCAACTTAGTTTCTTGAATTTTCAACTTAGTATCTTGAATTTTCAACTTACTATCTTGAATATTCAACTTACTAAGTTGAATATGAATATTCAAGATACTAAGTTGAAAATTCAACTTACTAAGTTGAATATTCAACTTACTAAGTTCAAAATTCAACTTACTAAGTTGGAAATTTAACTTACTAAGTTGAAAATTCAAGATACTAAGTTGAAAATTCAACTTACTAAGTTGAATATTCAAGATACTAAGTTGAATATTCAAGATACTAAGTTGAAAATTCAACTTACTAAGTTGAAAATTCAACTTACTAAGTTGAAAATTCAACTTACTAAGTTGAAAATTCAAGACTAAGTAATATAGTTGAATTTTCAACTTAGTATCTTCAATATTCAACTTACTATCTTGAATATTCAACTTACTAAGTTGAATATGAATATTCAAGATACTAAGTTGAAAATTCAACTTACTAAGTTGAATATTCAACTTACTAAGTTGAATATTCAAGATACTAAGTTTGAAATTCAACTTACTAAGTTGGAAATTTAACTTACTAAGTTGAAAATTCAAGATACTAAGTACTAAAATCAGTAACTTGAATTTTCAACTTAGTAAGTTGAATTTTCAACTTAGTATCTTGAATTTTCAACTTAGTAAGTTGAATTTTCAACTTAGTATCTTGAATATTCAACTTAGTATCTTGAATATTCAACTTAGTATCTTGAATATTCAACTTAGTAAGTTGAATTTTCAACTTAGTATCTTGAATATTCAACTTAGTATCTTGAATATTCAACTTAGTATCTTGAATATTCAACTTAGTATCTTGAATATTCAACTGACTAAGTTGAATTTTCAACTTAGTTTCTTGAATTTTCAACTTAGTATCTTGAATTTTCAACTTAGTAAGTTGAATTTTCAACTTAGTAAGTTGAATTTTCAACTTAGTATCTTGAATATTCAACTTAGTAAGTTGAATATTCAACTTAGTATCTTGAATATTCAACTTAGTATCTTGAATATTCAACTTAGTAAGTTGAATTTTCAACTTAGTATCTTGAATATTCAACTTAGTATCTTGAATATTCAACTTAGTATCTTGAATATTCAACTTACTAAGTTGAATTTTCAACTTAGTTTCTTGAATTTTCAACTTAGTATCTTGAATTTTCAACTTAGTAAGTTGAATTTTCAACTTAGTAAGTTGAATTTTCAACTTAGTAAGTTGAATTGTCAACTTAGTATCTTGAATATTCAACTTAGTATCTTGAATATTCAACTTAGTAAGTTGAATTTTCAACTTAGTATCTTGAATATTCAACTTAGTATCTTGAATATTCAACTTAGTATCTTGAATATTCAACTTAGTAAGTTGAATATTCAGCTTACTAAGTTGAATATTCAACTTAGTAAGTTGAATTTTCAACTTAGTATCTTGAATATTCAACTTACTATCTTGAATTTTCAACTTAGTTATGTTGAAAAAATCAATTAAAAAAACAAACAAAGTGGCACTATTGGGCTTCCGTACCAAATAAACTATTTGGTGTGGCACAAACTTTACCAGAAGCATCATTCAGTCATTCGGTTCTTACGCAGTTTGCACGAATGCATCGTGCATCACTTTTTACTGAAGCTAACACATCCGTCATTGTCAAGTAAAAAATAAAATTAAAGCAAAATAAGAATAGATACTGCGGTAGACTGGTTCGAATATTTGCCGGGTTACATATATTTATAGCACACGGCAATCGAACAGTAGTTATAGGGACCAAGAGAATTTGTTATTTCTTGTATCGATGTGTATGTACATAACTGACAAGAATGTTAAACTCCTGCAGCAGCAATAAAAACGATTTACTTCCCTTTGACAGCTTGTTTTTCTCGGATGTTCAGGATCGCAGAATAGCGGAATTTAACAATAAAGCAAGTCATTTAAAATATGCAGCAAATATATGAACTCAGAATGTTTCGGTCCTCAACAAGCCTTATATTCAAATCAGATATGAAGGTGAAAAAGCGAAATCCCAATAGGACGTTACAGGTCCTTCATAATTACGTCAGATTTTAAGCAGTGAGAAAGCTACATGTATGGCTCAGACACTAAAATTAGCTATGTTATTTTTATCACAAAGAGACCGTATATTTTCAGTTAGTCACTGTTTTATGCAACCAACATGTTCTCTTGATACTCTAAAATAATATGAAATTTGAATGAAATGCAAATAAACAGTACAAGATTGTGGCTGGAACACAAACTATAAAATATGGCCATATTAGTGTCATCCTTTCGGAGAAATAAAATGACTAGTTGGAACACTTAATATCGTGTAAAGGATCATTAAAGGAAGAATTGACATGCGCATGTAAAAATATATTTAGGACAGTCTCAGGACAGTCTCAGATAATTGAAGATGCTAACGGGGTAATACATCCATCCTTGTGCATTGATCTCAACCTATCAGTGGAAAGTGCCTAAAAACATTTGATAATGCACCAAGGCTTTCGATTAATTCTGAAAAGTGAAATTGCAAAATAGTAGTGCCTTTTAAGTGAGGTTTAAGGATATCAAAACGTTGAATTAATTTAGTGTTGTTTTTTGTGATGGGTGTGAGGGATAGGTGGGGAGTTGGAAAGTGAAAATGGCTGGAGAAAAAAAGGGGGGCTATGTGTGTGGAGACCCCCCCCCCCTAATATCCGGGGTGTATTTTGGTAGGTGAATAGCCGACTGTTGGTTGGGTTGTTAGGGGGTTAGTAGAGGGTTGCTATGGTAACCGAGGTAGGATAGGATATATTTATTTTGAAAGTTGATGTAGGGAATCTCACATCAGCTTGAACTCACTTCATTATGTCTGATAGAAAAGTAAACAAGTATCCGGAAACTGAATACAAGGAAGTGTGGTGCAAACACTGTCAAAGTACTGAGACTCACAAAGTAGTTTTCTATGAAAAGTTCATTGATGGGGACGATTATTATCTACGAACGTGCGTTTCATGTGATAGGATGTGGATATTAGAAAAGCCCAAAATGTGTTAGTCAAGATTCGAGGTACTTTTGTATCGAATGAAACTGGTCAAAGATGGGTTAGTCAAAGTAATTTCAGTTAGTTGCTATAGTAACCAAGACATGAGACAGTCAAGAAAATAATAGTTAAGCTAAGTATAGCTATATATGTAATGTAACCCTCTAAGTTACAAGTCAGATGCCTGAACTGATTGTGCAAAGAAAGCTGTTTTGTTTGAAGTGCAACTGCGAGCAAACACACAGAATCACAGAAAGCACCACTGGTTACTGCTTGGCCGTTTGTTTGGTATGTCGAAGGTACAGGTTGACACCAAAGGTTTAGCTGCAGACCATTCTCATCTCGGACAAGAGACAAAGAACTACACTATCATTCAAGTGCATGATGTTGAGGAACTACGGCGACAGTCGTTTTATGTCGACATTTATCTGATCCCGTCAGAAGATGGGAATCGATTGTATTTTGAAAATAGCAGAGTGGTTAAGATTGTCGACCCCGAGCTGGTTTTCTTCCCAAGCGATCGGTCAGATAAAAAGTATAGCTTTTCGCTACATAAATGTTTCATAAGAGATTTGAGTGATTGCGGCAAAACTGCTGAACATTTTGTGCATGATTATGATATGGACTTTTTGGCAAAGGCTGTCCACGTTTACATGTGTGATATTTTGGAAAAGAACTTGCTATCCTATTTTGCAGGAAATGTCAATGACTCTATACATTTATACAATGAGTTTTGTTCTTGCGCGAATGACTCTGAAGAGGTTTCTCAATGAACTTGAAAAAGCTAAATTTGCTACGTTTCTTTGCAATAAAAAAACTGCTTGAATCTGTCTTTGTTTTTCAATCCTTATCTTGATAATTGACCTGTCCCTAAAAGTCATAGTAGTCGTATTTCAGAGACATGTTGTCATAGTAGGGGTTAAGTGATTTGTTGTAGGCTGTTTTCTCTTTCGTACAACATCATACCGTCCCATCTGGCCTGTTTAATTTCAATCAGAAAATCGAAATGTAGTTGTATATTCAAACAGCGTAATGGGTCCCTAACTTCACAGCATTTTGCCTTTTAATGAGATGGTACCTTAATTGTTGAATGTAAATGCTGTTTCAGTATGTTAAATTAACAAACATGAGACCCCTTTTCAATGACTTTGCTTAGGTACACTAATACTGTACGGTACGGTATAGGTTTTTACAGTCCGGTAAGCTCCCTTGGTAGGGTATCGCCATTTGCACATGAAAAGTATCGGCTGCGCGTCGGTCAGCAGAAATGTGAATTTAAACGTCGTTAGGAGGTTGTAGGATAAATCTAGGAATACAAAATGAAAGGTTAGTTCCTTTTCTGTCCGCGAAGGACATTTGGCTGTTTTAAAACTGTTTTTAAACTGCAAAATATTCTCCGAAAGACCCGATGTATTTACACGGAAACGGCACGGGCAGAAATTTTGCATGCCGTTTCGACTGGCCAAATTTGAGCGACTGTATTTCGTAAAGTACTGTAGATAAAAAATATCTGTTTAAGGACGAGAACTATTGATTCCATGTCTCGATTTTCTTTATTCATTTCGCAATGGAAAACTTTGAACACGGTCTCATTCAACAGAGCAAACCTTGTTTGTTTCAGAATAACCCATTTCATTCGGCGAAGTCAGTGTCCCGACCTGAGCATGAAAATATGCTCAGTTCCAGACATTAGCTACCGACCGAACTTGGAATGTGTCAACCCCAAACCAGTTACATTGTAGAGAAACTATTACGCCACATTGGCGAATGGAAACATTTTTAATGTCTTTAGCAAAATGTTCCGAGCTCCATTAACGTCTCTGTTTGTTTCGTATGCGCAAGAATTGCAAGTAAATGTTTCACTAGCACCGAGTGTTGTGTTTATAGCACCACATACACCACACGTTTTCGACGTGTATGCTGCTTTCTGGATGATTACTTCACAACTCGTTCCGATAGATCTGTCTTGTAGCCGTTGCCGAAACTGATAGCGTTGCCAGCACTGTAGATCTCGTTTTGCTCGCCGCGGAAATCCTCTTTTTCCGACTTCCTTCTTTACAATTCTCGAGACCGACAGTTTACCCAGCGAAACAAGTCCGTAATGTTTCACTAGGTGAGAACACAGTGTCGTATGGATGTGTTTCACGAAAGTCTTCAATCTAAAGTGTAGTTTTTTCAGCTGCGTTTTTCTGTCTTCGATGGCTTTAGCTTGATCGCGTTTTTGAGCGTTGGTCAAGTGCCAGTGCGTCTCGTCGATCTTATCATGGATGGGCCTAAGATCAAATTCCTTGTCCTCCTCGATGCCCACTTGGTACGTCGTTTTTTTAACAGGATCGTATACAGTAGCGAACGTCCTACCACCGGGGTCGATACCGCATACACTCTTCTCGAAGTGGTCGTTCGAATGGTCTCTTCTAGTCCAATGTGGATCGCAATGTAGCTGCAAGACGAATCGACCGTTCTCTCGTTTCACAATTCTGAAATCGTGAGCAAACGGAGGTATTTTATCGACATTGCGATTGATTCGCACTGGTTCTTTAAAGTTGTTTTTCATGATAACCAAGTGTTTGGCTCTAGGACCGCGACATTTATCCTTTACCGTGAGCGATCGTATGAAAGCTTTTTGGATACCAATGGATCCTTCTCTGATGCAGTTGCTAACGTCTCGTTTTTGCTTCAACTGGTATCCCTTTGTCTTCGCTATATTACACGATGTACAAAAATTTCTGTACGCGGTTAATTTTATCGTTGACATCTTGTTCTCGAAAAACCACTCGTCGCCCGGTAGTCTGTATATCGGATCAACGTCCTTCGAATTGGTTTTGCAGACAATTTTTTGAAGGATCACTTGCTTTGCTGGAACGTTCATCTCGTTCACGAGATAGAAACACCAGTTGTACGTGTAGTTAGTGACTTTCAACATCAGGTTCAGTACGTTCTTCTGAAAACGAGTAGGTTTCAAACCGACAGAAAACGTGGTCAAAAACTTATCATTGTCCTCCTTTCGTCGAATTTTAGATGAGAACCCGGACAATGTTTTTATCATTTCGACGTCATCGATGCACTCAGTTTGACTTTCGCCTCCTTTATCCTCTTTCAGGCGTATAGATTTCCACCATCGCCACATCGTACCGTGTTTCTGCACGTTACACGCATCCCACAAAGTGATGTCTGGTCGCTTTCGTTTCATGGCAAATAGTGAAGAACAACTAGAGATGGTTGGTATTTAAATACCTTTTTTTAATTAACAACTTATTCTTTTTACGGTTTTTCATGTCATCATGACAACTTATTATTGAGTTATTTCTCTTTTAGGTCATGTTAAACTTTGAAATTTTCTCTCAACTTGAAGTGTGAGAAAATATGCCTAATCAGCTCCATATCAAAAAAGGGATATATATTTCTATGAATCAAAGAGAAACATTTCTCACTGAGAGAGATTTTTTATCTCAGCCCCAAACATGACAACATGACAAAAGCTATCAGTAGGAAAAGTATCTCAATACCTATGTATGAAAAGTACACTGTTGAGAAACTTTTCTCAAATGATGTCTAAGTTTAAATATGACAGATGGAAAAAAGTAACTCAGTTCCTTCCGAGCATTTTTCTTGGGGCTAATGGAAAAAAAACGGAAAACATATCTCATTGACCAAATTTAACTTCTACTGTATTCAATGCAATGTCATACACTTTAGAAATCGAGATTTTGCACCTTTTCTCCAATGTCAATGGAGACAACTTTTCAATGCTCTATCATGATGGTTCTTTGTCATGTTGTTAACTATGAAATTCCGTCTTGACTGAAATTTGGAGAAAAGCTTTCGAGTTTGCTCGATTTCAACAAAAATGACATAATGACAACTGGGAATTTTCTCCTTGATACAAATCAGCCTTGTATGTTTTATCGTCTAGCGAAATATACTTTATGAACAGAGGAGAAAACAAAAACACGTCTGTTCACTAGGAAGGCCAAATTGGTTATGAGACCAATGTTTAGAAAAAAAAAATTTCGCTCTGATCATGTGACATTTTCTCCCTTCTGATTGGCTCTCTGACAATATTATTTTTCCGGCCAATCAGATTGCTGCGAAAAAATAATGGTCCCGCCCACTTACTTGAGGTGGTATATAAGGCGCTGCACAAGCAGTTTCTTTGGAGTCACAAAACATTCGAGGTGACTCCCTGTCAGTTTGGCAAAAAAACGATGTGTTTGGTCTATGTTGTGCGAGGCTCCGCTCTCTTGCCCGTCGCATTATATTCGTGGCACTGCGCATGCTGAGCTGTGGGTCAATTGTGCTTTGGCGAGTACATTGGATCATTCACATCGTCTCAAAATTCAAACTCTTGAATGAAATTGGGAATAGGCTCAAAGGAGAAAATCTCTCCTTGCTGTCAGTAACTGACTGCTGATTTTTAACCATGCTCTCGGTGTTGTTTCACCGGAACAGTTACAAGCCTGTAGAAAATGGGAGTAGAAATCAGCCGTTGGTTACTGATAAATGCGTTGTGTGTCTCACTGACTTGTAGATGAGGGAGAAAATTAATGGAAGCTAGAAGTATGGAGGTGTCGCTAGACCGACTTAATGCTACAGTGAAGTGATGCACGGACTAGCATTAGGAACCGCTTCTGGCCATCATGAGACGCTAAAAGCTTGGAAAGGTAGGAGTGTCACCGTCTAGTAACAGGACCTGGCCCTAAAATGTCCGCGAAGATTGCTAGATCGGGCATACAAACCAGCTCTGTATGCCATATGTGTGCCTACTTGTGACAAGCTTCTAGCGTTATCCTAGTTCAAAACAATACCTGTAGGTATCAGAATTTGGCGAAAGCAGATAGAGACACGCTAAACTCGGAAACTTTGTAACTGACGACTGATTTTTTAACCATGCTTAAGCCTGTGTGAAATGGGAGCAGAACGAGTATAAATTAGCTGATAAAATGTTTAGACATTACTGATTTGTTAGTCTCTCACAGCATCTCCTTTTGGCACGAAATTAACTATATGTTTGAATTTTAGATATCACAGATAGATAAACAGCGATGCCTGTCTCTCTGCCTTGTAGAGAAGAGTTCATGTTCTGTCACAGTTTCTAGTTTTTTGAGTTAGTTAAGTTGTCAGTTTGTACAACTTGAAACAGAATATGAACTCTACAGAGAGACACGCAAAGCTCCCTAAAATCGGTAATGCAGCCATGTTTTGAATATCTCTTCCGAAACATGTCGGTGGTACAATAAAGTCGAGCTGTACAATAAATTTGCATCGTGCGCAAATGAGTCAGAAAAGATTTGCTTTTTGTTACTAATGATTGTTGCTTTGTTTGTTTCAGAGGAAAAAAGAGTCAAGACATTGAACTACCTCGGAATCATAATTGACTGCAAACTAAAGGAAGATCAGTCTGAAAAGTTTCAACTACCAGGAGCCTTGAAAAAATTACACATAAAAAGACAAACAAAGAGGTTGACTTCAATGAAACTGTTGAGATCATCATGTAAGTCGAGATCGATCAAGATTTGACTTTGCTGTTTGACATTTTTGAACGCTTTGTGAAAACAACGGCTGGTTGTACAAATAAGAAGTGCTTTATTGAAATGATAAATTAAAAAATGATTTGTTGTTACTGTTTATTTTTGAGAATCAGTATTAATAAATTGACAAAACCTCACTTGTGTTTATCATCACTTTACTCCTACGGAGATATTTCAGTACCACTGTGTATGTTTTGTTCCGTCATTTCTACTAAGGGATTTTGTTGAGCGGCCTTTTGAAAATTTGTGGCTACTTTGGTTGTAAACGTTTGATTATTGATGTGGCTTGTGTTTCTCGTCTTTTCGTAAAAAAAAAAGTATTTAAGCCACCAGTCATCTCAAGTTGCCTTCACTATTTGCCATGAAACGAAAGCGACCAGACATCACTTTGTGGGATGCGTGTAACGTGCAGGAACACGGTACGATGTGGCGATGGTGGAAATCCACACGCCTGAGAGAGGATAAAGGGGACAACGGTCAAACTGAGTGTATCGATGAGGTTGATATGATAAAGACATTGTCGGGGTTCTCATCTAAACTTCGACGAAAGGAGGACAGTGACTCGTTTTTAACCACGTTTTCTGTCGGTTTGAAACCTACTCGTTTTCAGAAGAACGTACTGAACCTGATGTTGAAAGTCACTAACTACACGTACAACTGGTGTTTCTATTTGGTGAACGAAATGAACGTTCCAGCAAAGCAAGTGATCCTTCAAAAAACTGTTTGTAGGACGAATTCAAAGGACGTTGATCCGGTATACAGACTGCCGGGTGACGAGTGGTTTTTCGATAACAAAATGTCAGCAATAAAGAAAACCGCGTGCAGAATTTTTTGTTCTTCGTGTAATACAGCGAAGAAAAAGGGATACAAGTTGAAGCAACAACGAGACGTTAGCAACTGCATCAGAGAAGGATACATCGGTATTCAAAAAGGTTACATACGATCTCTTACGGCGAAAGATAAATGTCGCGGTCCTAGATCCAAACACTTGGTCATCATGAAAACCAACTTTATAGAACCAGTTCGAATCAATCGCAGTGTCGATAAAATACCTCCAATTAGTCACGATTTCAAAATAATGAAACGAGCAAGCGGTCGATTCGTCTTGCAGCTACCTTGTGATCCACATTGGACTAGAAGGGACAATTCGAACGACAACTTCGAAAAGAGTGTATGCGGTATCGACCCCGGTGGTAGGACGTTCGCTACTGTATACGATCCTGTTAAGAAAACGACGTACCAAGTTGGCATCAAGGAAGACAAGGAATTTGATCTAAGTCCCATTCACGATAAGATCGACGAGACGCACTGGCACTTGACCAACGCTCAAAAACGCGATCAAGCTAAAGCCATCGAAGACAGAAAAACGCAGCTGAAAAAACTACACTTAAGACGGAAGACTATCGTGAAACACATTCACACGACACTGTGTTCCCACCTAGTGAAACACTACGAACTTGTTTCGCTGGGTAAACTATCGGTCTCGAGCATTGTAAAGAAAGAAGTCGGCAAAAGAGGATTACCGCGACGAGCGAAACGAGATCTACTGTGCTGGCAACACTATCAGTTTCGGCAACGGCTACAAAACAGATCTATCGGAACGAGTTGCGAAGTGATCATCCAGAACGAAGCATACACGTCCAAAACGTGTGGTGTATGTGGTGTTATAAACAAAACACTCGGTGCTAGTGAAACATTTACTTGTAATTCTTGCTCATACGAAACAAACAGAGACGTCAATGGAGCTCGAAATATTTTGCTAAAAACGTTGAAGATGTTTCCATTCGCCAACGTGGCGTAATCGTTTCTTTACAATGTAACTGTTTTTTGGGGTTGACACATCCCCAGTTCGGTCTGTAGCTAATGTCTGGAACTGAGCATTTTACCATGCTCAGGTCGAGACACTGACTGCGCCGAATGAAATGGGTCAGAGTCGCGAATTATCAAACGTATCTTGTTACTCGGAGGTAGAGTTAACTTAGTATATGTTCTCATGACATCTAAAAGCAATGATTTTGTCAATAGAGACAAGAAGGCTCAATCATTGAATCTATCAGTGAACAGGCAGGCTATGTAATATCTAAACTGCTTGAAATTCGATAGCAGAAACAGGAGGAAAATGCCTGCTTTTGCTTATGTTTGTACTATACTATTGTGGCTCAAAACCTGAGCAACTATAATGTCGAATGAAATAATTTGTTGAATGTCAATGTTTTGTCATGTTTGATTTCAAAAATGCGATGAATAAAAGCCATCAAAAGTAACTGATCTTGTTTGCTTGTATATTTGACCAGTCGTGTAAAGCACCGCTGTTTTGGCAAAATGAGTTTCATGAGCAACTTCTCTGGACGAATACACAGTTTTGCATTCGAGCTATGGGCACATGCCAGGGCTTACTATTTTGATTCTCACTGTTTTTTGTCATAGTATAATGAAAGATCATGTTCAATTTAGAAATTTTCTCTCAACTCGAATTGTGATTGATTCGGCTCTATTCTAAAAAAGGGAGGACAACAACGGATCCTTTGTTATCTATATAGTAAAGGAGAAACATTTAGTAGAGGTAAAACGGAATGCCCTTGCTGACAATATCAACCAATATTGACATATCCTGAGACAAAAATGACAAAGACCAAGTTGTACATTCAATGAAATTTATTTTGATACCACGTTACATGTTTTGAAATGAGTCAATCAGTAAGTCGCACCTTCATGACCCCTTTATTTTGCACCGACAGAAGCAACAATGTTTTGTTGCCTTAATTTTCGCAGCACAGTGTTGACACACAGCGTGTCCGCAAGGCACAAATGTACTTTCCTTCTCCTCGCTCAAACAAATCATGCAACGCAGCAAATCCGTTTTAATTTCAGCTCTGACACGTTGCAATTCACTCGCATGGCTTTCTAAAAGTTCCTGCTGTCTTTTTCGCCATTCAATTTCAGTGATATTCTGATTCTCCGGAGTCTCTACAGAAGATTTGCGCTCGTCGAGGTTTAACTGCCCCGAAGTAACAGTTGACGTTGCATTCTGTCTATACGGACGAAATCTATGAAAGCCTCGAATTCCTTTCACTCGTTTCTTGGTAGGATAGATGTCCGGCAATTCATCTTCGCTATCGCTAGACACTATGATAATCTCTTCCTGTCTACTGTGCGCTGAAAGAGAAATCAACATGAGTGAATATTGTATCTGTGTTGTATAAGAAGTGTTCAGGTTACAGAGAAAAAAACACTCGACACAAATGCTAAAATGCTAAAGTTCGTGAGAAAGAAACTAACCTATGTCTCCCAGGTATTTCTCATTTTCCAACAGGAATCTCGCCACTGAAATCACCTCAGATATTTCCATGTCAGCTGAAGCCTCTCTTATATCATGCTCAAACAAATTCAATTTCAACAAGCTCGAAATGTTCTCAAACCGAACTGAATCGTCGAGGTCCAAACATGTTAGCACCGTATCTATATTTTGTAGCAAGTGCCGCGCCTTACTGACAAGTCCTTTTTTCTTATACGTCTTGAACTTTTCTATAGCCTGCCCATAAGTTAATATCTTGACTCAGTGCTATAAAATACGACCGCTTACTTCAAATGTCAAAGTAGGACTGAATCATTTCACCTCAAACAAAAAAATATTTTTTATAACCAGGGTCGTCATGGAAACACGCCCACTGACGACCACTGACGCCCACTGACACATACCGACACCTATTGACCAATCAAAAAACAACCGCGCGCAGACAACTGTTCTGGCATTGTGCCACACATTGTACTCTCATTCATTTTCAAAAAAACTTTCGAACTAACAACAAGCATTCACGTCAACATTAAAACTCTGATATGGAAGATGCAAGTTACGATTTGAGTAGGCAAAGGTCTTCAACCATAGATATGTTATCCAGGTACCATGACACAACACAGCTTGGAGCAGAAAGCTTGAAATTATTCTACAACGAATTGGTTTTCTTAGATAAAGAGGACGTTACCAAAATGCACACGCAATTTTTGGCGGATCTATCTGATCCAAACGTTACTTCTGGTACACAATTGCTGGGCAGATATGACATTCGATTTCTAATCGTCGCTTTGGACTATTATGGATGTGATGTGTGGCAAGAACAGCTATCAAAGTTCATTGCAGTTGACAAACGACTATACTGGAAAATAGCTCATCAACTCCTTCTAATGTCCTTTAGTGACAATGGATGCGCTTACCGATTTTACAAAAGGTCGACTCTATCAACAACAAAAAAACAGTTACCAAACGGTTCTATCAACCCCAACAGCGAAAGCCTCTAGCGAATTGTTTTGCAGACATCATTTCCGAAATTGGAACATACAGTGATAATAAACCATGTTAAATGCAATCAATGTCTTTCTTGTTCTTTTTCAATTTTCACAAGTTTTTCCTGACATTCTGAAGCCTCTTTAATATCATTCTATGATCCATAGATGGCATTTGTTTAGAATAGTGCCGAAGAGGTATATTTTCTCACAATTCGAGTTGAGAGAAAATTTCCAAGTTTTACATGACCCGAAGGAGAAGTGACAAAATCCATAAGAAAGAAAAGTTTCTTGTTAAAAAAGGTATTTAAGTAAACCAAGTATCTCTAGTTGTTCTTCATTATTTGCCATGAAACGAAAGCGACCAGACATCACTTTGTGGGATGCATGTAACGTGCAGACACACGGTGCGATGTGGCGATGGTGGAAATCTATACACCTAAAAGAGCATAAAGGAGGCGACAGCCAAACTGAGTGTATCGATGACGTCGACATAATAAAAACATTGTCGGGGTTCTCTTCTAAAATTCGACGAAAGGAGGACAGTGACAAGTTTTTAACCACGTTCTCTGTCGGTTTGAAACCTACTCGTTTTCAGAAGAAAATACTGAACTTGATGTTGAAAGTCACTAACTACACTTACAACTGGTGTTTCTATCTGGTAAACGAGATGAACTTTCCAGCAAAGCAAGTGATCCTTCAAAAAACTGTTTGTAGGACGAATTCAAAGGACGTTGATCCGGTATACAGACTACCGGGCGACGAGTGGTTTTTCGAGAACAAGATGTCGGGGATAAAATTAACCGCGTGCAGAATTTTTTGTACATCGTGTCATATTGCCAAGAAAAAGGGATACAAGTTGAAGCAAAAAAGAGACGTTAGCAACTGCATCAGAGAAGGATCGATCGGTATTCAAAAAGCTTACGTGAGATCGCTCACTGCGAAAGATAGATGTCGCGGTCCTAGATCTAAACACTTGGTTATCATGAAAAACAACTTTAAAGAACCAGTTCGAATCAACCGCAAGATCGATAAAATACCTCCCTTTAGTCACGATTTCAAAATAGCGAAACGAGCGAACGGTCGATTCGTCTTGCAGCTACCTTGTGACCCACACTGGACCAGAAGAGACAATTCGAACGACAACGTCGAAAAGAGTGTATGCGGTATCGACTCCGGTGGTAGGACGTTCGCTACTATATACGATCCTGTCAAAAAAACGACGTACCAAGTTGGCATCGAGGAGGACAAGGAATTTGATCTAAGGCCCATCCATAATAAGATCGACGAAACGCACTGGCACTTGACCAACGCTCAAAAACGCGATCAAGCTAAAGCCATCGAAGACAGAAAAACGCAACTGAAAAAACTACACTTAAGACGGAAGACTATTGTGAAACACATCCACACGACACTGTGTTCCCACCTGGTGAAACACTACGAACTTGTTTCGCTCGGTAAACTTTCGGTCTCGAGAATTGTGAAGAAGGAAGTCGGGAAGAGAGGATTACCGCGACGAGCGAAACGAGATCTACTGTGCTGGCAACACTATCAATTTCGGCAACGGCTACCAGACAGATCTATCGGAACGAGTTGCGAAGTGATCATCCAGAACGAAGCATACACGTCCAAAACGTGTGGTGTATGTGGTGCTATAAACAAAACACTCGGTGCTAGTGAAACATTTACTTGCAGTTCTTGCGCATACGAAACAAACAGAGATGTCAATGGAGCTCGAAACATTTTGTTAAAAACGTTGAAGATGTTTCCATTCGCCAACGTGGCGTAATAGTTTTTCTACAATGTAACTGTTTTTTTGGGGTTTACACATCCCCAATTCGGTCTGTAGCTAGTGTCTGGAACTGAGCATTTTGTCATGCTCAAGTCGGGACACTGACTTCGCCGAATGAAATGGGTTAAGTAAAGTTCCAAAATATAACCGATGGTAAAGTCCAAAATACTGTTACTTTTTTGTTCACTGATTAATTGAGTATCCAGGGGAGGAAGAGGGAGAGTACACAGACGATTATGAATTCCAGGCTGAAGATGCAGACGAAGGCTTAGAATTCACTGCAGAGATGTTTGTTGCTGAAAAACTTGTCGCAGAAAAAATGGAACATGATTATGTTAGTAGGATTTATACTAGGATAGTACAACAAAATCTCGCGAATAGTCAGAAATCTGACAAATTCGCGCTAATTGTATTTGTATTTCCACTCACAATTATATTCTAATATAACGCCAACTCAAAAATATCAATTATCTGCCATCTGCCATCTCACTCACGATGCTAAGCCTCTCCTAAACCCAGAGGACCAAACTCACTCAAGCTCGATTTCATGTAGTACTTTTATAAACAGCATACATCATTGAGAAGAAAGCTATACAGCTTATATGAATTTCTTTCCTTTCTTAATGATTTCCAATGGCGGAAGAATCATTAGCTAAAGTATTTCAATGACTAACTGTCGGACCACTTTGGCTAACCTGAAGAGGAAACTTGCGATGTAATTTGCTGGTGTTACTTATGCTCAGAAATAGCAGAACTAGGTCTTGGTGTGATAATCATTATTCTAAAATTATTTCAAATTCCCCAACAAAAAAGATAGTTATTTTCTAGTGTTAGTTTCAGCATCATATTTAGGCTATTGTTTATTGTTTCTATATAAAGCTGCCCATTTACAGTTTCCGGTAAAAATATAAAAATGAATTTCTCCAAAATGATATACTAAAACATAAAAATTATAAAAAATGGTCACATGACTTAAACAGGGATGTTTCTTTATTTTCTGCTAGTATACGGCATCAATTGTCTAAGATATTTTCAATTAATAATTGAAAACTTTGCGCTCGACCATTTTTTGAAATATTGGCCACTTTGACGGATGTAAACAAATATATAGAACGTATTGGTTTGCTTCTGTAGTCGATATCGTGAGCGAGATCGGAATGCAATGCACGAGCTTCGGGGTCAGCGAAATCAAAATTGAATGCATGGAACTTTGTTGAAAATGGTTAAAGCTTGTATCAGTTGTCAGTGTATTGCAGCAGAGCACTCCGCCGGACGCCAAGTACATGGTGGTTTAAGAGTTGGCTGTTACTTGTGAAAGGCTTAATATTACATATTAATTACATATTAAATATAATCTATTATGTACAATACTTACGATGTGAAATGTGTAATGTGGAACGGCTAAATACCCTGATAAACTCAAATGTCTAAACTTCTGACACACAAAATTAATGAAAAAGGCGAACAAAAAGGATATCTGTAACAGGACGTATCACTTACTTAAATATGCATAGGTACTTTCGTGATTTAAATTTAACAAAAAATGAAATTATTGTTGATTTATGCATGTGATTGATAGAAATGATTGTAAGTTGTATTCCATAAAAGTCAAATCGCGCAACGAAGTCCATAAGACAAGATGTTTAAGCTGGTGTTGATTTGTATTTTGGGACTTTGTACATGTATCAAGTAACCTTATTTTTGCGCATTTTAACTCTATAAATATGTAAATCAAAATTGAATTAACTATCTATGGAAAAAGTGCACCCCGCCCCCCACCCCCATCCGATAAAACAGAAACAAGTTATCTTATTGCTTGCATATATCTGGAATATTTATTAATAATTCCTTTTTTCTTATTAATTATTATGCCTCAATTTATTATTAATGTTAAACCCCCATAGGCAAACAGTTACCATTCATACTGTTTCTGTCAAGGCAGCACGTGACCGCTAGAAATACATGTATACTGTCAGGCATCGATCACCTACCAGTCAGGCACGAGAAATGCAAGTATAAAGTGTATTTGCAAGCAAAACATATTTACAACAAATACAAATGTGTATGCATACTAATAAGCGCATGGCATGATGGCGACCATACAGCGATATAGCATGAATGTATCTATTTGTTATTATTATTACCATTATTGTTATCATTATTATTTTCTAGTGACATCTAGGTAAGTGTTTTAAGTTATTATATAAAGATTATATCTCATGCATTTCACAAATTTCAACTAATCGCCCGCTTTCGGTTTTTGAATATCCGAAATCTTAAGTAAATGGTCAATTAACATAAAAATGAAATAGCATGCTATTATTAGGACCAAAATAACTTTTAAACTTATTTCAAACGTACAAGACTTTTTTTGCAAGTCTTTATGTACCCAATTATGAAATTACTTAACACTTACGAATAAAGTAAATTTAAAGAAAATGTTAAAGTCTTCGGAAGGCAGAGTCACTGGTTGTCAGGTATACAGTACTGCCAAATGTAATTTTTACAAATGAACCGCAACCGGAACCATTTAGAACCGCTACCGGACTGGGAACGGGACGGACCGGACTGGCCTGTTATAAATTCGTGAATTTTGTCATAATTATGGGAATGAATCTAGTGTGCACTTGTTTTTGTTTTTTGCATTCGGCTGATCCCTTTAAGCGTGCGTAATGTTTGCACGTGAGAATTGTTGAAAATTGAAACCCTGTTATTTTCAATTGCAGACGCACACGGCAAATCTGATGCACAAGCATAGTGTGCTTTAAAAACGTAAATAGGCGGACCTACATGTCCCCGGTAAAAAGTACGTCAACTTTTTATTTTGCGATCTTAAATTCCCAATTAGTTATTCCTGATATGATAAAGACTGACATTTGATTTCGGTATGTTTTTTTTTTAATTTGAGAAATAGAACAGTTTCCTTTTTCAGAATATCAAACAGATTTTACATACTCTTAAACGCTTGATGCCTTAAAAAGTATGTGATTTTTCATTTTCAAACCATATTTTTTCTTCAAAACTGCAGCTGGTTTGTAACATTAACTACATTGCTCGAAAATATATTTAACATTTTAGAAGAAATAAGGATTTATGATTGAATAAAAACTTTTCTTTTCCATTTCTGCAGTAGAATTGTACAGATGTTGTCAATAAATACTCTGCACACAGATCAAACCTTGCGTGTTTTTTCTTCTCTTTTTCCTTATGTAATAATCCGTTTATTTTTTCGGGAAGGAATGAAAGACATAAGATACGAGTAATAAGATAACCTGGTTTTTACCTGCGTATTATCAAAAATAGTTTTGATCGGGAAGAAACTCTATGTTGACACCTATAAAATGACACCAATTTCAGCGGCCGGGAGCGAATGCTTGCCTTTCACTCGAGACAAAGGGAAATGTTAAACAAAATATATGGTACCCGTGCAAGTGCGTCGAAATTAAAATACATACATATTGAATATTTCATGTCTTGCAAATTAAGATCCAACGCTATTATTGATAGTGATACTGAAAATTTCATGAATCTTCTATATCCGGTTCCAATGAAAGGTTTTGCCTTTTTAAGAACAAAACAAAAAATGATTCTGATCCAGTTTTTATTTTAGTGTAAAGCAAAACCCAATATTCAACTTTTTTAAGATCATGATAAATGTAACGTTATGTCCGGCCATAAAACTTATCGATGACCTGGAGCAGTAAGATCAATCATTCGGAAGTGTTCGGCGAGCATTACGGAAGCAACCGGGCTCCTATCGTAAAATTAAAAGTGCATGCCTGTTAAACAAAACCTTAAGAAAAGACCATCCTCTTTTTTCTTTATCTTTATATAAAATATATCACTTAAATGTAGAATGAATGTTTAATTCATGTTTGTGATTCTAAATGTTATAGTTTTTGAACAAATTGAAGATAAACTGCAAACTTTTCTCTTAGAATTGTCACATTTTAAGCGTTTTACTATATATTATATAGTAAAATGAGGGGTAGTGTTTTCAACTTAAAATAAGACCTAATTAATTAAGTCTCAGAAGAAATAAAATAAATCATTAAAAGGGGGAAATGTTATATGGTATTATCCCGTTTGTGATTCTAAAATAAATATTAGTTAAAATGTTATGGCGAGTTCATTACAGCGCTCCTCTATAGACATATAGTGAATTTATGGCGTGTATCCGGGTCGTACCGGTTATCAACCTCGCGAGAGGATGGTGGACCTAATAAGCACAATTTTAAAGTGGCGTGTATTGGCCCTGGCTGTCAACAGGTATTCAAATTGAACGGGTGAATTGATTTTATATGACTTATTTTCCCTGGTATCGTATATTCGGATTTTATCTTTGGTACCGGTTTTCCCACTTGACCAGCGCGCTCAGAAGAGGTTAGTTATTTAGATTTCAGAGGATAATGCAAGATACAGAAAGCGTCCAAATTCCAGAGACACCCATTGTTCCGGGCCGACAATTTCCATGCACAATGACATTTATGCGACCAAACGTGGCTTATATCTTAAATATTTGAACAGCAAAAGTGCCATTGAATATTTTTCATATGCCAACAAGCCTGCTTTTATAACTAGGTCTGCTTATTAATACCGAATGTTTTACCATTCCATGATTCTAAAATAATTATTGTGGTAGTGTTGCGTTTTGTTGTGTATCTATATTGCATTTCGTATCACTTTTAATTATCATAATTTTATTTTTATTGTGATATTTTTTTATTATAAGATTTAACATTATTATCATAGATACAGTGTATGCTTTATACACATGCTGAATAACGAGGGGTCCCCGATTCGATTTTTGACGGATGTAGGGGCAATAAAATTGCGTAATCATTACGTAATTTTATGGCACGCGACTTCTCTAATCTGTGAGATACTGGCCTCTCGCCTAATTTGTATAAGTAGAAGCCCCTCAAGCGTTCAAAATGGAAGATTCGTTACTAAAAGTTTTTTTTCACATGTAACAAGACTATTGAACAAGCAACCTTTAAGAATGAGCATTTATTAAAATAAGATGAAGTATGGCAATTGTGTAAATGATTTCATAAGTCACAATTATCTTCAACAAATGAATCTAATACTGTAGAATACAAGTGCACAAGCCCAAGTGCAAAATCTTACATCACTCCGATAAACATGATAAAGAGATAGTCTCACTATCACAGTGTACGAACTCAGACTGTATCAAACCGGAAGTCGCCAACGAATATGCATACAGTAACCTTTTCAAGTTTACTGTGCAATTTTATTTGAAGTTTCCAAGCAGAAAAAGAAAGAGTACAGTAAGAATTCCAATTTAATTTGATACAGAGATGAAACCATGTATCAGGAAATATCCAAGTTTGTGTTTTACATTGTTTATTTGTTTGAAAACATGTAGCAAAGAAGTGTTGAAAATAGTTCAGCTGTTCTAAAATTGCGATATTTTATCTCTTCTCAACATTGTTAAGCGAACTTTAGTAGCCACCATCAGCTACAACGATGTCTTATCCGTAGATAAGTTCCAACATTGCCGTCCATTTATTGCAGTTCTTTTGAAGGAAATGCCTTTTTTGTGGTGCGTGTTTTGATTTGACTGTATGGCTGTTCTCTAAGACACTGTATGCAAATCGCAAACCGTTATAAAATAACTGTATGCCTATTAGCAAAAACGTCGATTTTATATTTCCAGTTATTTCAGATACCTGACTGGCAGTGCTATTATTGAAATTTGACCTCAACATCCTTTAGTGATACATTGTATCATCAACCACTCCATTACATATCCCGCTAACAGCATTCTAAAAATCAAAATATTATAAACATGCGACAGTCACTGTGTTTATTATATCACAAATGAATTTTACATGGGTTGCAAAATATTGAAGACTACATTTATACTAAATTTGTGAAACTTCTTCTTTGGATATGAGTTCGAGTGCTTTTATCGCTATGAACAAGGTTATTTTTGCTTAAATATCTCATAATCGAATGTTTCATGACATGTTTCGACGACAGAAGATGATAATATATGAATCAATCATATACATTTCATTTACTAAAGAATGCCCCTAATTCAAACAACAACAGAGAAATGTAATAAATGTACATGTATATAATTACAATAACTGTAGAAGTATAGCTCCTTTCAAATACGGCTGACACCTCTGCGGGGAGGTGTATTCGTTGCACATTAACGAATACAGCTCCCTTTGTATAGCAGAGCTTTATTCGATGCAAAGCATATGCCAATTCGACTGAATCTTCCTATCTTTGCTTTATTAGAGCATATAAAGAACCATGATCCCTTTGTTAGAAATGTCCACGGATAGAAATAAGGAACCTTAATTGCCTAAGACATCTAACACATGTTCAATATACAAATGTACTGCATGTTTCATTTAGTCGTCCGTCTATTTGTCCCACCATCTGTCTGTTGTCCTATCCTGTATGTTGTCTTATCTGTCCGTCTGTCAGGCCGAACACCATGATGTGTATTAGCTTCATTCCGTCAAAACAATTGTCTTATATGTTATCGTCATATGAAAATAATGATGGTTTATTGAAAACAGTGCGGGCAAAAAACCTAGTACATCATCCTGAATAGCGGTATAGATCCTTGTTATTTTATAATAAATTCTTTACCGCGTATTGGTATGAAGGAATGATACATCTATGTTGCAAAGTG
This sequence comes from Saxidomus purpurata, assembly GCA_022818135.1. NCBI lineage: Eukaryota > Metazoa > Mollusca > Bivalvia > Venerida > Veneridae > Saxidomus > Saxidomus purpurata. Next base: position 33,492,502 of record JAFMSR010000006.1, on the reverse strand, counting down.
TCACTATACGAAAAAAGATACAAGAACCCCGATTACAGCTCCCATTTGGTTAGGGGAAATGCATTCGTTGAAGCGCACCAACTACAGTTCCCCGGGGAGGTATTCGTTAATGTGTATTCGAAAGAAGCTGTATCCGGTGTAACAGTACACTTTAAACTGCGAGATAAAATTCATTTAACGAAATGTTATCTTAATAAAGTTAAAAAGCCGATATGTCGATCTTTATATAAAAGAAAATAAATCATCTACAATGTATTTGATGATTGGCAATACTCGCTACCAACAGAGCCATTCAATAGTGCAACGTACGTCAAGTTTCATGACAATCCCTGTACACGCTAATGCTTTTAAGTTGTCAAACAGGCTTCATTCATAAACGGTTACCATATTTATTCCGGTACTCTTCAATCTATTGCGTATTTTACTCCCTCAAAATAATAGGAAGAGTCATAGTAAGCTAATATATATACAGGTCCATTCTTGAAACAATTCGATAAATTTGAAACCAAAATATTACATTTGTTGCGTTCTGTGCAATTATTGTACAGCGGTTTTACGATTATCATACAGTAAACAATTTTGTATCTACGAATATGCATACAGTGCATATCTTTCATGCAAGTTATTACCAACAGTATTTTGACATATTCCTCACGTTTCAGCTAGTAAGTAAGGCTGTTCTCATTACATGAATGAACCGAACTGTAAACAACACTTCTGGGGCACAGAACTCTCCATATCTTTCAATATGTAACCATTTTGATGACAAATGCTCTATGTTGCCTTAATGTTTTGATTTCTTTTTCCAAATACATATAGATGCTTTAAATATAACCACGTCTTACAATACCCACACCAAATCTAACTATTTTACGATACAAAAAGTTAAATTACACTTACTATGCTGTCCCAATTCCTACTTAAAACTTTTTAAAAAAATTAAGCGGTAAACTGATAAACAGTTACTGTATGCATATTCGTTGGCGACTTCCGGTTTGATACAGTCTGAGTTCGTACACTGTGACTATTTCCACTTCGAAGCAAACCGATATTACAGCTTGACATTTTAGAGTTGTCTGCCTTCCACGTCTCAGTTTGATGTGCAAATAGCTGGGAACATATCCCCAACAAAATTTGTTCGTCACTTATAAACACAATAAAGTCCAATATTTAAATGCATTTATGATTTAACATGATATGATTAAGTTTAAAAATGATGCTAACACAATTCCGAGAAACATTTACCTATCTACACACCTGCATCAAACGGTGAAATATGAAAATAAATGGTGTATCATGCCGCATGTGTGAAATTTCATGTTTAGATTTAAACATACAGATTTTTATACAGTGGTGAGTTTTTTCATAAAACGTACGGTTTTCATTTAACCTGATTTCTTAAATCTACATTTTAGAGCGGAAGTTTGTTAGTAAACAGTTTGCCTGCTGATGTTGATTCCATGCTTATTTGATAAGATCCGCTGAATACGCAACGTTGTATGACCAGTAACGTGTGATCCACTTATAAGTTTCAAAACAATGTATCAACTGGCAATTTACCACCTCTTTTCAACTTCACATTTATTTGTTTTCCTATGAAATAGCGCTGAACGTTGTAATTGTACTTATTAGGTCAACCATCCTCTCGCGAGGTATATAAGCGGTGCGACCGGTGCTTAACGTTGTCACTGGTTAACGAATTTTAAACGAAAAAAGTACAGTAAGCAGAGTCAGCCAGTCAGACCATAGAACCGCCAAAACCGATTGAAACGGTTCGCTTACCGGTCCTTTTGCGGTCACCGGTCCGGTGAACGGTTATTGACCGATATGACCGAAACGGAACGCAAACGCAAACGAACCGCAACCGGAACGAAAAAATGGTAAAAATTACAGTTGGCAGTACTGTACATGTACATTTTGTATGTGAAACAATTAGAGTAATCATTACCTTTTTACTTATGTTTGGTTGCAGATCAGATAGTTGTTTGACTTGTTTTGGAAGCACTATCTGCTTGTTGCGGTTACCCGTTTAAAAATATAATTCTTAAAAATATAATTGGGTTTGTTAAGTGTGAAATAGCTTTACAAACTTACGTTGGTATATGAAACCTTATTTTAAACAAAAGGAAAGACAAAAGCTTGTCGTATAGTAGCAAAAGCAATGGAGACAATTTATGTATTTAAGTTTGACAAAACCTTTAACTTGCGTCTTATGCGTAAAAACACAACTTTGATAATTTTCATTAAAATCGAGTTTATAAACAAATGACACATATCCGTTGTAAAAGTATGGTCTATGAGTAATATCCAATACATTTATTTAGTGTTTGCCCTACATTTTTGTCCAATGAAAATGTCTAAAATTTAACAATTCTGCCTGTCTATTTGCCATAAACTTCTAAGGCTCCCTCCTTTTGGTTTTTATATTGTATAAATTTCTCTATTTAGCCTCTTACTATTCATAAAACGTCCGTGGTAGTGCAACCTAGTATTACAGTACAAACAGCCAACAAAGACATGACCAACCAATTACATACACCATAGAAGTCGTCGACCACCAAAGCAGACATTTCAATCACTTGTTTAAATCTGTTTTGTTGAGCAACCTTGGGTTCAAATCAGGATAGGAAGACCCTAGTTCGATTACCACCAGTGCTAAATAGTGGTTGTGTCGTTAGGCAAGACAAAATACTTCCACATTGCTCATTGCAAAAAAGAAAAATTTGTATATCGGCTTAAGATATTAACAAATGTTTAGAAGTATTGAGATCATAATAGATCTAATAGTCTAACATGCTGTCTATTTATATTTCTATTGTACGTAATATTCCGGGTATTCCCCATCTTAAAACAGGTGATTGAAATGATTGTAATGTGTATTACATAAAACTCGGAATACGCAACGAATTTCGTAAGACAATATGCATAAGCTGGTGTGGATTTGTATGTTGGGACTTTGTGCCGGGTAACCTTATTTTTGCGCTTTTACTTATGCTAAATATATCAAATAATAAATATCAGACACTATAACACAGAAATAACTATAACTGAGAAGAAAAATTAAACTTAAAAATATTTTTTATTGCCTACATTTATTTAGAATTCGTTTTTTCTTGCTGTTTATATACTGTCAAACTATAATAGCTTTACAATATTACACTCTGTATTAGATCAATTGCACACATGATATGAAACAGGTAGAGCTAATACAAAGCATAACTGAGCCAATATGAGAAAAACAGGGCCAATACGAGAAAACAGGGCCAATATGGAATTCAAGCATTCTGATTGGTTTAAAAGAGAGGGCCAATACGGAGAAGTCACTTCCGTTAGATTTTTAAACGACGCCATTTTGTTTTTAGACTCATGCTGATATCGAAAAATGACTGTAAAATTTTTATTTTCGAAATAAACATAGGATTATGGGTATTCATTTTCTTAGTTAGATCATGTTCTATCCATCCATAACAGTTTTGAAGTAAAATTCGAGAAAAAGTTGATTTTCATATTTTCATCCCCCTTCTGTATATTTATTACTTCTTACTTGTGTGAAAATGCGATTAAAACGGTGAGAAAATAAATCTACCATTTCCAGTGAGTTGTATATAAGGAAATCCCACCCTCGGGTTGAGATACGTCCAAATAAACGCGGCAGAGCCTCATTTTTGTGATGTATCTCAACCCTTGGGTGGAATATCCTTATCCACAACTCATGAACATGTTAGATTCTCCTTATATTCTTGTTTATTTAGCCAATACTGCAAAGTTGAATAATAAAATTATCATTAATCAAGTGATTTCATATTGGCCTTATTATTTATCCTCGGGCAGTCGTATTGGCCCTCGGCCTTCGGCCTTGGGCAAATACGACCACCTCGGACAAATAGCAAGGCCAATATAAAATCACTTGATTAATAACATTATAATATTGAACGCAATTAAGTTCAATATCGAATTCTGTGCTGTCAAGCTTTTGTTTGCATTTGTTTATCAGTAAAATTGATATTACCCAATCAAAATGGCTTCACCTGAGTGGTTTCTCTGATATGAAAATGAACGCTAGAAAATTGTTGTATTATTACGATGCCCCTAAAGAGACAAGATAAATTATTTTTTAAATCTGGAAATGTATATCGTAAAAACTAAATATTATTTCAGTTATTCTAATAAGATATGGGTAAAATAGCATCCTTGTTGATTAGGCAAGCAGCATGCTAGCAGTAATGCTTGTCTAGTTATATCTTTGCAGTTATGAGTTTTAATAAACAACTCTGAATTTAGTATCTAATTTGGTAAATCTTCATAAATTAAACTGTAATAAAAAGTACTTGTGTACAGATTCAGCAGTAGGACTTAACATGTCTCACAAACTTTGTTTTCTCTTCACCAATTATATACGTGTCTCCTCGCTTACTCGACGGACTGTATTTCGAAGTGCAAAATGTTCCTGCTTTGTACGCGGAGTTCATGAAACCAAACTCTCTGCTTGTAGAACCGCTCAACAGTGTAGATAAACGATAAGCGTCACTGAAACAAAAAAACATTTCAAGATTAATGCAAAATTAAGATAGAACATAATTCAGTTTTTAACAAACTAGGATTCAATAAAAATTTAATTGTGATATCAGATTGTAAACTATTTTTCTGTACAAAAGGGCCCACCAAATACTAAGTAGAATTTAGAGATTCATTTTAGATTTCTTTGTTAAAGTGCAGCGTTGGTAGTTATTTCAATTGTTACTGAATAATCGCATCTTGATAAAAGTTACAGTACACTGATCACAATAATGCAATCAACAAATCGGGGTTATAAGTAGTCAAAAGATCAGAAGATTATTTATTCAAATATTGCAAAATACGTATACGTTTGAACAAACATTTTACAAACCTGTATGCATCGACCATGTCAAATTCTTAATATGAAGGTATGAAGGAACTTAAAACATGCTTATATACTACATGTATCGATAACGAAAGGGCCATATGTCAAAGAAAACTCAATAAACTGCAATAAGTTATTAATATGAACATCTCCTTGTTACAGAGATATAGAGCCGGAAGGACGGACGGACAGACGGAATCCAACACACATGAGTATTGATTGTGTACCCTCCCGTTACTCCATATTTTAAGAAAATTTAACTCACAGGAACTTACCCTTATCACTTACTCAATTAGTAACCATTGCTAGGTATACGGAATGAAGGATGTATTACATATTATTTGCCTATCCATATGCTCGGATGGACAGATGGACAGACGGATGCACAAACCTGAGACACATTCTTCCTTTTCAGGGAGATTAAAAACTACCGTAACATACCATAATTTGCCATTAAAACTCACTTTATTTAGCTAGAAAATTTGCATTGTAAGTAGTTTCATATAATTCTTATAATTCCATAATCTACTTGATGGCAAAAGGCTATACCTTTTCATATATATCATGTTTAGTGAATACTGATTCAATTATTGCAAAACCTTTACTGAGATCGGAGATTTAGTACAACGTTGCGAAACAGGAAGTATTGCGACACACATTACACTGAATAAATTTAAGATACAGGTAATGTGATAGAGACGTTATTGATATTAATTTTTGTGTAAATGTTGTTATCTATTGCATGCAAAGATAAAGAATGTCGACGTATTGTAAAGATATTCACTGCGCAAAACGCTGTTCTTTGCTAAAGTAGATGGAGCGTCAACAATAGAACCCTTTGTTAGGTTAGATCTAGACACCTCCTGGATCTACATTGTTTTTATTATAGTTTTATTGTTTAGTCATTATGTCAGTGATCAATACTTTTGTAGGTATTTTATTATATTATATATATCATTCGTAACGAATTATGATATGAGTTGCCTGTAAAATATGTCCAGGCCAGCACTGACACATTGCGATGATAATCATATTTCTTTTTACTGAACATAGTGCTTACTCTTGTTAATGAATATAATGAACTGTGTGTCGTCGTCGTACAAGAATTCACTTAATAAACTGACAACCCTTCCTTTGAATAGTATGCAAGTAATGCCAATAAAATTGAATATTTACAATTTTGAAAACGACAATGTGCAAACAAAGATCGTAATGACGGTGAACATCGTAAACCCGTATTAAAATCATTAATTGTTTAGTTGTGTTGTCAATTATGCAATTGATCATTAAAGAATTTACACCATTGACTTGACTGATTTTTAAAATATTGTTTACCGTAAACTAAAAATGTTTTCTCTACAGGTACTTTACAATCTGATTTTGAAATCGTTTGAAAGAAACAGTTTTTAGGCAAATCATTTTTTCAGTGTAGCGTATGGTGGAACATGCTCTCAAGCATATCAGTGTCAGACAACTTGTTACCGGACGTCGACGTACTATATCAACTGTGGATGGTTTGGCTGGGATTGGGCACTTTGTTCAAGACAAAGGTAATAACTAAAATAAATCAACATTTTAACGAGCTTCTATTTCAGTTCCTTGCTAATAAGACAATAAATTTGGAAATACATGTAGTTTATATATTTGATGATTTAAGTTTATTTAATGTCAAGACGAATAACTGTAGCCTGCACATTTTCATCTTTCTCTCTCGATTGCATTTCCATAACTTTCAACCGCTCTGTTTGTTCGTTATTTAATACATGTTACTGTCAAATTCACACCGACAATCCTAGCAAACCTATGAACGTTCTCCATTAGATTGTACACAATTTGGCCGTAGATTGTTTTATTTAATTTCATTGGCGATTTAGACAGAAGTTTTTTCTTTGTTTCAACCTTTACTCTTTCTTTAAGATCCGTTAATAGTGCTATCAAAATACTTAATTTCTTTATACATAGCATGAAACTCCGTTAATACGTCACAATTTTTACATGGTTTACTTCTGCAGATCAGTACCCTACAGTTGCACCAAAAGATGCTACAGACGTGTGTGTTGTACAGGTTATATCGGAAGTGAATGCAATACTCGTAAGTGTATACATTTTTTACATAGTTACGCTACTCCTTAAAACTTCCAGAGATTTGATTTATTTGTTGTCAATTGTCAGTGATCTATTTTACTTTTGAATTAATAAGTTTAATGAATTTGACAAATGACACTGCAATGTTGTGGTGTTTTTGTTGTTGTAAAAGCTTAACGCCCGTTTCAACTTTTACCGACAGGCATTTTACCTAACCATTGTTCCTTGGAAGAAACTGCCAACTTTCCCACGTAAAGAGACATTTTCGGTTACCCTCAACGTATGAAAGATAAAAGTAATTTAAAGTCAGCAAATCTAATCTCTCGACCATTAATAAATCATTCTCAGAATCTCATTAGTTTGCGTGATACGTTTTTGTTTTGCTATAAAACTTCACCAATCCCTGGATTCCTCATTATTTCACCTTTAGTCATACTTACTTTATTTTAAAATGTTTTCACAAAAATTTGATGACGGTTACACACAAGAAAAGTTACAATACGTGTGATGTAGGTACACATACATTAAATATGTACACTTGTCGATCAAAAGATATTTTATGATTATTTAAATATAAACCTATTAGTAAGTTTGTTCAGCCCCTTTATCTCATTACAATGTTCTTACTTAAGACAGTTAGAAACATTGAACTTAAAACATGAGCTACCACTGTTAGTGACATATGGTCACAATATCTGGCTCTGACATAACTGTGACCTTGACATTTGAATCACATGATCGGTTATAAAATCCAACATAAACACCAATGTGTGTTATATGGTGTTAAAGATCTGCGTGCTGTTTGCGATTACCACCATATGGCCTTACCTATGAAGCTTGGAATTGTAATGTTAGACATAACGTAGCTTACGTTGGTGCCCCACGTGCTGTGAAGTTTCATCGAAAACATACCCATAGTGGTAAATACCCGTGTGAGACACGACTCGATGCACGTACGCTTGGACAAATTGACAGTGGTAAAGTAACGTCTCCATTATTAACAGAAATACCCGTTATATATGTCTGTTTATAATTCTAACAGCTCTTTGTTTTGGGTCTACCTCGTGTCGGAATGGCGGCACATGCAGTTCTCCAGACACGTGTAGATGTCTTAGTGGATTCTCGTCACCACAATGCAATGGTAACTACAACATAAGACCGGGCGTAATATTGTTTTGGAGAATATATCTTAAATGGATATACAAAGCTTTGCAAGTTGACTTGTCTTACTAGATCTAGTTCACATATAACTGTTGTAATACACAGAAACTTTTTAATTTAATGCATGTCTTTGAAAATAGTATATTTGCGAAAAGTTCATAGTTTTGACGTGTTCCATAGCTGGTAGGAAGCGTTTTATTAAAAGTGACCTAGAGGGTGGATGCCATAATTTCAAATATAACGTTAGAAGTGACGACATGTTTGTTGTGGAAGGTGTAATGTAAGGCAGGGTATGCAGCGATAGGTCTACTGACTGATTAACATTCATAATCAGATAAACTGTTCAGTAATAATATACTAAAATCATTATGTTTACAGTGGGTTGATATCTATAAACAATGTAATAAGTACAAATTATACTTACATGTACAATGTACCTTGCTGTTAGAGCATAGATAGAAAAGTAGCTTAATGAAGAGTAGACCCTGGTAAATGCTTTGGTAGTATATTAGTTATCAGTAGTGTTAAATCATTTTCATACAGGAATGTAATGCGCTTCGTGCATATTTAGATCTTCTCTTACTGTAACTGTGACTGTCACAGTTTTTAATTCTTCCGTTGGAGTTTCAGTGATGTTTACTCCTATTTTCTTTACGCAGATGTAAATGAATGTACCCAGACTGATCATGGATGTCAACAACGCTGTGTAAACACAAATGGTTCATACCGCTGTACATGTAGATCCGGCTACACACTCGATACAAACCTCAAAGGCTGTCTTGGTATGTATCTATACATTTTCAGTTTAAATGAAACTTGTTATTTTTACCAGAAAAATAAGACATTCAAGTCCAGCGTATAACACGATTAAGTGGTAAGTCTTCCTTTATATCATACAAGTACAGTTCGATTATTACAAAAAATCATAAACGACACTCACTTACATACTTAAATGTTTGAAAGTCAGTGATTTATTTTACAATAGCAGTTTAAAATAGTGAACGGAAAAAGGACTGCTACGAAACATGGAATAAAGCGTTTTAGAAAGAGGATTTACAGGTGCACAGGTTTTAAGTTTAATTTTGCTGTTCTAGTTTCACATTAACTCGTAATTGAGTAGCGACCTTTTTTGCAATGGAATTGGTGTTTGTATCATAACATAACGGCATATTACAAACTGAACCTGGCAAAATGTTTTTCTAAGATTTGAACGAATGCCTGATAAAGAACGGCGGCTGTGAGCAAGTTTGCAACAACAACATAGGATCCTTTACTTGCGACTGCAGCAACGGCTACAAGTTAAACACAGATGGAAGGACCTGCTCCGGTAACGTGTTATGAAATTGCATGTTTATCTACTAAAGATCTGAAAACACATTAGAAGATATGTCGCTGAAGTCTTTACTTCAGTTAATGACTGTTGAATACTACAGAATTAGTATGTCTATTGATTTTCAATGAAACTACTACTGTTTGTCTCATATAAAATACTTGAATAATTGTATAGTTTAAAAATAAGTAATATCATTAAGAAGGCAAGAAGATTATTATTTTATTTCAGATATGAATGAATGTACTCTTGGTGAATCAGGATGTGCCCATTTTTGTACAAATACTGTTGGGTCATACACATGTTCGTGTGAGGCAAACTATGCCATTGCTGTGGACGGCAAGTTATGTGAAGGTATGTATTGTTCATAAAGCACGAATTTTCACATTTCGATGCGGTCGTCAACCCCCATAGAAGATTGAGATAAAGCTTATTTTTATTTCTTTGAATAATAAACAACACATTGAGATTTTAACTTGCTCTTATTTTGCGAAAGCATTTCGACGATGTATATTTTGGGCAAAACAAACTATAAATTATGAACGGGGATTTATCCTTTATACTTTAAATTCACTGCAAATAGCAAAAGAATCTTTCTTCAAAAAATAATATATGATGTTTCAAACTAGAGTATCTGAATGGTGAATTTATATTTTAATGTACAAGGGGAGATAATTTGTAATTACATTAAGGCAGTTGTACACCTTTCGAACTTTCCTTGACTGAGCGACAAACTGATTGAACTCACAAAAATTGTTTTCACAGTTTTGTTACACATCTTAACTTTAACTTTAAACTAAGTTAGAAAACGATTAATTCGGCACCTTTATCCGGAAAGTTGCCCTTAAACCGGAACCGGTCCTCGCGGAAACATATTTGTTAGTTAATGCAGATTACAAAGACAAATAAATGCATGTAGGCGTTACCCTCTCTTGGAATTTTCCGGTGCGAAAGGCGCTTCGCATCGGGATAAATCCCCTATCAATAATTGCAATTTTAATACTGTCAGTCCTTCCCCACATAAAGATAGTTTAATTTGGAATTTTGAAAACGAGTTCACATCAAAACGAGTTTAAATCATCGTTTAATTGAGCGTATTTCGCATATGGGGATTTTTATGCGTACTCCAATAGACTAGTTTGTATTTAATTGTGTATGCTAAACAATTATCCATTTTTTATTGATAATCTGAAAGGCAACGTCCTTCAAGGCCAGAGGCTACCGTTGCAACAGTTTAAAAAGGCAAAAATATGAATTTGTACACTGATAGTCAACATTATTGGTGAAGTGCAAACCAGTATGCACATAGATGACTCCGAATACCAGGTTCTGAGTCTTAGACTGAGCGACAAGGTGATGAATATTGTCAGCGTGTACTACCCAAACGGTAAACCTCTGTACTTGGACTCCGTTCAGTTTAAGGACACCAGCCATCTTACCATAGGTGAATTTAACGGCCACTCTCAGATTTGGGATACCGGTATGACCAGATAGACAATTTTGTAAAAGATTTTGAAGTCTAGCAAAATTATCCTGATGCTGACCCTGATGATAAACATACATTCTACTTTAGGCGCTGGTACACCATTTCTACTCTTGACCTTGGTTTCTGCACAGAATACATGTACAGTCTTGTCATAAGGAAAGTAGGCGAACAACTTTGAGGAAGTTACTACCGTCCTCTTTACCTAACAACGTAGTACAAAATCAGTGAATGGCCATGCTTCCCTCTATGGGACTACAAGAAGTCAAACTGGGGTCATACAAGGAACGGACCGATGATCTCTGCTGAAATATATGTATAAATGGCAAATATAACAATCAGGTCGCGAAAGACGCCAATGATCTTGAAAGCTGCAAGTAAGTGTATTTTTCGAGGGTCCGGGAGAGACCACGAACAAGTCTAGAGTCATGACTTAAAGGATCTTCAAGATCAGCTATTGGAAGGCTGGCGAGTGGTCAAAACATATTCCTCTCAAGGAAAAGACATTAAACTTCAACAAGCAAATGCAAAGATGAAAATAGTTTTATAATCCATGACAAAAGCCTCGAGCTTGGAATACTATCCATCACAGATTTAGATTTATGTGTACACTAACGGCGCTTCCTCAGCCAATTAACCAGATGTTTGTGCTGGTATTTACATAATGCACACGACTGGTTGGTCAGAGAGAGTTTGTATACCTACATGAAAGCACTGTACCAACTACAAGGCAGAAGAAGAAGACATCATAAAGGTATCGAAAGATGTTGAAGAGTTAACTGATGTCTGTGATTAGATGGTCATATTGACAGACGATCTAGCAGTCTTGGAAGCATTGGCTAACTTCAAAATACCATCCTTTGACAAAGAACTTAGCAGACTCAACGAGAAGCGGAAAGTGTCCCTTCAGTGAATACACAGTAGTGTTCATGACAATCATATTGAAGACAAATCGGCAAAATAAGAATTTAGAGGCGACTAGTTAATATACAGAAACGCTTATAAAGAAAAGCTGACGACGATAAAGACTCTTACAAGAACGAGGACGCAGCAAGATGACTACCATCTTCTAGATGGATGGGAACAAGTTATTCTATTCAGGTTCAGCATAGGACACAACATGCTCAATGCTCATCTGCATGAAAATGAAAAGAACTGTATTACTTTTGCAAAGAGAGAGAGAGAGAGAGAGAGAGAGAGAGAGAGAGAGAGAGAGAGAGAGAGAGAGGGGGGGGGGGTGGGGGGTGGTGGTGGGATACCACTGGCATTGCCTTTTAGACAGTTTAGATGGCATATTCGTCAACATATAGTCAATTTTACTGTAACGATTAAAATATTATAGCAGAGGGTTTGTTCTTTTTCGTGTTGGCTTTTAGCAACGAAGAAAGGATTCAATTCATATGCGGTGACCAGTATTTTAAAACGGATATGTGATTTAAAATGTATTGCCAAAATATACCAGGCCTTTATACCTGTCAATGCGAAACGGAGATTGAATAAGACGTTGATGGCTTTACTTTTTAGGTTTGATACCGTCCACAGACTTTGAGGTTATTCCATCATGTTGGCAGAATTCAAAATGCAGTCTACAAAGACCGCATCCTTTTCTCATCTTGCGTCGTAAATGACAATTTACCCTTTTAACCATCACACATTCAGATTTTAGGAAAGAAAAACATCATTTACAGAAATTCGTTTACTTCTCTGTTTTAGCGTGAGTTTTACATATGGCACAGTTTCTTCTTCAGCGCATTATTTTAACAGAAATCTAAATCTTACAATAAACGATCATCACCGTCATTGCCGAAATCCTTTTCACAATCTTCAGCATTGATCATTATCATTTTGTTTTACTTATTCAAGTTTGTCTTATACATGAACAGAATGCATAATTGTGTCAAATCTGTTTTACTAAATAAGTTACGTGCAAAAATATTCTATTATGTCATCTATTGATAAATATTTGAAATTACATTAAAAAAATTTCTAAATGTTGCAGTAATTATACATATATTTCACAGATTTGGATGAGTGTGACGTAGACAATGGCAACTGCGATCACATCTGTATAAATCAAATTGGTTCCTACAGTTGTGAGTGTTTTAGCGGTTACAGAATGGTAGACGGAAGCAGTATAACCAGAAATGAATGTCAAGGTTCGTTTTCAATCTTAATCATGCTTTTCAAATGTGATATATACGGTGTCTATGTATATGAATGTTAGCATTATGAAGTTGCTTGAGTTTATTCCGTTATTCGAGGTAAATTATAAAATGGTGAGGATTACGGTTTATATTTTGCGTTGAAAAAGATAAAAAAAAGATCAAAGGGGTAAATTCACAAAGTACGTCTGGATAAGTGCATACTCGTTCATTCCGTGGTCAATCATTCCACCTAATGTTTAGGGTTAGTGAGGTCATTTATAGTACTTTGCTTTTGAGTTATGTGGTCTCAAGGAGTCCAAAAAATACAATGGAAAATACCACCTAAGGGTAGAAATGTGTAGAAATTTGTGGGCATCCGTCTGTCTGTCCGTCCGTCAGCATTTCGTGTCCGGGTTGTAACTTCTATATGTATTTTCTAATAACTTCACACAGTTGTTGCTCATGACGTAAGGATGTGTCGTGCACCACACCCAGGGAGCTACCTTGAAAGTCAAGGTCACCTTTAGGGTTAAAAACCTGTAATATTTGGCTATATACCAGTACTTCGAGTCTACCTTCTACATGTTTACACTGACTTTTCAGATAACTTCATACAACTGTTACCTATACCTTAAGGATGCGTCATGTACCACACATTGAGGGCTACCTTGAAGTTGAAGGTTAACATTGGGCTCAAAACCTGTAATGTAGGGTTATATACCAAAATTTCGTTTCCGGTCTGTAACTTTCATACACTGATAACTTCAAACAAGTGTAGCCCATACCACAAAGGTGTGTCAGTTGGACATCCTCTATAAAATTTGACGTTATAATGATATGTTTTGGGGACCGATATACAGTAAACTCCGGTTATAAAAAACTCCTTGGGACCATTGAAATGTATTCCTTACACCCGGTATTTGTTATAGCCATATAACATTTTCATATGAAATAAAGAAAGAAAAGAACACGGGCAAAGAAAATTTGTTCCTTATATCCGGATTTTCGTTTTATCGGGATTTGTTATATTCGGAGTTTACTGTGCTGGAAGTGCCCCTTGGATAGATTCCAGTTAAGCGGTACACATTGATAAGGATTATTGTTTTAAGGTATGTTTTGGATGTTTTGGATAACGTTTCCTAGAAATAAAAAAGCAAGGGTTTGGGGACAGCAGCCCCCCAATGTTACGAGCGGAGGTATTTGGACAGCAGCCCCCATATAACTTAACGTTATCATGTCGTGTTTTTGGAACCGCTTAACTAGTCTAAGAATCTACCCCCAAAACCCTTTGAATGATTTTCATTAAACCTAACCTATGTTCTCATCCCATCATATTCGGTTAGGGACTTTGTATTGCATGACAATACTCCATCAACTTGTTACATATAAATTTCACAGATTTGGATGAGTGTGATGTAAGCAATGGCAACTGCGATCACATCTGCATAAATCAAGTTGGTTCCTACAGATGTGAGTGTTTCAGCGGGTACAGAATGGTAGAAGGAAGCAGTTTAACCAGAAATGAATGTCAAGGTTCGTTCACAATCTTAATCATACTATTCAAATGTGATATCTACGGTGTATATGTATAGATGAATGTTGTTAAACTGAAACACAGAGAAAAGGACGTTTTGCGTTCCCAACCTAGGGCAGAATAAAACGGTTTGGTGTTTTCGGGACGAAACATTATATGGTTTGTAGTATGTTATGTTAAGGTAGCGTCTTTTGTTTGTACTGAAAAGTCACAATACAAATCACGATTTAAAATATATATATTTACTATTCATGTGTAGCTTGGTAAGTAAGGTGGATTAAAAGGTAGACTTACCATTCAGTTTTTTAATCTTTGAGCACGATATCTCTTTTCCGCACGAAGGTCGCTTTGATTTCTTTGAATGTGTAATCTGCGGTCGATTTAGAGGATCAACTTTCTTTGAGAATAAATAAGTTTTGTTAGAGTGTATAAGGAAAATCTGCTTTTTAGTCAAGTGAAAAATAGAAAATACGTATGAGCACATAACAATTTTAACTTTTAGCACCGTCCATTATAAAAAACAAGATAGCTATAGTCTAAATGTTGTTCCAAATATTTACGGTAAACTTGTATGAGACACTTTTACAAAGAATTTATATAATGTTTCACTATTATGTTGAGAGCAAATATATACAATAAACTTTGCAAATAGACCATGCATTAATTTGTAAATTTCAGGCTATGTTGTAAGAATATTCTATATATTACAGGTAACAACGCTCAGGAATAAATGTACAACAATCCAAACGTAGACATGTACGCGATTTCCACATGGCAAACATTTATATCTTGTATATTATAAGGCTGATAAGCAAACATTTTATATGTTTAGAACATGCTCGGATAACAACCATACATTTTGTACGATTGCTGTAAGGCACTAGATGTACTCTGGTGACAAAAGTAACAACCATACATTTTGTACGATTGCTGTAAGGCACTAGATGTACTCTGGTGACAAAAGTATAGGGGTGGTGAAACCGGGCGGTAGGGGATCAATTTCAATGCTCTAAGTTGCTAGTAGTCCGTTTGTATTTAAATGTACTTGCATTTCTGCTAATCTGTCTATTTTCTATTCAAAGACATCGATGAATGTGCTGAACAAACGTCTGGATGCAGTCAGATATGTACCAATTCAGATGGTTTATACAGCTGCAGTTGTAACAACGGATACTCTCTTGATCACGATGATAAAACTTGCATTGGTAGGTTTTTACATGTATAATGATTACATAATTTTTGATTGTCATCCATTATGCCAATTTCACAAACATTTATTTGATACTTACTCACTCTTAAATAAAACCTTCTCTATCTACAAATGATCCCTTCGCGTATTGTACTATTTATGCATGTTAACCTATTGAAATTACAATGGACGAGAAAGCGTATATAAAGTATAATTGACATATGTCATCACATATATTTTTCTTTGAAATAAAAACTAGATGCAGACGACTGTGAAGTTGTTACTTGTCAAAATGGAGGCTCCTGTATCGACGGTCTGGGCTCGTTTTCGTGTGCCTGTGTAACAGGTTTTACCGGGCTTCATTGTCAGACAGGTATCGATTTACTGTTAATAAAATAATGTGACTGGTAATGTATTTTCACTATAGGCTTAACGTTTTTGTAATTTTGATATTTCCGACTGTATATACGGTTTTTAATGGTTGCAAATATTCTTAACGACGACGGCGTTAACTCGAGCTGTTAAAACAGTTTGCGATCATTAAAACCGTATATACGGTCGCAAATGTCAAATTCACGCGGCTATATAGACATTATTTTATAGTCGCAAACTTACGCGACGCAACCAATCATAAATGACGTTAGGTCAATAACTGCGTTAGATTTTGAAACATACAAGAAATTCTCGTACTTTCGGTCTGATCTACATCTGCTTTTGCCGGTTATATAAGTGTTCTTCATACTTGATTTTAAATCATTTAGGATAGTTCACTTTATTTCTATGTCCAAGTCAAAGTAAACAATTACGTTCGCAAATTTTATAGCCAGCATAATTCGGAAAATAGAGTGTTGTTTTTATCATTTATTTTCAAATCTTTATTGTACACAATATATTTAACAATGTAATCAATAATATCTTTAATTATTCATAGATTTCAAAAGTGCAATAAAGATCTCTTTTTTGTAAACTGGTTGCGTTCTTTGTTCAAAAAAGCTATAAAAAGATCTATAAGTATGCTTTAAAAAAAAGAAGATGGGATTTTTGTCTTTCTAGATCGTTTTCATACAACATAATTTCATTTATTTTCATTTTGATATGCTTTTTGAAAAGTCATGTCTATGACAACCTTTTGTAAGTGAAAAAATCTATATTCTGTTATTTTCAATATTGTTTTCAAAAAAGACCACTTCCTGGCATGTTGTTCGATCTTGTTTTGTATGAAAGCTATTTCTTTCTCTATATTTATTCTTATCTGCAAATAATGCTTAAAACTTTCAAACGTAGGCAATACTTTTTTTATTTTCATTTGAAAAATATATAGTTACGGTACATACTAGAAACAATAAAATGAATGACATAGGTGTTTGAAAATGAACTAGAACTCCTTAAGGCTTCTGTAAATACATCGTCAATCATTCTGTCGAATAGTTTCTTTTCTTTGGTCGAATTTTTGTTTGGTCGCACAGTATTGACAGTGTTGCTACCTTGACGGTTCATATGGGTGGAGGGAGATGGAGTGGGAGAGGGTAGCTTGAGCAAGTGCTTTGAGATTTTGTTTGTCAAATTACTTGCTCATTATGGTGATGAACACAAATGTAATCGTTCACTCATAAGATTGATGTGTTTGTTATATCCAGGGCGACGTTAAGTGGATCTGCGATTTTGTAAGAGTCTGAATTACCGCGAGCTTTCCTTTATGGCTTACTCTAATGAATGTGTGGCTACCTCTAGCTCATTTGTTTAAGCAGGATATGGATATGCAAATGATAGATAACATACATGTATTTGCATGTGAACAATATCCTTTGATATTATCATCGTTACAAATATGTTTTTATTATTATCATTGTTAGCATTCTTCTTGTTCTTATAATCATCATTAAAATTATTTACTCTTCTATTGTTAAACTGATTCTTATTTATGTTCAGATATCAATGAGTGTGATTTGTCGAATGGAGGTTGTCAGGACATTTGCGTAAATACCATTGGCACTTTTGCGTGCAGTTGCTCCGAGGGTGTAGAACTTGAAAGCGATGGATTTTCATGTTTGAAAGGTATTTGTTTTATCCATTGTACGAAACGAACAAAATGACATCATCGTAAATAGGAGCATCATTTATTTAAATAGGTACACATAGAAAAGTATGGTCTAGATTTAAAATGGTACAACATTCAGCATAGGTTTTAAAGCAAATAGTACTTTAATTCATGGACAAAGTTCCCTATTTTCAACGATTTTTGTTTGGGCCCAGAGTTTTCCATAGGGTGGTCTGGCAGAAACTGGTTCATACCAGTTAGTTAACAAAAAAATAAATGATTATACAAATGTATTTTAATGCTAGAATAAGATGGTTTCTTTTTCATAAAGAAGAGGCTGTTACAGTATTCGAGCGTCTACAGATCCCGAAACAACTCCTTCCTAAAGCCTGTTTTGCTGTCAGTCTTGTTCAGTGTACAGATGGAAATGACATTGATATACACCTAACCTCAACATCCGAGTGGTACAGGCTGAACTCTAATCACGATATTATTTACACACTTGGCATCGTGTTTGTCAAGGTTAATAACTTCTCTGTGCCGGTATCTCTTCGAGGAATTGAAGTCACTTTACGAAGTAAAGAGTTCTTTCTCACCTTTGGAAAGAAGTACAATTTGACAGAGGGTACGAGCATAGAGAATGATTTGACGCATGCAGATTGCCAGCTCGTTGAACTTGTGGGAGATGATTTGTATGACTTTATCCGTGAAGACTCATTTACAAAAACATTTTTACTTTCCTTATTTCCGGCACTCCCCGACTGGCTCCAATTTGAAAAGTCAAGTACAGAAATATTGTCCGTACAAGACATAAGGTCTGATCTCGTATACGGCAGAAATATGGATGACGTCACATGGTGCACTGGAGCGCCAGTGTTATCAGACCATTTATATGCTGTGTTCAGATTTGATACTGGATTTAAGTTAAGTGTTCTTGATAACGAAGTAAACTTTCCAAAAACAATAAAGTCCAAGAAGTTCTGCTTTATTGTTGACCTTTGTCAGAGCTATGGAGGGACTGTTTTCCTGATGATACCAGAAGGCTACCGTGATTCGTTGTCAGAACTGAGTGTGTTTAGAGCACTAAAAGAAGACCAGAATATTCACATTGAACCAAGGGGTATTGGTATTTCTTTAGTGAATGGCATAAGCGCAGTGCATCATACATTATCTCGTCAACTTTGGAATGGAGAACAGATGTTTATGCCGTATGTATGTAAAAGTCCATAACAAATAATGATAGTCAATGTCAAATGGTCATGTTGTATAATATATTTACATGTACTGAAACCTAGTAAATCTTAATGTGAAAGTGTGTGGACGGGGTTTTATTGTGTTTTTATGCAGTCATTTCGGTTTCGTGTGAATTAGAACGCTGTTAGCAAAGACAACCGCCGATAATTAAAAAATAGTTTTTCCTTCAGCTGTTGTTGCCAATTTGTCAAAAGATTATGGGTAACACCGTTTCAAAATGCTAAATAATATGGTAGTTTCAAAACCAACAAACAACTTTAGCACGAAGTTTCACAATACCAATTTAACACTATATAAGCTTACTACTTAATCGATACATGACATGCATAATTTTTAGCACAGCGAAAGTTTGTGTACATTGTCTTTCTCGCAAATATTTGCGCTCTCATATAACATTTTTTACATCTTTTAAATTGTGAGATATGTACGATAGCCTATCCTGAAAGTGGTTTTGAATGTCGAATAATATGTTATCCTGAGTGTTTGTCGTTTTTACAGATTGTTACCCCAGGTAGACTTTTGGGTGGGTGGCAACCTGATGAAAAATGATCGTTATTTTACAGTCGAAGGAAATGCAGATGTTTATATGAGAATCCCTAATACCCAAACGGTAAGAACATTTCCGTATTATAATTTGTTGTTCTATACAAGAATTACTTCTGGTACTTTACTGCCCTTTTTCCTGGCAGCGTATATGTGGCTATTCTGTTTGTCCTTTACAGATGCTTTCTACAATGTTTCTAGAAGAATGGACAGGTGCAGTAGACATTGAGTTGTCAGTTTCTCCAATCATAAGATTCAAACTTTTCGGCAAGGAATATTCGGTAACCCTGCAATTAGTCACTGCGACTATAAGTGCCTACGTTTCCATTGGAGGTAATTCCAAAGTTTTGAGATTAAAATATTAGTTGAAAACTAGATAATGTCGAACATTTTTATACCCTCGAAAGAACGTCGGGCGGCATATAGAAACGAATTCGTCTGTGCGTCCGTTCCCGCTCTCTTTCCCAAAATATAACTCCAAAAGTGTTGAAGGAAACTGAGAATTACTTGCAACTTCATACTTTGATACAGCATAATGAGAGGAAGTGCAGTGCGCAAGAACCATAACTCTGCCTTGTCTTGGTTTTGAAATATCCCCCATTGTTACATTTTCTTTTCCGGGGCATTTATCTAAAAGCATTGCAGGAACTTCATTCAGATTGCATACTGTGAGAGAAGATATCAAAGGGAAGTGCAGTTTCCAAAAACGATAACGATATACATTGTGTATTGCCTTATTTTGAGATAATCAACTATTTTTATTGCTTGTGCAAACAGCTTAAAGTTACAAAATAATGGTCTATTCTAACAAATACAAACAAAACCACAATTAATGACAATTGAGAAAGCTAAATAGATTTTAAATCCTTTGTATGCAGTCAATCAGCTTGAATTACTAAATTGTGATTGATGCCTTAACAATGCTGTTTTTTAAGTTGAATGTAGTAGCATCCTTAGCTCCATCTGATAATAATGGTCATGATGTGGCTGTTAATGCCCAAATCCTGCAATCAACAATTAGGTGTGATAAACATTTTGATTCGACTGATGGTTGATAAAAATGGTTACTGTCCATGATTTGATTATATTAACAGTGCCTTCGGACCGGGGTGTGTCATTTCCATCTGTCAATATAGTCAAGTAAAAGAAATAGGTAAATGCCTGCTCGTGTTTGGAAAAAGTATAATAAAGTTTCATGAAAACTTTTCAGTTGCAGATTTAGGTATTTTATGTTGAGACTGTAACTCTGTTATACATTGAAGGATTTATGATAAATTGGCACACTTTTTCAACACATATATATAAAGTATTAGGTACTGTCTGTGATTTTGCACCTGATATACTTGAAGTTTTTGTTTTATGTCCATTATTCTAGGGTCGGCTCGTGAGTGGTGTGGCGAAGTATCTAACCCACAGGGTGTCTTCATGTCAGCATTAGTAGAAATAAACCCCTTCAAAAATATTCCATTTCTTGAAGACTTTGCGATAATATCAACAAATCGTTTGTATGCATTCGTAACAACAGATCCAAATGTTAATTCACTGGACGGAATGGATATCACCATACAAGATGACATACTTAAGCTCGACAATCTTTTGAGAGATACAGAGACCGTTTTGTATAACGCTGAAGACAACATTGAAATGGCTTTATCAGACACATTGAAAGAAAGGTTGGCAAAAATGAAGCAATCGGTTGTAATGATAAGAAATACGATCAATGAAAACTTAGTTTATTTGTCTTCAGTAACTTCTGAAGAACTTATAGGTTATCTTGAACATATTCGTCAAAATTTCTACAAGTTTAAATCTGCTGTGACGGATTTTGCTGACGAAACTGAGTTTATTATTGATGAAGCAAAACAAAATTTGATCGATTTATTGCACAACCATACTAGCATTGTCAGTGAAGTTGTCAAACATATTTTCAATAAAATAACAGAAAGTAGTATCTCATCTGCTGGGAACTACACCGTATTTGGATTAAAATATTCAATTGATTTGAATATATTTAAGCTCAAATTACCTGGACTTGATATAGAAATAGTCTATTCGGAAGGAGATTTATTTAGCTGTAGTCGGTTTCATAAAATCAAACAACTTCTTGATGATGAAAGTGCTCTTCGATTTATTGGTAGAGCATCCAAAGAATACAGTTTGGGACGCTTTCTTAGATATGAGCAAGGATTTGGAATAGGAGGAGCGTTTGCTATAAATTCAGATAAAGTTCTTATACAGCTGCAAGCGTTTATAAACATGATTGGTATAAAAGTTACTGGAGACCTCTTCATCAGTAGAAATGGAATTTATTTCTATTTAGAAGGTAATGTTTGGGACATTTTCCTCGCTCAGATAGAAGTTACAGCTGAGTTTGGCAAAGAATGGTATCAGCTTACCTTTAACCTGCGCGGTCGATTTGTTGCACAGGCAAAGAGAAAGCGTCATGCACGAGCTTTAGTTTCATACAGATACCCAGACATGTTTCAAAATTCAAGAAATAGGCGGCAGATACAAACGGATAGCTCCTCCTTTCAAAGTAGTTACCTAGATGCTTTGAAAAAGGTCATTAACTTGATATCTGGAGCTGCGCAAGAACGATTGTCTCAAGCACAGTCTGCTCTAACATCAGCCCAGAAAAGTTTAACTAAAGCACAAAGCTGGTTAGACGAAAAGCAAAAAGAAATAATGGAAGCTAATGTTGTATTTGACAACGCAGTCAAAAATCTTGAAGCTGCAAAAGAAAAACTCGAGGCAGCTAAAGGACCGCTAAATGATGCTTTAAAATCATTGGAAGATGCTCAAAGAGACGTTGACAATCTTTGCAGAATCAGAACATGTTCGAAAGTCTGTATACCTGGAATTAAATGCAGAATCTGTTGGAAGAAAATATGGTTTGTTAGCATACCATTCCCATGTTGTAGATTTACAAGTTGTATGATAAGTTTTCCTGATCCAATATGTGTTATTGCGAACATAGCATGCAGAATTATAAGAGCAGTTGCCTATGTCATTCTAGAAATAGCAAAGATTTTTGTTGGAACAGTAATGTTGGCTTTTGATGTTGCAAAAGCGGCGGTCACAGTAGCACAATTTGTTGTAGACAAATCTCGTATAGTTTTAACTATAGCAGATGGGATTCTGGAATTAGCAGAAATTGGACTTGAGGTTGCTAAGGGAGTATTAGAGGCAGTAAAACTTGCATTAGAGGTCGTTAAACATGTGATAGGTGCTGCTTTTAAGGTTCTTGAATTTGTTATAGAATACGGTTTGAAAAGTATAATAGATGTGCGAAACTGTGGCTTCAATATCGAATTATCTACAAAGGATTTGCCTGTTTTCGAAGTGTTTTGTGAGGTTAATGCTTTTAGGTTAGGCTGGACCGACATTAAGTTAAAAATTAATTTTAAAAACATGTTACAGAGTATTTGGCAGGCTGCACGGGCAACAGTCAAAGTCAT
This sequence comes from Saxidomus purpurata, assembly GCA_022818135.1. Taxonomy (NCBI): domain Eukaryota; kingdom Metazoa; phylum Mollusca; class Bivalvia; order Venerida; family Veneridae; genus Saxidomus; species Saxidomus purpurata. Next base: position 33,469,401 of record JAFMSR010000006.1, on the reverse strand, counting down.
CATCAGTATATTCGATGGAATTTTCAGCGGAAGAAAGCGAAGAGATATAGAATTTGATGCATCGTTACGAATGCATGTGTTACTCCGTAAGATACGCGAATCAGGAGGCCTTAACAACACTGAAACGTATTTGAACCAAACAATTGACATTGTAAATAATACCATGGGCTTTCATGGTACCAATGATAGTGATGCAGAAAACAGAGTTGAAATTTTCCGTGAAAAATGTAATACTATTACAAAAATACAGAATTTCATGCAGTACGCATTCGAATCATTGCAGGATGTTATAAACGAATCAAAATCCTATTTAGAGGAAATTGAAAATGTGAAGAAGGAGCTACAAGGATACAGTGACATTGCGTCAACTGCAAATGTTACCTTAGAAAATGTCGGAATAAGCAAAGAGAATGCTACAAAGGATTACAATATGACGGATGAAGATCTAGATAAGGCAATAAACGAAACGAAGTCTGCGGCGGCTAACGACCCATTGCTTGTTGAAATGCGGTCTGCTGTAAATATTTCAGTTAAAAACGTGGATACAGAAAGAAAATCGGTTGAATCTGTAGATTATGTAAGCGCATGGTTTACATTAATGAAAAACATGACAAAGGACTATTTTAATGAAACCGAATGTGACGACTTCAGAGATTGCGTATTCTTTTCAATATCTAGCTTGTATGATCTTTATGAATATGAAGATCTGCCTAATATAACACATATCAAGGAATCTATTCTTGAGCTTGAAAATATATTGATCGAGACATTTCAGAATGAATCTTCTTCGATATTAGACACGTCAGTAGCTATGGAATATGTTCTCAGCCACATTGATAGCCTTGTTGAAATGAACTTATTTTGTGCTGAGCTCCCGAAGTTTTTGACGCAGTTAACAAATAATACTGTCTTGTATGGCAGCAACGTACATTTTTTCTGTCATGTTGCTGGAGATCCGGAACCAAGGTACATTTGGCTTAAAAATGACGCCGTTATAGCTGGTGAAAATATGAGCACAATAACCGTACACAACGTCACAGATGAAAATGCGTTTGATAAGTACAACTGTATTGCTGGAAACGTGGTTGCAAACATAACTTCAGACGATGCTTACATAACCGTGGTCTTGGAAGGTAAGTTGCTTTTCGTTCTATGATGTACTTACGTACTTGTTGTTGCAAAGTTTCAAGACTTCAATATTTCGTGATATGAGGACGTCAGTGTATTTATAACGTAAGACATGTTCATAATAGCCCCACTCTGCATGATCACATTACATATACAAATTCATTTACAGATAAAATAAGCATGCAAACTATTCTTCGAAGAAGTCTGAGACACGTGATGCCTTTTATCAAAGCCTTTTATATATTAAATTGTTTTCAAAACGTTTTATATAATGCACCATACAGTTGCACTTACAATTTACAACAATAAAAACTGTATGCATAATTTTATACAGATAACTGCACAGCTTTATATACTTAGCAGTCTACATATCAAATGCCAACAATCATTTTATCAGATTGATATTTGCTAACAACAACTTTGTTACCGATGGAAATTCCATATTCCACTTCAGATGAAGATGAATGTGAAACTGAAAATGGCAACTGCGACCAGCTTTGTAACAACACTGTTGGATCATACATATGTTTATGTTACGAGGGCTACGAGCCTCAGGAGGAAAATAAATACCTTTGCAAAGGTACGTTTTCTTATTATTCTTTTCAATTAACAATTCTTAACCAAAAAAGCTATTTCATCTTATTTAGAAACACAAATGTCGTTAGATAATCTGTTTGGGTATTGAAAAATTCTTAACTGGATAATGCACGGATATTTTAAAATTAAAAATGATCTGTGTTTGCAACCTAAACATTTGGCATCCTATTTTGGTGTTTTAAAAGCTATCAAAATATAGCCAAAAAAACGAACACATTAAACACTTATACTTTATCACCATTCTCAACACTCTTACATGAAACTGCTAAAACTATACAAGAAGATGTTGTTTTTTTCCAGATAAAAATGAATGCCAGACAAACAACGGTGGTTGTCAGCACAAGTGTACAAACGAAGAAGCATCTTACACGTGCTCCTGTAATGAAGGTTACAAATTACAAGCTGGTGGCAGAACATGCATCGATATAAATGAATGCCAGACAAACAACGGAGGATGCCAGCACAAGTGCATAAACGAAGAAGGATTGTATACGTGTTCCTGCAATGAAGGATATCAAATACACGCTGATGACAGAACATGCATCGATATAAATGAATGCGAAACAAACAACGGTGGATGCCAGCACAAGTGCACAAACGAAGAAGGATCTTACACGTGTTCCTGTAATGAAGGGTACCAATTATACGCTGATGGCAGAACATGCATCGATATAAATGAATGCGAAACAAACAACGGTGGATGCCAGCACAAGTGCACAAACGAACAAGGATCGTACATGTGTTCCTGTTATGAAGGGTACCAATCATACGCTAATGGCAGAACATGCATCGATATAAATGAATGCGAAATAAACAACGGCGGATGCCAGCACAAGTGCACAAACGAAGAAGGATCTTACACGTGTTCCTGCAATGAAGGATACCAATTACAAGCTGATGGCAGAACATGCATCGATATAAATGAATGCGAAATAAACAACGGAGGATGTCAGTATCAGTGCACAAACGAACAAGGATCTTACATGTGTTCCTGCAATGAAGGGTACCAGTTACACGCTGGTGGCAGAACATGCATCGATATAAATGAATGCGAAATAAACAACGATGGGTGTCATCATACGTGCACAAACGAAGAAGGATCTTACACATGTTCCTGCTATGAAGGATACCAATTACAAGCTGATGGCAGAACATGCATCGATATAAATGAATGCGAAACAAACAACGGTGGATGTCAGCACACATGCACAAACGAACAAGGATCTTACACGTGTTCCTGCAATGAATGGTACCAAATAAACGCTGATGGCAGAACATGCACCGATATAAATGAATGCGAAATAAACAACGGCGGATGCCAGCACAAGTGCACAAACGAAGAAGGATCTTACACATGTTCCTGCAATGAAGGATACCAATTACAAGCTGATGGCGGAACATGTATCGATATAAATGAATGCCAGACAAACAACGGTGGCTGCCAGCACACATGCACAAACGAAGAAGGATCTTACACGTGTTCTTGCAATGAAGGGAACCAAATAAACGCTGATGGCAGAACATGCACCGATATAAATGAATGCAAAACAACCAACGGTGGATGTCAGCACACATGCACAAACAAAGAAGGGTCCTACATGTGTTCTTGCAATGAAGGATACCAATTAAACGCTGATGGCAGAACATGCACCGATAGAAATGAATGCGAAACAAACAACGGAGGATGTCAGCATCAGTGCACAAACGGAGAAGGATCTTTCATATGTTCCTGCAATGAAGGGTACCAATTATACGCTGATGACAGAACATGCACCGATATAAATGAATGCGAAACAAACAACGGTGGATGCCAGCACAAGTGCACACACGAAGATAGATCTTACACGTGTTCCTGTAATGAAGGGTACCAATTACAAGCTGATGGCAGAACATGCATCAATATGAATGTATGCGAAATAAACAACGGCGGATGCCAGCACAAGTGCACAAACGAAGAAGGATCTTACACGTGTTCCTGCAATGAAGGATACCAATTACATGCTGATGCCAGAACTTGCATCGATATTAATGAATGCCAAACAAACAACGGTGGATGCCAGCACACATGCACAAACGTAGAAGGATCTTACACGTGTTCTTGCAATGAAGGATACCAATTACACGCTGATGGCAGAACATGTAACGACATAAATGAATGCGAAACAAACAACGGTGGATGCAAGCACAAGTGTACAAACGAAGAAGGATCTTACTCGTGTTCTTGCAATGAAGGGTATCAATTTCATATTGATGGCAGAACATGTGAAGACATAAATGAATGCAAAACGAACAACGGTGGATGCCAACAAACGTGCACAAACGAAGGAGGATATTTCACATGTTCCTGCAAAAGCGGGTATGAATTACATACGGACAAAAAGACATGTCTTGATACAAATGAATGTAAAACAAACAACGGAGGATGCCAACAGATATGTGTAAACGCATATGGATCTTTTACGTGTTCTTGCAATGATGGTTTCCAAATTGATGATGAAAGTAAAGCATGCATTCATATAAATGAATGTGAAGCAAAGAGTGGAAAATGTCAACATGGGTGCATTAATGAAAAAGGATCAGTAAGGTGCACCTGCAAAGAGGGATATGAATTACTGTCAGACGCTGTCTCCTGTCGTGATATAAATGAATGTGAAGCTGACAACGGAAAGTGTGAACATACTTGTCTTAATTTTATAGGATCACATACGTGTCTCTGTCAATTGGGGAGTATTCTTGAAAAGAATAATATGTCATGCAGAGGTACGACCATTTCTTATTTGTATACCTTATAAAGTGATTCATGTAACAAGTTAACAACTGCCTTTCGTATCAACCATAATTCGTAACCTGTAATAAATACATCGAAACTCAGTGCATTAGAATGATTTAGCTCATTAAAGTAAATACTTGTAGGAGTCAATGAACATAGCTCTTCTATAGTCACAGGAAGTGTATCATGCAAATACAAACTTTGTGGTAACATCTGCAAAAATGACGTAATTTTCGTCACAAGCTTTTTCAGTGTATTTCCCTACCATACCTTATGACTTTGTGAGAGTGCAAAAGCAATTTCATATGCATTACGGTTTCAGTTGAGGACTCTTACATTTTACTCACAAACTAAGGATTTACTGTCTTCACTTTCTCGAGAGTCGTAACTTACCCATCCTATTTTGAAGCGAACAGTGAACAGACATATTTTAGTGTTAAGCTTTTACTGGCCGAGGAGTAAACCGTATGCAGAACCTCACCCTTCGTAAGCTTGTTAGTAATAGGTAGCTCCTTACATGGAAGGCATTTTTTAACCCTCGGAAGCCACATCGTCGGAGATGAGAAGCTTTTTATTATCATTCGGCCTATTCGCCTGGCTATGAATTATATACATGAATTGTTAACCTGATACGAATTTTTAGATAGTTGTTATGGTAATACTTATAGTGCTTTACAATGTCGAATTTCTTTGTGTACAGATGTCAGCAGAAATGCGGTGTCATCTTCTATAAAACTATATGTTGATGAGGATACGGAAGTATCAGATCAATCTGTTTACATTTCTGTAGAAAGAATGGTAAGTATGTGCCTTTGTTTATTCATCTCAATCTATTAAATGTTTCATTAAACTGGTCATACATCTATCTAGAGCAGCTAAAGGTTTTACGAAACATTGGAAATATGTACAATGTACTATTGTCTTTTGTATTCTCAGTACATTTTGGGTTTGCTGTAAAATGGTAACTTGCATTTCAGCTGGGAATAAAGCTACATACATTTACACAGGCGAGCTTACTATCATAGTTCTAAATATTATTTGATTATATAATTATTGTTAAAAATATCCTGCTGATCCAAGCGGCTTTGACCGTCGATCATTGAGTAGTTTGTACAAATGTATATCAGTTTTACCGGTAGCGAAATTCAAATTTTCTGTTTCAGAATCATCATAATTCTTTTTTACCAAGAATACAAAAGAGATCATTTTGATTAAGAAATAAAGAAGTAAAGGATTGATGATAAAGTGCATTTAAAAGAAGTTCAGTTCAGAGTGCAAGAACCATAACTCTGTCTTTTTTTATTTTTCTCTCACTGTTTTCGTTAGTTGCATATATGTGCACTTTACAAAGCTTGACTCAAATATATTAAACTGATTGACAGAGAGCAATGGGCAAGAATCCTAAGCTTATGTTATTCTAAATATTTCTCCGTTACCTTTTCTTTTGTCCGTGATTTAGTTTACAGTAGAAAAAATAAGATGAAAGTTTATATCGGGTCGTGTGAAAAAGAACAGTAACTAATCTTTGCTGTCTTTATAAAGAATCATACTATAACAGTTCATTGGCTTGTCTAAAATGCAGCGAAAATAGTGGAAGTAAAGAGCGCAAACTATACATACAAAGAAAGACATCACGTTGTGACAGGCATTTTACAAGAATCATTACCCTTTTATTTTATGTTATTTTTCCCATTGTCTTACAATTTGACCGGACAAATCTACAATGGTCGACGAAGCTTACTATGCAAACAGTGTACAACTTTTAAAGCGCAGCGCTCAAGGAATATTATCAATGCTTTATTAACATATGTTATTTATCCATTTTTAAATCGGTTTTCTTGTATCCCATGTTGTGATAATCAACTTTATTTAAAGCTTAGAAACTTCAATTTATACTGGTCAATTAAACACATTGGTTAGTAACACAAGCGCTGTTTGCCATCTTGAGTTCCGTTAGGACTCATTATAAGTTTATTTAGTTAATGAACGTTATCAAAGTTATTAAATTTAGACTTCGACTTACAGAACGGAGTGCATTTCATATATGGACTGTGATATATTTTTGTTTCAGTTGAATAGTCACTTTAAGACCTTGATTGATGGCACTTTAACTGTATATATCAACAATCTCAGGTTTGTATTTTCTGCCAGCAACACTATATATGACATTTATTCCTCGTATTTTAGTTTCTGCGATTTCTGTAGAAGAACTAACTGTATGTGATACTTTTAATTGTTTTGTATTCAGCGATGATATTTACATAGAAGATTTCAGATTATTCAAAAACATGCTGCTGTATATAAAACAAATGTTCCTTTCGTGATTTGAGCACGATCACTTTAATTTTAGAAATAGCAAAATTATTTACTGATAGAACCATAAAATACATTTTAAGCGTGTTTTGTATAATTTTAAACAATGTGGACATTTGCATTTCTTTTCGTAATTTTTGTTGGTTTCCTAGGAAAAGATATGCTAGAAAGCGTTTCAAGCTTTTTTGCAGTATAAATAACAAATATTAAGATAAAAACATACAGCGCTAAAGAGTTTGCATAAAGATCCGACTTAAAACCATCGTTAAGAATGAGATGTGTATAAGTGACTGTTGATGGTTGAGGTCAGACATCTTTCAAGGTAATATAAGTACACTGTACTACAAGTAACTATAAATTACGAGTGATCATGTAGCTTTGAGCTTGTGTAAATACTTCTAGTCAACGTTAAATTTAAGTACATGCTTCTACATTTCGAAAAACCCACTCATTGTTGACACACTGTAATTTACTGGTATTTCTATGTTACAACTCAGATTTATTGCAATCTTGGAATACAGATAGATAGATGAAACAAAATTCGTACAATTTATGTTTGGTTTGCAGACGAGGGAGTATAATTGCCGATTACACTGTGGTATACCAAGAAGAGCAGAATGTTCATAGCACAGTTGATGCAATATTTAAAGCAATATTAGATCTAGAGGCGGGCGCCACACTCATTCTTGGTGGAAAATCGGTTAAAGCTCAGACAAGTAATTAATTGCAGTAAAAACCTTTTCGGTGTTAAAATAGATTATAACAGAGGAACTTTAAATAATAAAAAATACTTTATTTTAACGTATATAAGGAATATTATTAGTGTAGAAAATTCCATACGGACGGGGAGAGATGATGACGTTATAGGTCACAGTCTATTCGTTTGTCTTGAAATATGTTTTATTTTCTAAAAGAACCTCGGTAATATTAAATCACTATGTCGTAAATGTAGATGTGTGCCACAATTATAGAACTTGTTGAAAAATTTAGAAATTTATTAAGAGTGAGATTTTCCTTTAACGAGTCCCAAAACAAGCAATTTCTGTTGACAGATGTGAAGCATGAACTGTTTGGAAATAAAAAAACATTCAAAGCAAATACAATAAAAAATAATAAATGGTAAAGTATTATAATTTTAATAATGCTGTAACAATAATCTCGTTAATATAAGTTTATTTCTTTTCCCAGTTTTACCTAGTAATTCTACTGATCTATGTGACATACGTGCCTTGTTAGCGGGTCAGTGTGAGGAAGGATGGCATTGTGTTTTGGAAGGAGACGGACCTATTTGCCGGTACTTATCATAGATAGCTACTGTATATTTACATTATTTGTCATACATTTTACTATTTGAGAAGTATCTAAAACTTTTAAATCATTTTTGTTTGAATCGAGTGGTCTGAAACTCGATGTCTCGTTCACACACACAGACGTTGCAATACGTTTGTTATTTAAGTACAGGAATCATCCTTGAAATTAATATTATTTTAGTTAAGTTAATTGTCTGTTAAACATCTGAAATTAATTACTCAGCACATCGCAAATATGTTATGAAATGAGAAATATAGTAAATGATTCATTAACTTTTATGAATAGAAAAGATGAATGTTGTAACAATGTACTTACATGTACTAGTCGAACACTATTATATGCTGTATGCGAAAATGATTGACATACAAAAGTAGATACAAAGAGACGGAAGTATATTATACTAAATGAACATTGTTGCTTCAGATTATCTTGCTTCAGATTATGGAGAACCAGGATTCAAAACTTAATGCTTACGAATTGCAAGGACAGTAGAGAATGAGTTTGGTTTAACATGTAGTAATGTAAGCAGGCCTCATCGGAACGAAAATTTGGTGACATGAAATTACATGCAGATAGTAAAATATCAGAAAGATATACAGTAGGAAGTAATTAACTCAAAAATACTTGAATTATGATTTAGTAATCAAGAACACCTACACCAAGGTCATTGAGGTAGATATGCATTAGATCAGAATGAACATCGGAACCTTTCTTTGATAGGTTTTCAACTTTTTCCAAACACTTTGGGACGTGATAGAAATTGTACAAAATGTCAAAAAAGTCTTCAAAATCAACGCAACAGATATTTTGAGTTTTACAGTGCAAAAATCGAATTGTCTTCTTCTTTTTCAGGAAAGTGTCGGATGAGTCGTCTTCTGATAGTGGTAAGTGCAACTTTTATTAAATGTCTGTTATAGTTGGTGTGAATATAGAATTAATAGACACGCCGTAACAATTTAGTTTTTATTCATGTATTTGATCGACATCATAAAACCAAAACAATATCCGAAGTATGCATTTACTTTAAAGCACACATTTCTCAGCTATAGCTAGATAAGTTGTCGTCGTTGTACTGCAGAGTTTTTATGTTGTACTGAGTACATATACAGACATGACTCAAGAGCTTCCGTTATTTCAGGTATTAAATACATCTATATTGTTGCACCAGTGGCGGGAAGTATCCTCCTTGCCATTCTCCTAGCGATAGTAATTGTACGTGCTAGATATTTGCGGCACATTAGGAGGAATAGAGACATGTAAGTACTCATTGCTGACCAACTGTAAGTACAAGTTATTGTCTCATATACATGTTCTGTGCTACTGCTTCGTATTCCGACCAGTATGGTTTGCTGCTTATTTGACTAGGAACACGTTAAGATTGGCACGAAATGTAACGTCGGCAAAGCGCAAATCGATAACACATCCAACCTGATGAGCTTTTACATCAGACATTCGAACGTACAAATATATAGAAAGCTGTAAAATTAAAACAGATGTTTAGCATCAAAATAATGCAAGATACAGACATGTTAAAAATATACATGAACATTTTTTGAAAAGGATTCAGCTTGATAAAACACGTATTTATAATAACTCAGAAATGCGTGATTTCAGTCATTCAACTTTTCAATGTTCTCCCCGGCACGTTCACTACTTATTTTTAATTATTTGTATCAGGACAGTCACTTCAATTTGCATAACCACCTATGCTGCATTGATGAAATTAACCTCATGCGCTACAATTACTATTTAACTAAATGTATAGGAAAATTCCGATTTCGAAACACATTAAACTGCATTTACATATATTGTGTTATATTTATTTTCTACCGTTAAACCTGGTCAAGAGTCCGTATGTTTTACATAAAAAGTATTGATTTACTAAGTTCATTATTTTCTTAAAAGAGACATATTTGCTTGTTTATTCTTGAACTTCGGTTTTTGTCAAAAATAAGAATGCATAGATTGCGACAGCTTAGAATAATTTGTTCCTAACGCTCATGGACAGAAATACGCCATTAAAAAACCAAATGTATTTTATACAGCTGTTCCTGTACAGAAGATATAATCATAATATGGACTCAGGAGGATTGCAATACTTTTTTATATTATGAATCTTTTTATAAACAGTTTACAAGTTAATACAACTCATATTCCATATACAATTCTTGTAACTATTGCTCTTATTTTCCAACAGCTATCATGTGAATGCTGGCGAATGATGTCACGGATCATCACAGTATATAAACAGTATAGAAACAGTACATAAACAGTACAGAAACAGTATAGAAACAGTATGCTTGTAAACTTTCTGGGATGGGAGCCTTCTGTTTTTCCATAGTGCATTAGTAATTACCTTATCGTTATAATTCGAACGCAATTACTAGGATCTGAAATTAAGTATTTACTACTGTACCTTTTAGAATATCAAATATTATAGACCACATACATTTGTGTAACAGAAACTATTTTGACTGATTACAATGCATGGCACAACAGCATGTACCACAACCGACAAGACACTGTGTTAGAATAAGCGGCGTATGTTGTATGTTACAATGCCTTTTGTTAAGAGAGACAGCTCATAATAGTTGGAATTGTATTCGTCACGTCTGGTGTAATACAGGTACAACGTATTGCTAAATAAATTATTTAACTTGCTTAATGATATTCCTGCAATTAGGAGATTACAAAGAACACAAGTATGTTTGCTATTGTAGCGTTATTAAAGCAGATATTTCATTTAGTTACTTTAACTTCTGTTGTTATGGATATAACAATATCAATGTAATCGGATTATTTGTTTGTAGCCTTATGCCCGAGTCATAGTGTCCCGTTTTAGCCGCCACGTTTAGCTACGTTGGAAAACGTGGCTACAACGTGAGCTAACGAAGAACAACGTGGCTAATGCGTGATCAAACGTGAACTGGAAATTTTAATTTTGAACGTTGTTCAAAATTCGCAGTCGTTTTCTCACAACGTACTACAACGTGGCAACAACGTGGCGAGTACGTGGTACAACGTGGTATAACGAGACAAACACGCTGCAAAAACGTAAAAGAACATAACGCGTCCCGCCGCTTGATACGTTCTTTTGCGTTTATATTTGCGTTTGTTGACACGTTGTGCTGCGCTATGCTACGTTGTGGCCTCGTTGCTGCTACGTTCCTTGTCCCGCGCTATGCAACGCTGTGTCACGCTATGATACGTGGTAACACGTTGTACAACGTTATGAGCTGCGTTATGCTACGGTGTTCTACGTTGTACGGCGTCCATGGATTTCAAACTGGCGAATGCTATCTTAGCTCTGAACCAAGACATGCTGAAAAAAATATAGTGCTGCTCCGGAGGATAGAAGAAGAGAGATAGCGGGCCCCGCGCATTATGGCATGCATGGACTGGCTCCGGTGACGCGAGGATTTCTGCTTGTACCACCAACTCATTGAAGAGCTGAGGAGGGAGGCAAAAACTTTTCCAGAGTTGAACACCTCATATTCAAGGAGCTGGTGGACAGGCTGACCCCAAGATTAAAGATAGATTCAAGAAAGCGCTGCAGCCTGGACTTAAAGTTGCGGCCACTCTCTGTCACATTGACACTGGAGAAAGCTACCACTCGCTAATGTACTCACTCAGAGTAGCCCACAACACTATTCCCTACATGATAAAATAAGACCGCGAGGCCAGTGTATGACGAGTTATAGCTGAACTCGGTTGTAGCGTAGCGGCAGCGAGGCATAATGAAGCACAGCGTGGAACAACGTGACGACAACGAGGTGGTAGCGCGGCGGCAGCGAGGCATAACCCAACTTCGATATTCGTTGTCCCCTCTCAATCGTGTCACAACGGGACTACAACGAAGCGATAGCGTTGTGTAGCACGTGGCGACAGGAGGATTGCGACAACGTTGCATATCGTGGCCACCGGCTGAAATTTCCAAATCGTAGGTGTCAGAAACGGGCCTCAACGGCGCGGCCAAAACGTGACACTATGACTGGGCAATAAACATTTTGTTTTGCACTAACTGTATCCTGTGTTTTTTTAATCTTACTTACATTTCTCATGATTAAATATTTCTTGTTGAGAGCGTTGCAATTGTAAACGTTGATGATAGACTTATTCGCTGGCTTTTCTCATAGTTAATGGCTTCACTTTACTTTGTGTCGTGGCTAGATGCCGATGGATATTATTGCAAACATAAACAATAACAATCCGTTTCAATGCGATAACGCAGCAGTGTACTTTTAACGTTTTAATGTGTATGTTCTCAACAGTGTAGCATGTTGCCTGTTGTGTGACGCTGTCGTTCTTAACTAATGTAATTAATGTTAGAGTCTTGGTTGCGTTTCTCATAGAGGTTTCATTATTCTGTGTATAGACCCTGTTACTGTAAAATATTTAATAGTGTTCGGGTATTATTTTTCTGATTTAAAAGTGTACTTGATAGTGTTTATGACTCCGCTGACACATCATAATTATAGTGATCGCAGTGTCCATCCGTCTGTTTGTTCGTCTTCCTGTCCGTCCTCCCGTCAGTCCCGAATAACTTAAAACAATTAAAGGGGACCACTTGTTATTTCATTTATTGATAGACAAAAAATGGTAACTGTATTGCACAAGAACCATAACGCTAGCTTCGTTATATGTAAAGCTTTTATCCTTAAATACTTTTTTCTTGTACGGGGCATAACTTAAAAGTATTGAAGGGAATCAGTTGATACGTCATATACTGTAAGAGAACAATGACGATTAAGTGTAGTTCACACACATCACTCTGTCTTCGTTATAGTTACAATAACTGTCCGTTTTTTTGTCTTGTGCGGAGCCTAACTAAAAAAAGAATTAAATATAATCCGTTATTGATAGAGGAATATGAGGGAAGGGACGGCATACAGTTTCAGATATACCATTCGTGAAAATGCATAAGAAGTCATAAGAAAAAGTACGTTTGTTTTAAATGCATTTCAATAAGTGTTGTTATTTTCAATCAAAGCTGCCGTTTGGGGCATATGCCACTTAACAGTGACAGCTCTTGTTTCATTTTACTTTTAATTTACTTTTGAGACGAAGTTTGAAGTTCAGACGAATGATACTGTATGTTTGGAATTTTTTGTTATTTGATTTGCTGTTTAGTTTAATGTTTAAATATGAAGAGAATTATATTGTTGCCGTATCTCATATACTTCTAATAACAAGAATTATTCATGTCTTAGCTGCTGGCGAGTGATACTTCATTTTCTGAAGATAAATTACAATGTATGTAGTAAAAGATTGGATATGTGTAAATATTATGTTATGAAATATATCTTTTTAATATGTATTTGGTATTGATTACAAATGAATGTTTAGTTGAAATAAGGTAATAAAAGTGTATTTTCATTTGGTCATATGATTTTTAATTGAAGAGAACTTACTTAAATAACTCATTGTCGTGTTTTAAATTAGTGTTTGTACTTAAAACAGCTGTAAAAGGTTTTCATGTTGTGATAAATACATTGTTCTGATTATTATCAATAGAAATATTTATTTGTTGAAAATATATATTCTAACTATACTTGAAAGAATTTACCTTGAGACAATGTAACAATATTATTTTGATAACATGTACATAAAAACGTTTTTAAAATTTACATTTGCTACTATATTTATGATAAAATACTTACTGGGCTTTTTTTTCCTTGGATTTTAAATTGACATTAGCTGTACATAGTATTGTGTCTTGTTGTGCCCCACCATTTATTATCCATTCTGGTGTTGTTCTTCCACTTGTCTGTCGACGCCCGTACTTCACATTCTATCACAATCCATGCTGATACCATATGTGCAGCCCAATTCATCATTTTATGTTAAACTATGGTGATATGAACAAGTGATCATTAGAGTCGCATTAAACCTTTGCCTCGTGGTTTCTTTATTTAGTGTTGTATCGCAGGATAGGGAAGCTTTCTCGTGTGAGTTATGACCCGTTTTAGCAAATTTGTGTCTCTCATGCCTCAGTTTTTCGTATAAGGCCGACATTGATTCCATATTCGATTAAACCCTGATTTATCTTAAGTACCCACCCGCCCGGCATAAAACGAATTTTACGCAACAACAATTTCTATGATTAAAGTTATATTCCTGAAAAGTTCTACTTTACAAGCGAAATCGGATAAGATACCTTCGTCCCTTCTGAAAAACAACAATAACAAATACAAGAGGACTTAAAGAGCCTGTTTCGCTCTTCTGGACTGACTGAACTGTTCTAAGTCAGTTTTGTGAAAATCTTTTGCAATGTTATCAAGGAAAGGCTACAGAGGTCACGGTGACCTTGACCGACTCACCCCAAAACAGTAGGGATAATCTACTCAGTAAGACCATTCATCCTATGAAGTTTCAAGACTGTGGTTGATTACTATATCTCTAAAAAATTTAGCTGAAAAGATTTTCACAGTGACTTTGACTTTTGACCCACTGACCCCAAAACAAAAATAGGGATCAGCTACAGGTTGCATGCAACCTTATGAGCAAGTTCCATGAAGGTCAAATGAAAATTGTGACTTGACGAGTTCTATCATGGAAAAGCTAACGGATGTCACTGTGACCTTGTCCTTTGGAGCCAAAAACAATAGGGATCATTTACATATTGCATGCAACCTTCTTAGCAAGTTTGTGACAGTTGAATGAAAATTATAACATGTAGCGTTATCAAGGAAACGCTATTGGATGTCACTGAGCCCATAAAATTCATGAATGTTAATTTAAAATTGTGACCTTTAGAGTGTTATTAAGAAAAAGTTTACAGCCAGACGGTCGGACAGACGGACGAACCGCCATGGCATAAGCTCTGATAGATTTTGTCCATTAGAGCTGAAAACAGGTGTTTTACTACATGTTCCACTTGCAAATTTAGTTAGAGAATATAGCGTGAAGCAAAAATCTCGCCTGTCAGATTGGCTGTGGAATACCACCCTTAAGTAGTTTGTAAACTCCGCATTTTCACGTCTATATCAGAGTTGGTTTGATTAATGCAACAACAATCGAGAAATGAGGAATCACTTAAAGAAGCGCCTTAGATGATGATTTTAGATTGGTTTTGGTGCACAAAGGAAGAAATATTGATTTATGGACGTTTGCTCCAGTTTCCTATATGTACTGTATATTTTAGGGTAAAACTTTTCCTTTCATATATTTTTTTCAGAAACGGAAATCTGAAAAATCACAGGTCATCGGCCTTGATCTTGAATTATCTGCCTTTGAATACCAGAAAATATAACAAAATGTTATGTTCAAGGGCAGAAAATACAAAGTAAAGGCCGGTGACCTATGATTTTATTTCAGATTTCTGTTTCAAATTTAATTCTCAGTCAGAATGCAAAGTCTGAAGAAAACCTGTGAAAGGGAAAATTTCCTAAATTAAATTACTGAATCGAAAGGGACATACGCTTTAAAAATGGTGTTTTAACATCTGTGTCTTAGACTTAGTTTTTTAGAAAGCCTGTCCACTGCAGTTTATTGTCAAGTACTATAATTTTCATTCGGGATGTTCAATAATATACCTGGGCGGACAGGTGATTTGGTGAGTCACTGGGTTAAAGAAATTCATATCGCAAAAATTACCTTGCAACACAGTGACGTTAACGTTATACAGAGAAAAATTAAAGACGTGTGTTTTTCTATTTACACACACATAGATTTTAGTGCTGCAATATTTAAACATACACCGGCTTAAAATTCTTAAATAGAATAATCCATCTTTTAATTTGGACATTACCATTAACTGTTCAAAGGGATGAAAATGACTGAATAACGAACAGTGTAGATCATGATCAGACTGTATAGATGTCGCAGAGTCACAATCACTTGCTGCCAGCGTGGTTAAAGTTAATGAAAAAAAATCATTAACCAAGCATTTTAAGATTGATTTTTTTTTCTTGTAGCAAAAATAAAAATGGTTTGCATTTCATTTGATTTACATTACTTTTTTCCTGTGCAGAGCATAACTGAATTTTTTGTTTTAATGGGAATGAATCAATATCACAGGTATGACATTGAGAAGTGTTCGGCACAAGAACCATTACTCTGGCTTCATTATATCATAAGTTGCTGCCCTTTGTTACTTTTTCTTGTACAGAGCTCTCTAATCAATTTTGCAAGCAGTAATACTTTGCTAGTGGCCACTGATTCAGTCAGTGTAGATCATGATCAGACATTCATATCTTTGCAGTCTCATCATGATATTCACTGTTCCGTATGAAAAGTATCCCTTCAAACTATTGATGGCACTGTCCAAATTGAAAGATGGACTAACCTGTTGTAGAAATTTAACAGGATATGGGTTAATGTCATAAATTTTATCCACTGATTGGAGTACAATTCTTGTTATAATTTGCCAAATGGACTACCATAGAAACATTTCTGTCAAGATTTGTTACAACTGACCCAGTGGTAATTATAGAGATGTTGTGTTGTTCGAAGTAAAATGCAGATAACACAAAATGACACATTTCACACCGGGTAATCATAGCTATGATAACTGCTCATCAGGTACTAAATTGCTCAGGTGATCTACAAGAAGATATCATAATTAACTAATCCATTTTATTGTACAATGTACATGTATGTATAGATATAATAAAGAATATAGATCTCTTAGTTATTTTTGTATCACATGACTCATTAACAAGAAAAACAAGACAAAGTAGATAGAACACAATTGTCAGTCCAGATAGAATATTTTCATACAATTACAGGAGAATGTACAATCAGTACCTATAGCAATCTTACTCAAATAAACTGCCCTTAACTGACTCCTCCTCAAAAATGCATTGACCACTAGGTTTCATTTAATTTGTTCTAAATTTAGACTCCATGTTTATACTTCTTCAAAAGAAGCTGGTTAGATAACTTTAAATCTGCAGAACCTTTAACTTGATTTCTTTTTAACTGTCAAATATTTCATAGTGATTGTAGTTGTTGTGATTATCTTGCCAATGCAACTCTATAGCAAACCACTAGAGCTTGGTGTTATACACAACCCATCACTCATGTTAAGTCAAACTTCTGTTGGAAATTATTGCACAGTGTGATAGATAATACAGTACTGTTTGCAATAATAAATTAGTCTGATCTTATGTAGATTCATCTCAAAGCAAGTAAAGCTCCCAACTGAATATATTGTATTCTTGCATATCGGATCGGCATTTCCGATGATTTTGCCCATGCCGGAAAAACCGGTCTGGCACCCCTCCTATGCCAGACGACTCTCGTGAATTATTTATGACGTAACGTTATAAACATTGTGACGTCACTTTCCTAAACACAACGTTGGAAAATCGTTTGTTTTTCATGATAATTCATCATTTTGATAAGTTTGCATTTAGAAATCTACTTTTAAAGTACAATACGGTATGCAAGAAAAGTTTCCATCATGAGACACTTGGCTCAGATGGAAATCCGTCACCTCGGAAACTGTTTTCGGGAACTCGGCGAGCCTCGTTCCCGCCAAAACAGTTACCCTCGGTGACGGATATTTCGATCTGAACCTCTAGTTCATGACAGAAACTATTAATCTATAATCCTACACAACAGTTATGAACACTTGGTGTGCAGCCTCCATCTTCAAGATTGTGAGCCTGGTAATATACATGTAACACAGTATCATGCTGTTGTAAACAGTGGTAAATTTTTTTGTCAAAATCTCTCAAAGTTGGACAAGTTACACCAGGGAAACATACCACTGCTGTAAAGATTTTGGCCCAAAGTATGGCCTAAGCCTTGAAAGTAAGTATTTCTGTGTTGTTAGATACAAACAGTAATGTAAAGGCAGCAACCGTGAGAAATTTTATTTCAAAATGAATCCCAACATGTTGAAGATACAGAGTCAATTTGTCAGTGTGGACAAAATGACAGACAGAATAGAGCAATTCCATAGTTACAGAACTTACTATTACAGGACTAGTCAATAGTTGGAGAATGTATTTTACAATTAAGACATAGAACTTGAAACAATGGGGACTGGTAGTCCGACTAGCATTTAAAAAGTCAAAATTCTTTTTTTTCGTCTAATTCGTTTGACATGTCACAACTTTAAAGATTCACGTTTCTTCTGTAATTTTTTGTCCCTATGAGCTACATAATCTTTCCTGACTGGACTTAATCTCAGTTCTAGTATATTGTTCATCTTGTGTACAATTTCATTACACACTTCTGTGTCTGCTTCAAAATCATGGTGTTTGTAGTCATGACCAAAATAAGTCAATCTGAACACAGATTTCCCTGAAAATATACAAAATATGTCCATACTTATTTACAGCACTAAACTATTATAAACCTAAACCAATTAAAACAGTCACCTCTCTTAAAGCAGTCACTGTCAACACATCTGTAATATGTAGTTTTAAAGTAAAAAGTTTCTAATAATCAGCCATTTATAATTAATGGCTGTATTAGTTGTATCTCTTGGCTTGCTGCTTTACAAAGGTTATCTCTACTAGTTCTATATCCTGAATACCTTTCAGCATGCCATTCATCACAGCCATTTAGTCTTCAGCCGCACATATCCAATTTCACGCTTAAGTATATACTTGTCTTAAAATATCACACAAAATATGAAACTATATTCAGAAGAAAAAAGTTTCTTTTTCAAAACCTGAATCCTGAGAAATAACCTGCATTTTTCATTCTAAAATTAATTTGTACCTTGACAAGGTAGCGATAACACTGAGTAATAAAATTTTACCTCCATCCTTTTCCTCTTGAATGTCACATGATGCTATGCTGTCAGCATCGTATGTAACTGCTCTCTGACGGAACAATCTCGTACTACTCTTACTTGCCACTGGGTCAATTTCAACTTTCTCACCGCTTATACCTGTGGAAACACAAGATTTGAAATTAAGGTTTTCTTTCTCACCACTTATACCTGTGGAAACACAAGATATGAAATTAAGGTTTTCTTTCTCACCACTTATACCTGTGGAAACACAAGATATGAAATTAAGGTTTTCTTTCACACCGCTTATACCTGTGGAAACACAAGATATGAAATTAAGGTTTTCTTTCTCACCGCTTATACCTGTGGAAACACAAGATGTGAAATGAAGGATTTTGAATAGCTTAACTGTCTATTATGCACTATCAACAATCCCTTTCACTTCATGCTTTCCCACAGATATGAAAGAAAAATTGTGCAATTCTGCAGTACAATGTACATTAAACTGTTTTTCTTTTAGCTTACTATGAATTTTAAACATGTTATAGCTGAAACCGAATGTCATGTAAGTTTTTGTTTTATTTATACTAATTTATATATTCTCGATTGCAAGACAAGTTCTAACAACTTAGATTAATCACTCTCAAGACTTATTCCAGATGAAGTCAATCTTGAAGAGGGAGATGCAATGTAGAAACATCTGTATCTTGCTTAAGGACACAACCGTCGTTGCACTGGTGTGGATCAAACCCCTGACCCTCTGATCCTGAGGCAATTGCGCAACTGCTGTAGCTCCAAATAGTTTTTGTCTGATATGCTGTTACAGTATTCTTGAGTAATATTTCACAAATAAATCTCTCACCAGCCTAAGACATATACTTACCTAGCTGAACTTCTGTATTGGTTCTTATCTTATGTACCATGTTTACAATGTACGACTTGTACTGATGACTCGTCAGTGAGTCAGCCATCTTAGAAGATTTGTTATCATCAACTTCTATAGAATCACCACGGGAACCTGACATGCGAGACAAATCATTCAGTACCCACATACTTTTTCAGAATAAATACACTTTCTAAATTTGTCTATGAATTGGTACACCTTTTGAAATGAGATTTAGGAGCAAGAAGCATGAAATGTATCCTTTTGGAATTGGGAGTGTGACCTTGACCTTTAATCATTTTAGTATGATCATAGGTCCAAACATTGCCTAGAATAAGTAAACATCAAATTAACATTTGACTCAACTTTTGTATTTAATAGCATAAGCTAAAGCATGCACTGATGAAGGCATTTGATATATACATTTGTTGTACTTATATATTTTTTATTTAGATTGTCTTCAGTATATTGTGCAGTTATATACGAATACCGTTATCAATATTTTCCATATTATATTACACAAGCTCAAGTTACTAGCCTACGTGTGGCTCCACATTTTTTATAATCCGAAACTCCATTTAAACAGATACAGTTCTACATATCAACCCTACTGTTACAATTTCCATTTATATCATGTAAAACAAAATTATATACTGTAAAATGGGTAATTTTCGCCTGACAAAAACTTCGCGATTTGTGAGCTGACAGACTTATTGACGAATTTTGAATTCGCGAAATGATTCTCTAATAGTGAATCTATGTCAAATGAATCTTTCACGAGATATTAAAATTAGCAAAGTGGAAAATTTGCGAAAATGGAGAAAGTTAAACATTAAAAAACATGAGTGTAATACTAACTATGTTCCCTCACTAGACAGAACTCGAACGTATCCATGCTAGTCAGGTTGGCATCAAGGTCAATAGGTAAGCCAGGTTCATTCTGCTTCTCCAGATTGTAGGACTGGCCTGTAACAAAAAAAACAAATCTGTGTTACTGTGCAATCTTTACAAAAGCAGCAGTCTTGCTGGCACCAAAAAAATGACCTTTACCTACAATTTCAAATTTCTAACCAATGGATCTTGTGTCAACAGGCAGCCCTATAAAAGGGGAAAACAATCACAAATAATTTTTGCTGAACTCTAGTATCTTCACTACAGGCTAAAGAGTGAATTTTAGATTTGAATAAAAAAATCTTGGTAGAAACATCTGCATCCTTTGACTGCACTTTATTGTAAAAAATTGGGATCTTCAACTACTCTGCTCCTCTGAGCAATTTCTACATTAAAATTTTGTTACCTGAAACTAATATGCAGTTTGAATCCAAACCTGGATTCAAGTTTTAGGTCCTAGGGCATGTTGTTAAATAGAATTCAAACCCACACATATGTTAACACATATTTGTTACACATATCTACAAACCTGCCTTATGCCAACAGGCATGTCAATCCATATCTGCAAAAGATATCCTCCCCCTATCCCCCCCTCCCTCCAAAAAAGTCCTTACTGTACAGTCAAGTCTTTTAACAAGACCCACTGAGTTGAAAACAAAATACTGTGAACTTTTATGACAAGTAGCCTTTATTCACAGCTGTTTCTACTATAAATGAATATTGAATGTTTTTAATCCTGCTCGTCTTTATTCACAGGATAGCCTTTATTCAAAAATGGTATTGAACACAGGTTTGACTGTACTTTGGGTTACAATTACCTGGTCTAACTTTGATTTTCCTTCTCTTCAGGACTTTGTCAAGGATATCTCTCATCGCAACATTCATGGTTTCACTCTGGAACTTGTTGAAACCACGGTGAGGAACATTTCTAAATACAAACAATACAAATTCCAATAAACACGAAGACCGCAAAACGTAAAGAGACCAAAAATGTCATTCTTAAAATTTTCTTTAGTGTATAATACCAAAATTGTATTATTTTCAGAGTACAGTATGCTTGGGTTACACTGTGTTAGCTTGAAGAAATTGTATATGTAGGCAAAAGGATATCAATGTAACCATACTGGTCATTTCTATATTGACTACATTAATAATCTGCTTAATGTGGCAAATTTCGATGTAACAATATTCTTTAGTTGGTGGTTTTAGATTGGTTTGACTGTAGTTTCATGGCAGATTTTGATTTACAATATTCCTTAGTTGGTTGTCTGAAACAGGTTAAACTGTATTTCTGTACTTACACTGTCACAATGATGGCAGGTTTGTTAGTGTTTGCAGGTACGTCTTTCTGTACTAAAGCCAGCTTAGTGAAGCCAAACTTAGACACTGGTTCTTTATTGTCCAGGCTCGGGAAATCAGTGTCCACTTCACCGTCGTCCTCAGCAATGTGTAAACAATATACATCTATAATCTCTCTAGAATATGTAAACACAATTCATACACATCTATGTTTTTTTTCAAATTCTATTGAATATGTCAGCTTTGATGTCAAGCATGTAACTTGTATTAAGTGTGAATGTGTAATTAAAACTCACTTACAATCAGTATGAATATGTCAATATAGAAAGACTAATTATCAATTTGTTTTTCACTCTAATTTAATTAAATTGTATTGAAGTATCTTAAAAGTTTTATATGTGATTAAAAATGAAAATTTTGTTGAATACACATAATAAATAGTTTATTTTTTTTGTTTATCAGAAATTGTGGTGATTTGGATCACTAATTATTCATTCCATCGTCGGAACCCACGGTTAATTCCTGCCGCTTCTCTCCGGTTATATTCAATGGGAAATGAATAGCCTGGGGTACCGAGGATGCATTCATTCCTATTGCACTACTTCCTTGTGCGAAGTAATATATAAGGACTACATTACCAGTCATTGTTGAACTATTTACAAGAAAGACAAGAGCTGTCTCATGACAGCACGCTCGACTATTCGAAAGCTTGTCAGTAAAATGGTTTTTTTTGTCTAAGAACAGGACTGGTGTATTGTGTAATTGTCTATAAGAATTAAGGTCAAAGATATGAAACTTGTTCAAAGACCTCTGTAAATGTACATTGCGTTCAAAGCCTTACCTTGGATTCTGTAAGCCAACTGGAGGGAGGAGGGGAGTGTGCTGGGGGATAATTTCAAAGAAATACATGACCTTGTATATTTGATCATGAATAACTTTGTAACAATTCAAAATTGATATGCATAAAATTAAAACTGCTGCATGCTGCATAATTATTTTATGACATTTCAAAAATAAGCCATTTCGAGTATTTCAGTCTGGTAAAAACTGTGAAAAAATTCTAGGTTAAAAAGGGGCATAAATCTGTCAAAAATCAAAAACAGTGGTGAAGATGTTGATAGTAAAAATACATTTTCAGTTTCAAGTCAATATGTTCGATAGTATTCAAGATATTAGACTTTATAAAAATCTTTAACTAAAATTCTAAGTTGAAAAGGAACATAAATCTGTAAAATTAATCCAAACAGAGTTGTGGGGATTGTTTCCTTAGGTATAGATGATGATGGTAAAGATATATTTTGAGTTTCAAGTCAATACCTTTGATTGAATTCAAGATATTTGACTTTATAAAACTCTTTAACCAAAAATTCTAAGTTAAAAAGGGGCATAAATCTGTCAAAAATCAAAACAGAGTTATGGGGATTGTTTCCTTAGGTGTAAATGATGATAGTAAAGATAAATTTTGAGTTTCAAGTCAATACCTTTGATAGAATTCAAGATATTTGACTTAATAAAAAACTTTAACCAAAAATTTGAGTTAAAAAGGGGCAAAACGTCAAAAACCAAAGTTATGGGGATTAATATTCAGGTGTAGATGTTAGTAAAGATATATATTGAGTTTCAAGTCAATACCTTTGATAATATTCAAGATATTTGACTTTATAAAAAACTTTAACCAACGCAGACGCTGGGGCGAGTGCAATAGCCTCCTTATTCTTCGAATAGTCGAGCTAAAAATGAGCCAACAGCTTCCATTCATAGGTGGATAGACTGAGGAATGCATGGTTTTCAGTGCCTTGTCAACAGACAAAACTTAGGTGGCCTAACCAGGATCAAACCAAGGTCCTCTAAATTGCAAAGCAACTACAGATATCACTAGACCACTTCAGCCCATCACAGTCCAAAACTGGTAAAACCTTAACTTCTCATTGGGTGTTTCAAGGTTCAGAATTATACCCACAGCAATGGTGGCTCCCTCATTTCTATTGTATACTGCCAACATATCAGTCCTATAAGCTCCTGTATCTTAGCTGCTGCTATCACCACAACTGTCATAGGGTATGGGCGGTCTTCAGGTGGGGCCATGGTCAGGAAAATGTCTATCTTCTTTGTTGGAACACCTACACTCGCCTGAGAAATTCAAGAACAGAAAATCTGTGTCTTCAATTGAAAATATAATTATGTGACGCATGAAAATGCAAACTGTGTATGAAATATACGATACATGTATATAAAATAAACTGTCTAAAGGCGATAAAACCAAACATTTTTGACAGCAATCTTATAATCATCACTCATTTGATGCAAAAAAAATAAGTGTCTTCATTCTTCAATGAATTGCCATTCAGTAATATTACAATTGTCCCTGTGCAATATTTCCCTTGATACACACATTATCATTATGTGCCCAGGTGAGCAATGGGCCATTACAAATCAATCAGCCTTTCCAGGCAATATTCATGCATTAAGACTTTTCTGTAATCTTACAGTATGATAGAGGCCCTGCAAGGTTGCAGTCCACTTCACTCGCGTAAACTGGGTAGTTTTTGTGTGACAAACATTATGCGATTTGTGTGTAGACAAACTTATTTAGGAATTTTAAATTTGCGAAAGGAAAATTCTTTAAAAGTAAATGTATGTGAAATGAAACTTTTGTAAGATTTTCAAATTAGCAAAGACGGAAATTTGCAAAAAAAGCGAAAATTATATCATCATAAATACATGTATAACCCAATTTATATTATCTTCACTTCAAGTATGAGAGACAATAAGCCACCTCTGAGGCAAAAACACTTTGATTTTATAGAAACCACAGAACTATTTTCAGCATGATTCACATGACAATAAAGTGCACACTGAACTACTCTGAATGACCGATAAAAGAAATGAGCTCAAATATTAAATGTAATAATAGAAGCCTTGTCTCAAAATGTTCCTTATACTTAATGATAAATTTATAAAAAAAATTGTAGAGTACCTTGCCATCAAACTTGGCATATTCTAGGAAAGGATTTTCTCCCATACTGGCACTGCTGTCTAACTGCTCAGACAATCTGGAGATCAGGATGCCACCCTCTTGCTTCACCGGTGATAAAACTTTCTTCTCAAATAAGTGACCCTTGTCATCAGCTGTCGAAGATGTAACATAGATCTACATGTATATACAATCATGTCATCTGTTTTGTATCTGCATCTGATAATCATGCTTCTAGTTAAATGTTTACAGAGGAGAATGTCTACTTAAATATTTCAGGATAGAATGTCAAGTTAAATGTCACAGATTAGAACTGTTAAGTGCAATAAATTTACTTATTCAACAGACCAACATGTATACACATATACTTAGGTCCGTGCTTATTCTATGTACATCCAGAAAATGACTCAGGTATTATTAGGCAAATTATTGCTCCTATACATTCAAACTACATTATTGAGTAGTCCAAAAGGAAAATGAAAGTATCTAAACTCTTAATGCATTTGGTGCAGTTTATAGACATACGATTATATTCTAAATGTGAATCCTTCCATGGTATATTCTTCACTTTACTCTGACTCCTCTTTTCTTTTTTCATTCTCTCAAGTCTTTGTGCAGTATTTGATCTGCGTCTATGTGCTCCTGGAAATTGACATAAAAAATGCAAAATAAAACAAAAGGGCCAAGATGGCTCTATATCACTCACCTGGCTACCATTGGCTATAATACAAGGTCAACAATCGCGTTGCAGAAAGTGTTAATTTTGACCTGGGGGTCCAGATCTTAACAATCTTCACAGTAGTCAGACTACATGATAATACTATACTCCAAATACCTAAGCTCTGGGTCTTGTGGTTCTAGGCAAGATTTTTTAAGTTTTCCCTATACAATGTACATGTATATAAGTCTATTGAATTGTAATCGAGTCAGGGCTCTCACTAGAAATTTAAAATAGGAGTCCCAGGACTCCTTGTATCCAAAAAGTAGGAGTCCCATTGACTGCCTTCGAGTCGCGTCAGCGACGAGGGGGGTGGGTGTGGGGGGGTCTCCCCCCTCCTACTGGGGTGGGGTTTGGGGGGTCTCCCCCAAGATTTTTTTAAATTAAGACTTATAAATCCTGCAATTTGGTGGGTTCTTGAGAGAAATTCTGGCTTTTCATTTAAGAGCAATTTTCAACATTCATGGGGGATAGTTGCTCCAGCCTTGTAATAAATCTTTGGCTATGAAAATAACAGCATTTTTTTCTGCAGAAAGTCAATTTGACAAGTGATAATTGTCATAAATTATCCACATAAGTCACAGATGTTAAACAATTTAAAATAGGAAATGCTAACCCAATAGCAAAACTAAGATCATAAAAGAAGTGTTATGAAAACTAATAGGTAAGGTAAAACTTGACAATTTCTTTCTGAACACAGAGAGGTCATCTTACCATAGTCCATATCAGGCAGTATATCATAGGAATGTGAGAGCTCATTTTCTGATGATTCTGTACCACTGTCTGTTGCAAAACCATTCCTGCAAAACAATAATTATTCTTTCTTTACACTGGACTATTTGTGTCATTTATATATATATATGTAACAAGCAGTGTATCATTTACACTGAAATTTTTTAATTAATTAAGTAATGATTAAATCCAAAGAAATCCCTTCAAAAGTGAGGTTTATACTAATCTGTTTTAATGTGAATGCAGTACATGTACCCTCAACATACATTGATACAAATAACATATAGATTTAAATCACTCCCATAATCGAACAAATAATTCATCAGAAAGCAGGCCAGCAATATTCACTACAAGCTCCAATGCTTACAGCAAACACATACATGTGCCAGGCTTTAAGCATTTTGCCTGAAGACACCGGTCAAGTGACCTAACTGGGGAATCTAAGCCAGGTCCTCTGAAGTGTGAAGTGAAAGCAGTAATCAATACCTCCACTAGACCATTGAAGCCCTAACAAGAGGCCATATACACATGTAAAATCATATAATGTGTCCTAAAATTGACACAAAACCTATTCAATGAATACAAGATATTCCAATACTGAGATAGACCTTAATGAAGTCAACAAAAGACAGGTCAATCTAAGGTTAGAGAACAACTCGACAAGAGTTAACCATTACTCTGCTAGCAGCAATTGTTCCGCCTTTGCAACAAGTGTAGATTAAGTTTGCTGTTCAGTCAGTAAATTTTCAGTGAGCACCCTTTCGAAGAAATGATGGTTATATCTAAAGTGAAAGATGGACAAGTCCATTTTAGTAGTTCAGCGAGGAAAAGGTTAAGTAAAATGTACAATGTACCTGTGCTGTTCATGATCATCTACATCAATGATCATCTCACACATTCCTGTATCATCACTGGTGATAAATGAGTTCCTTATATGAGATATAAGGAAATCTTTATTGTCCATCATAGCCATGCTGATAAAATGTCTGCAGAAACCTGGGCCAGCACTCTAAATACATGTATCTGAAATATTACAAATAAAAGAATTTTGAAACTGTTTAAATCTTTGCATGCAATTGTATCAGGTGTTCAATACTTGAACCACAAGTTAAGTTCTACTTTCATTTTCCATATAATTATTTTATATATGAAATCTCAAAAAAGCCCCAGCTCAATAAAGTATACCTTTGTTCATTTCTCTTTTGGTTTCTTTTTAATTAAATTTAAGTGTGCATTCACTATGAATCTGAGCTGTTTAAGAGCATTCTGTCACTTAGTTTACATCTTCCGAGACAAATTTTTGCAAGAAAACATGAACAAGTAAGAAATTACTTTATCTTTTTAAATGTCCTTGTCATCCTTGAAGTGTTTATACACTTTTGAAGCGAAGAAAATCGGTTTTAAAAAAGTGTATTTTCGAAAGCCTATTCAGGCAATTTCATCAGTTTGTAGCCTAATTCATTCGACTCATCAATTTGACCTGTTTTTTTAGATCTGATATTTTATAGCTGTCAAACCTAAGAAGAAAGCGCACATCCAAAAACAATCTCGCTGGCTTCAACGTCAAACTAATTAGACTAATCAGCCTGTTGAACACACAAGTTTTAAAACGAAAAGTATGAGTTGACTTAATAACCAAAGGTAAGATTTGACTTTTTGAACTGTACAATCTGACCAATTAGCTAAGGGTACAAAATGACTAGGTATGAGTTGACTTAGGTACAAGTTGATCCAGATTTAGTGCTGTCACACAGACTAAATGAATTTGGTGTAAACTTGTGACAGGTGCTCTTCTAAATCCTAGTCCAACTAATTGTACGCACATCGATATATTGTGTTATTTTTTGTATGGGCAATATCTCTCCTCTTTATAGCGAGATTCTGACCCAAAACGAAAATATCTCAGAATTTGCTCAAGACGTCACTTAAATATTTTGACTATTCTAAATCCATGCAAACCCATCGTCTTCTAGAGTGGTGGAACCTTAGCCTCAATATTTCGACTGCAAGACCGACCGATTTTACAAACTGATATTATATAGATGTCTGTCTTTACGGGGCGGCCGTCGTAAATATCAAAAAGCCCTGGCGCACAATTTGCACTAACAAAGTTTGCTCTCTATTCGTATGCTACGACCGGATGTAAACATCACGCACACACAGAGCATGCGCGGGCCTTTATCCCAACCCATATATTCAAATTAATTCGTTATCGTTTTTTGAATCAG
Source organism: Saxidomus purpurata (assembly GCA_022818135.1). NCBI lineage: Eukaryota > Metazoa > Mollusca > Bivalvia > Venerida > Veneridae > Saxidomus > Saxidomus purpurata. The sequence continues at coordinate 33,440,867 of JAFMSR010000006.1, read as the reverse complement.
TATTACGTTTTTAACCCGTTCTCACTATACTGAAGTGTGAGTATAAATGAATATGTTCAGAGTAAATAATAAATTTTTCCTGCTCCGGCGGAGTTTCGATCTCAGATCTCCCGCGTGTCAAGCGGGAATACAAGACACTGCGCTACTGAGGCTTTGCTTGATAGAGCGTATAATTTTGTTTATCACAGATACAGACGTTTGTTTCGGAATGGCGGTACAAATTTATGTAAACAAACGAATTTAACTTCCCAGACACTTTTAATAAGAAGTGGACACATTACAAACTTGGTAGTTTCGTAAAGTATATTCAAATATCTATTGGGAAAAAATTATCTGCATGTTCAAAAAAATTTCAAAGTTGGTTTAAAAGGCTATTTTCAGCCGCTATCCGCGACAGAATCTTGGTCGCTCCAATGAATTCCTGAACTTTATAACGCTCGAAACTATCAATCATTGGCCAATTTTTTATCATATTTCTTTTTGTTTTTATTTATCATTCAATATGCAATCAAAAACCATCAAGTTTTCTTACATGGAAGAAAACTGTTAAACGTGGCGAGCTTTGTAAACGGACATGTGTTGATTTCCAGCGCACCATAGCGCGCTTACCGTAATTCTAATATGCGGTTCATTTGCATAATTTATTCATAAACGCAGGAGCATAGAACTTTGTTAGTGATTTGTTGGGCTAAGGTTCCCCCACTCTAAATGCAAATACGTAATACCAATACAATACAGCAGAAAAAATGGGAAAATCAATCCTACCCTTTACCACGGACCTATATACTGTGTATATAGGTCCGTGCCTTTACCTGGATAAATTTCTATTACCCCTGACTACACTTGATTTCATATGAAAATGTGTGTGTCCGGGCACTATGCTACATCGGACTTCAGGTTATAATTATACGTTAAATCTTTTATTTCATAACTGTATCGAATCATAACATAAAGGAACATAATAAATGCTCGAATAAAATTGTAATTTTGCAGAAATCATGAAGAAAACAACAAAATTTACCAATTTCCTTGAAGAAACTCTCTATTTATGAAACAACGAATGCTCAGGCGGTGATATACTAAATAACGTTCATGGTAGAAGGTCCCATCATGTGTAATCCGTAAATTGAAACAAAATCAACGAAATCTGCTATTCCATCCTCTCCCCATGTTCGTATAGTGACAAGTAAAGAAACAAAATAGTTTGACTTACTTCCTATCAAGTCGGCAGTCATGATAAAAATATTTAGATCTCAAATATAATGCTAAACGATACCCCAGTCAACTCATACCTTATTCAACTCGTACCTTAGTCATCTCGTACCTGATTTGGTCTAGCTATCTATCTTCCTTTAATGTAAAAATCACTCGCGGGGACATAGACATTTGGTGCGTCAACCACAATGACATTAGTAGACTGAAATATAATGAGAAGATTAAATGCATTTGGTAAAAAGAGTAAACTATAAAAGCAGCTAGACATTTCAGAAAAGCATTTCTGTTTCCAACCCATGTGGAGATGAACTGGTTAGAAACCCAGAGGTAGTGTCATGTGTATCAGTGCTTAAAACACCAAGTGGTCTATTCGTTAAAGAGTTAGCGTCTGGTACCCGAATTCCCTTTTATCTGTCTCTTCAACCTGCACCTGTCAGGAGTCTTGGCAAGGGGCCTGTATAAAATGCAGACGGAAAACGCAGACAATATAAACAAAGAGGGAAAACGCAGACGGGCATTCAGAAAACGCAGACATCATTGATAGATACTGTGAAAGAGATAATAAGGTGTGACAATTATTGATTGGTTTATTGTTCATGAATAAAATCGAATAAAAAGGGATTAATAAATCAATTAAATGAATGAAGATGGTGTGATTACCAGTCATGAATGCACTATAATATAGTACAATTAATCTGAAGAGATAGGCCAACAAAGAAACAAAACATCAGTAACAGATGAAATATATATTTTAATGTTGTGAATTATTTCATCTAGATCTATGACTTTATAATATTATTTTCGAATCACATTTAGAGAGCAACATATATGTACATGCATATTCATAAAACAATAAGAACAAAGTATTTCTACAAGTACTTATAACATGATAAAATAACATGTTGTTTTAGAACAGATGAAAACATACAACTTCTAACAGAGGCAGATGTACATATTTTACACGAATAAATCACCAAATGTCATTGAAGTAAATGCTAACACGTTAACAAAAGCTACAATAGAAAGAAGAGTCCGAGTCGGCAACAGTAGACGATGCATTTACACAAGTGTTGTGGTACCATGCATGGCATGTATCACATTGTACCATGTCTTCCAGACATTCTGGAAGATTACACACACAGAAATTTTCAATAGGAACCACTTTAGGTTTTTCATTACGTCGCATGCTGATTTTTTTATTTGTTAGTGGAAATTCTGATATAGTCTTACTTTCTAAACAGTTAATTAAATGTGAGCGCAGTTTGGTGGAGTCATAAATCAAGTCATAACACAGTTCTTGGCGTATACAATAAGAAGTTACAAAAGCGATGGCAAATAATCCGCAGTCAGTACTGTTTGTTTGTTTTACCACTTTTGGTATACGTATATTAATTAGCTTTTTGTCTTTCCCGTAAATTTTGGCTAATTGGAGTTTAAGTCCGTTTGTAACTATTCTTTCAAGTGGACGTTCGTTTCCCATACTGTCTAACAAGTAAATTTCATCATTGTGGCAAATTGAAGCTACCCAGTGGTCCTTATGATTGTGATGAATTTGACACGACTGTGAAGGTGCTGAATCCATTGGTAGTTTATAAATCCACTTATTTTCTTCCTCATTGAACAATGGTACCTTTTCTGTAAGTTGAAGACCCCCAATTGAATTTTTAACCCTATCCCGCAAAAGTTTATTGACTGCTTCCATGTGGTTTGAATTTAATTTTTCATTATTTACTAAAGCTTCTTTATCACATAATGTTAACCCAAGTTCATCTATCCACATTTCTGAGTTTATAATTTCTTGATCACGACAGGAATCTAATTCGATGAGCTCGTTGTCTTCACAAATCATTGATAAACTTTTATCTAGTTTCGATAATTTAGTGTGTTCATTTTCCTGTAAGCTAAGTTTTCTTTTTTTAGCAGACGATTTCGGTGTTTTCTTTGATGTTGCAGGCGTTGAACAGTCAAACAAATTCTTTTTTACTCTAGTTGATAAGTTTACAATATGTTTTTGTGACGGGGTTTCACACTTTACATAGCTTTCACAAACTTTTAAAACCGAATCTGGAGCAGGAATTACCGTGTTTTCCTCATCGTTATCACCTTTTCTGCCACGTTTAGTACCACATTTTTTCATATGTTTCGGTCTGCAATTGCGACGAAGTTGTGTTAGGTTGTACACCTTCTTCTCGTCCGGAATGGGCATGCCAATTGCCATCATGGCCGCCATTATATGGTAACATCGTGATGTTGCTGGACAGGAACATTTCTCTTTTGGAAACAACGTTACGGAATATTTGTCTTTAGAGCCATTGACCATGAATGCTGACATTTGTGGTACAAGAACAATATTATTTTCTGCAATTGTTTTAACAGCTAATGACCATTGACTTTTTGAAGTGTTATCTTTAGATTTCATTTTGTCTGCGATTTGGTTCTCATCATTATTTTCATGCGGTAACTTTTCTGGACTGTCCTTTTTAGATATTATGGAAGATAATTCACCTTTTATTAGCTCTATCAACTTATCTGGGTGGCATATGTTTTTAGGAAGTTCGACTGAATCTGGATCTTTTGAAGCAAATTTAAACTGACTAGATAAAGTCAACTCACTTTCACCACAAAATGCTTTTATAAGTTCAGTTAGGTCATTCCCTTGCATATAATATAAATACAGTACGATTTCGTCGATATTTCTTTCTTTATAATCAATCAGTCGCTTTAATTTCGCGTTAAGACTTTCGCTTGCATTATTTGTTACTCCCGAATATGGGTTGTACATTTCTTTGGGTTCGAGTATCCATCTTCCTGAATAATCTTTGATAGTCTGATACATATTCTCATCAAAGTACGTGACAAAAGCTTCGCTCCATTTTTGTTTCATGTCGCTATAAAGATTTTCAAAAAGTTCTTGCGTTTCACACTGTAATAAACTGCGGACATTCATTTCATACACTTTTTTGTCGTCATTGCCACCACCATGTTTTCTGACCCAGAACTTTATGTCGGTGAATATATGATTCCAACAAATTAGAATTTGAGCATTAGGTAATTTATCTTGGAAAGCATTAATAATACCCTTTTCCCTGTCACTTACAACACAGATGTTTCGCTCGGCTAACTTTGGTATTTTTTTCTTAACAGTCTCTATAAATTGTTCATGACACGATTGAAACTTTCGTTCGTGAAGCATGAATGCTATTGGCAAAATCGGTCGTTCTTTAAACATTGGATGTTGACAAACTAATGTAGAAACATAAAAATCACCCAAATTAAAAGTAGTGTCATAATAAAACTCAGTTTGAACATTTTTTAATTGTAATAGTCTATTCACTTCATCAAACATCTCAGAGTTACCTATCACAACTTCTAAGTCTGGTGTCGTTTTAATGCTAAGTATAAAATTGTCTAACTGATCTACTAACACATGCAAACCGTAAAGAGCATCATGTGACAGCTTATTATCTTTTCTAAGCTTTGACTGTATATTTATTATTTGTCTCTCATTTCTGGGCACATTGACTCCTTTATGGGTAGTTTCTGTGGAGATTTCTGATTGCAATTTATTATGCACACTTTTAGGATTGATCTCTGTTCCCTTTGCCTTTATATTGTTTAAAACAGACGGTTTTGTACGTTTGTGCTGACGATCGTTTCTCTTTCTGTTTCCGTGGGCTAAGCCCTTATACGCGTCACTGTCACCGTAATAAGCAATTAATGTGCGTCCATTGTAATCACTATCTTTAAACCTAAATACATGCCTTCGAAAGTTTTGATTCACTGCACCTTGATTACAAATGACAAAAAAAACTCGTTCTAACTTTTTCCCATCGGTCTCGTATACATGTTTCCCATAATTTCGCCATGTGTATCCATCCGCTCGCCAGTCCTCTCTCTTAGAAGGGTCCCCAGCATCGTCATAGACGAACACGGAACCAGCTTCAGGTCGAAATGGTGTTTCTCTAGTGATGCTATCCTGTATATTCTGAATTAAAATATCTCCCGCTTCATGATGTGATAATACCCTATCTGTTTTTGTAAACATAGGACATTCACTACCACCTCCAACAAGTTTAACATTATCTGTACTCAGGTAAAACATTTCAGCTGATTCTAGCAAAAAAATTTTAGAACTATTTCTACACTGTGTCTTTGAATGTTTTGTCTGTAAAGGTGTTGAAGATGTTAAAGAATTAGTTGGCACGTTACGCAAAATCTCTGACTTGCGGCATCCTAAACGCATGTGTCTCTTGCTTGCGTGAAATGCTTTCCGTAACTTTCGCCTACCCGAAATTGGCGCTGACGGGAGTGATCTGATAAGAGAGGTAGGAGTTGGTAATCTGTTCGATGGTGATAAGTCGTCGAGTTTTGCTGTTGCAGAACGGGTTGAAGTAACTTTTTTCCATGATGCAGATGTACTCGACACATATACCGGTGTATGATGTGTTTGCGTAGTTAACACGGACGTCTGCGGCTTACATATGATGATCTCTTGGTGCAAGGATCTAACCGAAGACTCGATATTGGATGTCAATGTTTCAGTTCCTTCATAGCTGAGGTGGAGTCCGTCATTACTAAGTAGCTGCCGATTTGCTCCTGAAACAAAACAAAAAAAATATTACACCTATGTTCATGTATATTTGTCATCATTAAGTGATTGACAGTTAAATTTTACATTGTACTTATATTTCCGACATATAATTCTTTCGGACAAACAAATTACATTTTTTTTCAACTATCGCGGGCATTAACAAGTGTATATTTACTTATTTACGGCTACGAACGTACTGATTAGCAGTACAAATTTACATTTCAGCTTGACAGTTAAATTTAACATTGTACTTATATATCGAACATATAATTTTATCGGACAAACAAATTACATTTTTTCAACTATCGCTGACATTAACAAGTGCATATTTACTTCTTTAATGCTACGCAGTACAATTTTACATTTCGGTGAAATTCGGTCGGTCAATCGTATACATACCAAACAGTGTGTGAAAATCTGGCTGTTGAATGACCTTCATCCAGGAACGTGTCTTGGCTATGCAGCTGAGACGGAAGTTGACCATTCCTGCGTCAATGTTCCAACGGTCAATGTAATCTGGTTTCAGCTGGTTACCACGGAACAAGTTCTGTGATCTGGGTAGCACCTCAGAAACCAAGAAGGTGGCACTGCAAATTAAATATATATATAATATAAACATGTATAATGTAACACGAGATACCCAATGTGACTCACTTATTCAAATTCATTCAAAGCGATCATTACTAAACAACCAACATCAATATATAATATGCTCATAAAATATTTACTCATTCAAAACTTAAATGTAACAATAAGTTTCAAAAGATGTGCAATGCAAATTAAACGCGTAAACAATTGTATTTATGCACATGTATTCAAATGTTAAATGTATATACTTTTTGTATATTTCCTACATTACCTTGGTGATTCGTTATGAAGTTTTTCACAGAGAGCTTCTATGTCAGCTGCCACTGCTGCTGGTGATTTCGATGTAATGTCGTTAGCCCCGACCATTATGATCACCACCTAAAAGACAGATTAAAGAGTGAGTTGAGTATTTCGCAGACGACATACACATAGAGTAATAATGGGAAAACGCAGACGACATACACATGTACCACTTATTGCTGATATTTATTCCTATCTTATCTACTGGGAAAACGCAGACGAGATACATATATAGTAATGATGGGAAAACGCAGACGACATACACATGTACCACTTATATCTACTGGGAAAACGCAGACGAGATACATATATAGTATAATTGGCAAAACGCAGACGACATACACATTGAGTAATAATGGGAAAACGCAGACGACATACACATGTACCACTTATTGCTGATATTAATCCCTATCTTAACTACTGGGAAAACGCAGACGAGGTACATATATAGTATAATTGACAAAACACAGAAAGTGCAGACAACATACACATGTACCACTTATTGCTGATATTTATTCCTATCTTATCTACTGGGAAAACGCAGACGAGATACATATATAGTATAATTGGCAAAACGCAGATGACATACACATATAGTAATGATGGTAAAACGCAGACGACATACACATGTACCATTTACATCTAATGGGAAAACGCAGACGAGATACATATATAGTATAATTGGCAAAACGCAGACGACATACACATAGAGTAATAATGGGAAAACGCAGACGACATACACATGTACCACTTATTGCTGATATTAATCCCTATCTTAACTACTGGGAAAACGCAGACGAGATACATATATAGAATAATTGGCAAAACACAGAAAGTGCAGACAACAAACACATAGAGTACTAGTGGTAAAATGCAGACGATATACACATCTCACGCAAACTCAGACAAAATAGACAGAGACATACGCATATAGCAATAATGGTAATGTTGAAAAACATAGACCACTGGCAAATTGCAGGGGAGAAAACATATAGAGAAATAATGGGAAAACGCAGACGCATGCACATATTATAGTACTGTCAAAACGCAGACGACATACAGTATATAGTAATGTTGGTATATTAATTGTGTTTATAAACGTTTGTAAATTTGTTCCATCTGCTTTTTCCTCGCACCTACAAATTGTCTGCGTTTTCGCTCTTAGTTCATATTGTCTGCGTTTTCATACGTATAAATGACTGTTTTGTCTCTTAAGTTTACCAAGCAGGTATTTGCATTAATCAGCTAAACACGGCATTTGAATTTTCTTCGCGGAAAATTATTAACAACCATTACCCATGGAATCAACCGCGATGGAAGTATAATTCAAGTATTTCATCTACGTTTAAAACTATTCATTCATTAAGTGATTCATTGATTAATATTGAAATTACTTCACCATAGTACTGCTGTATCGGCATCAATGACTTAAAACAGTAAAAATTAGATCATAAAATGACATGGTATAATGTAGTGTGTAAGCATATATTTACAGCCATAAAACATTATGCCAGATATTAGGATATTGCTAATTAATGATTTAATATATATGACAGTTTTACCGCATAATGAAAAAATTGAATTACAAAATATTAATAACTGTTCCGGTTTTTTAAAACATGTTATACTTTGTTATTTTCAGACAAAAGAAAGTTTGTTGAAAATAATTATGGCTAGTTTACATAATCAATAATAATTCAATCAGCAATCATATTAAACTAGGTGTGATAATCCAATCACGATCAATCAGACTAGGTGAAATTTCAACAGGGTAATCATAAACCTGTGTTGAGTCAATTTGAATATCACTCTACTAGATATTTTCTGTGTAATTTATATAGATGGCTCTTTTTTAAATAATATTTCATGACAAATTGTTTAAAGTGTCAGGAAGATATTTTATCAAATACACTTATCTTAATTCTATACAATATGAACAAAAGTTGGTATTATAACATGACGAGAACTGTATACTGAATTTATGTCGTTCCAGAATAAGTTTAATCAATAATTGGTACTTCTTATTTGTGCATAATTCAATCAGCAATCATATCAAACTAGGTGTGATAATCCAATCACGATCAATCAGACCAGGTGAGATTTGAACCCAATTAAAGTGAAATGAAAAATATGTGGTCAAAGGGAGTCGAACATAGATAGACTATATACATTTAGTTTATTTCATAATTAGCTGTTGCAAAGCTATTGTTAGAATATATAAATCTTATTGCTAAATAAAAAAGTAGTTAACCGTATAATTTGGAGGAAAAAAAACGAAGACAGTTAATATAATGCTTATTCATACAATATTCATTTTTCATTTGGAATGCAATATTTCAATTCAATAGTTTATTCAGCATAAAGCATAATACAACGCTTATAGCCTATAACAATAGGACAGCTAATATAACCATCCCACAATGAATTATAAATACTATATTATTGCGTATCTTAAATAGTACTCGCCGAAAAATACGGAACCACATCGAACAGCACCTGTTCTGTCATAAACTGTTGTGTTCTAAATCCAGGAAAAGAAAAAACACTATTATAATTGTCCTTTGATAAATATTCAGACAAGTACTTTGTCTGACTGTGCCCTATTACCATAGCCATTTTCAATTCTTGACTCAAACACAGAGTACTAAACACACAATTTTTTCAAATGTTTTTTTCACACAAAAACAACAATTAACACAAATTCAATCCAAAGTTTTTTCACATGAAAAAAATCACTATTGAATTATATATAAGTATATCGTACAAGCAATATAATGTATTCAGTTAAAAAACTTAGCAGTTATAATCAAGGCTGAAAATGCACGTGCTTATATGCACCAAAGCATTAACAGTTTGCTAAGGATAAAAATACAAAGAATTCTCAACATCTTAAAAGATGAATTATCAAAGAAGATCGAATTTAACGCCATAACAATTACTGTGATTAAAAAGAGAAATCAAAGAGATTAAGCAGTCAATTGGTACCCAATTAAGAAATTAAATTTGTTTGCTATTAACACCGAGCGAGTTTTCAACGCAATTAATCATATATTATGATTATCAAATATATGGACAATATTTTTACTTTAATTACAAATAATGAACACAATCATTGTGTTAAAGTTTTTCATTTATACCGCCTTAAAAAAATCGTCTCAGCTTCAATACTCTGTAAATCTAATTAAAATACTGATTTTTTTTTTTTTATAACTCGCTTAATTTTTAATATTTTTTCATTTTCCAAGCAATATGCTAAATACATACCCTTCCGCTTAAAATGATATCTGTATTATGTCTCTTTCATATAAGTTTTGCTATATATTATATATTGTCTGCGTTTTCTCAATTCCCGTCTGCGTTTTCCTTCTATGTTTATATTGTCTGCGTTTTCCGTCTGCGTTTTATACAGTTCCCTTGGCAAGTTCACCCGTGGAGAAATCCCAAGGTCATCCGGGACTAACAACAATCTTTATTAAAAAAAATGTCAGCTAGCAGGACAACTACATGTAGGCCATTGTAGGAAGAGACATGATTAATGTGACAAACAGCCGCATTGAACTACTCTAGCCTAGTCTAGGTGTAGAGGAGTGGGCCACATCAGGGGGGTAGAAGTGGTGTGTGCACTGTGTGGCATGATATGGGAACTAGGTACTGTCAATGAGGATACACCTAAGATCTAGTTGGCATTGGTTAAGTCAACTTGTACCTGATTTTTGTGTGTAAAATTATTCAATTATCTTTTGGATAATCAGTATTTTTGGTAATTCAACATAGAATGTATTGAAGCACTTTATTTCACTTTTATTTCAGAAAATTTAAATGAAAATGGTAGAAATAAAGTGGAAATTTTGAAGATAAAATCAACTGGTACCCTACAGAAAAGGTGTAAAAATAGTGTTAGAGCATAGGACGAGACTTTCAAGGTAATCGCAATAACTTTATCTCATCATGATTATTTCAGAAGTTAATCAGTAGGTTTTCATTTCTGCTCCATATCTCCTAATGACATATACACCTTGAATGATTTTCATGAAACTTGGGTCAAATGTATATGTCATGGAATCGACATGCATACCCATGTTGCAACCTGCTGGGCCAAGATCAAATCCACACTTCGGGGTCAAAGGTCATGAGACTATATTTCCTAAGCCCTTTGAAGGATTTTTTAAAAATTCTGGTCAGGATGTAATCTCATAGAGACGATCAAGGTCAAGGTCACATTTAGGGGTCAAAGGGAACTTTGGTCAAATGTACATATCATCAAGGTGACATGCATACCCATGTTCCAACCCTGCTAGGCCAAAATCAAGGTCACACTTTGGGGTCAAAGTCATGAGACTATATCTCCTTAACCCTTTGAAAGATTTACACGAAACTTTGGTAAAATGTCCAGATTATTAATATGACAGACAAAACATATGATTTAATTTTGTGTCACTTTTATAACTCCTGATCCACATACAGGGTTTCAAATGAGCATGTCACAGACCTGTGTTAATCCTAAAGTTACATGTATTGAGGTTAGGGTCATCAGAGAAACCAATTCTTGTGACACGGCACATTTGTGAAGGTACTTAAATCATGCTCAGTGATAGCTTAAGTTCAGTCACGTCTGCTAATTGTTCTAACGTAGAATTTACAAAAAAGCAATGCGATTGTATACATGTATTGTTCACCTGTAGGTGAATCCCACTGAAGGCAGCAGGATGAACTTATTACCAAGAGATCACAGTGAGTTTGTAAAGCCGGAGTATTGGGAGCAGTTCTTCAAGAAGAGAGGAGCAAAAGCATTTGAGTGGTGAACAAACTAGTTCTTTATTGATAGTTATACATTGTACAGAACAAAAAGAAATAGATCTTTTAGATACATTTTGAAAATCATTCACCATGTTCACTACAAAAACAGATAATTTATCTTTATTATAAAGCCCTGGCTTGTGAAATTTAAGCATACAGTCTGTTTGCAATATACAATTGATGAATCTATCGATAGAGAAGTAATAAGCATGTGATGAAATAGTGGTCAGGGCTGTGCTTAGCAGTAAAGTATAGTCAGAAATTCATTTACTATGATCAACCTGTAGAACTGGACAGACTTCATTGAAACTTGGTGAGGTTTGATTTGAAAGTACAGTATATGTAGAAAGTATCCCACAGACTAGGAAAAAGGATTGTACATGTATCTCATACAGGATGATGATCTTTAGTGTTGACTGAAGTTTTTGAAACATCTTTTCTGTTAAAAAGAAGTTTTAAATTTAACTTAAAGTTCATGTATCCGGGCAATAATTTTGTGTACTAGTATGTAACAGAAAATTTTAGTGAATATTACAGTATACTTACTGTGTGTTTGCTAGGTCTTCTTTATGATGATATGGAGACTACTTATTTAAAGCAACTGGATTTTTAATAGAATCGTCCGCCACCTTGGTCAAGTGGTAAGAGTCGCTGACTTGAATGGGTTCGAGCCCTGCTACTGACCATGTCTCGCATTCTTATAGAGGGATTAGTTCTGGCAATTCCCAGATATTATGGAGGATAGGGATTTCCCCCCTGAATGCTGGAATACGGGACGGGCGAGCAGTAAACTCATACAACAACAACAGCATAGAATCATTACCAGTATTAATGAGTAAACTTGTTATATTACAGGTATGGTGAGTACCCAGAGTTGTGTGGAGTGCTGCACAAGTACATAAAGCCACAGGACAATGTCCTAGTAGTGGGATGTGGTAACTCCCAGCTCAGTGCAGATCTGTACGATGTGGGATATCACAAGATAGTAAACATTGATATCAGTGATACAGTCATCCGACAAATGCAAGACAAAAATCAACAACAGAGATCAGAAATGAAGTTCGTCAAAATGGACGTCTTGAAAGTGAGTTATATACAGTCAACCTTGTGAACAGAATCGACTGACTGGATGAAGTAAAAGATGTCTTTGTTGGCATGTGGACTAAATTGTCTTTGTTGACAGGTGGACTAAGTTGTCTTTGTTGGCAGGTGGACTAAGTTGTTTTTGTGAGCAGGTGGACTAAGTTGTCTTTGTTAGCAGGTGGACTCTGTTCAAATATCCTTTTACTTAAGATGAATAGTGCACAGTTTAACAAGTCTCACTACGGGTTTATGTTTATTCAGAGGTATACCGTTGAAAAATACCAGTGGAATTGAGATGGAATTCCAGAAAAAGTTCCAGTGGTATTGCAGATGTTTATTTTCACTGGGGTAGTCTTTAACACAGACTTTCACATGTTTGACAATACAAATAATTCTCTCTTACCTGTTGAAATACTTTGAGACAGATAGCGTAAAAATATTCTTGATTGTGGCAGATAACATATGGAAAAATTACAATTTGTTTGGTGTCTACAGTGCAGTTTTATATTGAATTACCTTCAAAATTGTCACTGTAATAGAGGTTGTGATTTTATCCTGGATTTCAGATGGAGTTTACTGACAGTGAATTCACAGTAGCTCTTGATAAAGGCACCCTTGATGCACTCATGGTAGACAGTACAGAGAAAGTCGTTAGTGATGTAGAACTGATGTTCAACGAGGTAGATAGAGTACTGAAGCTCATGGGACGATACATCTGTATATCTCTACTGCAGGAACATATCCTTAATAAAGTCATCCAGTTCTTTGCAGACAAGTAAGTCTTGACACCTTGTGTATCAGAATGTCATTGTTGTAGGAGTTTCATCCCTGTTCCAACTGTATTTTTGGTCATTTAAACAGGTGAGCAGTTTTCCTAACAATCATTCCTGGGAAGAACTAGTACTAAACTCTTATATTCCATAAGAAACTGCCAATATGCTCGCATGTTCTGCAGCTGGGCTCAAACCCATGACCCTCAATCTCTGAGAGGTTACAGTGATTTCAAGTCAGGCACTCTAACCAATCGACCACGGAGGCAATATCAGAATGTCTACTTGCATTTTGTGATCAACTGATAAGGACAATATATCAAATAAGTTTTTAGAAGCCTTAAAGTAAACGTTGGATGATGCAAAGGTCACTGATCAGTGTGATTAGTCCACATTCAAGAACACTACTTTTGTCTGCATAAAAGACCCTAATTAAGTTTTATTGATAGATCTGTATTAATCAAGTCTGTTGAAAAATGTACCTATATGAGGTTTTATCAATTCTACAAAACCTGAGTTTTATTATGTTTATGTGTATAATTACAGAGGTTGGGCAGTGCGGATACATAGGATTCATACTGAAGGCTCTGGCAACAGTGACAGGGAATTCCACATGCCTGTGTTTGCTCTAGTCTTTACCAAATTTAAGAAAAATCCTAAACTGCCACAGGTAAATATATAATGTTTTTACTAACAGCTAGGTCCCAATCCAAAAATAGATTGTTGTTGTGCTAGATACCACTGTCATATATCATGTCTTTACTGTCATCTTTTTTTTTAAAGGGAACTGAACTTCCTTTTTACAAAATTTAATACTGAATCCAGTCATGACCACACAGATTTTGTTCCACACAATAATCACAATTATAATAATATTCAGTGCTCAAACTTAACGTCCGTGTTTCAAATCCAAAGGTTACAATCCAATGTAAAAGTTCAATTTTGGAGGCATTAGTATAACTTGCAGTGACAGCTCTTGTTAAAAACAATTGACTGGTACTTCTGAATTATTTAGATATGCCAGCCTATAATAATAGCTTGAAAAATCAACTTGTCAGCATTTAGTATACTGGTTCATAGATTACCAATTACAAACTGCAGCAGTGTCAGTAAAGTTCAAGAACTATAAATAAGCACAATCTTTTTCTGCAGATACTGGAAGTGTGTACACAAGAAGACAAGATTGAAAGACTTGGTAGTGTGGAAGAAGTCATCAGTATTGTCAAGGAAATGCAGTACTATGCCGTTATTCGGCAGAGAATATCAAAAAGGTTTGTTCCTTTGATGTTTCTCTTCTACAAACATTACTGATTGCCTTTTGGTCTCGGGAATATTGAAACGATACACCTTAAATTGAGTTATGTATGCATGACAAATATTTCGTGATTTGTCTGCAGACAGACTTATTTACAAATTTTATATTTGCAAACGGAAAAATCTCTTATAGTAAGTCTATGTGAAATGAATCTGTCATGAGATTTTTAAATCAGCGAAGTTGGAAATTCACTAAAATAGAGAAAATTAAATCACCACAAATTTTACCCAATTTACAGTATGTCATGAGTAGGTTTTGAACATGCTTGTTGCGCTCCTTTATCTTTTTCACTATGAAAGCTTGTACAAATATTTTCACTGCATTAAATGATTGCCTGTTCAAGGTAGAGATTGTAAATAGGTTTTTGGTCTCAGCCTGTAGTTGTCTCTGCAATAAAGTCATAAGTAAATATAAAAGAAAAGACTTCCAACTATTTTGTTTCAAACCATTGATTTGTTTACCAAAAATGTTTTTCATGACCATATTTCAAAACTAAGTCCAGAAAAAAAATCCATTTAATTTCAATTTGAAATCATAAATACTGTGTTGCATTAAAATTTTGTCTTGTGTACGTTCTTTAAAACAGTTTTGTTTTAAACATCAATTGTGTTATGTAGGAAGGTTACAGAGGAGCAGCTGTCACTGTCCCTGTACAGTGATGTGGTAGCCACACCTAGATACACTCTCACCATGGTAGACTCGGAATCCAAACTGGCCAATAAGTTTGCTATATTCATCGTACCACAAGGAAGGTATGTACTTGGCTGAATACCAGATTTTTTGTGCAACAAACTCAAATTTAAAACCAATTTAAACCAAGCATACTGTACTCCCAAAAATTTACTGGTACCCCTGTGTAGCTGGGTGGATAAATCAAGCATACTTCACCCCCAACAATTTACTGATACCCCTTTATAGCTGGGTGGATAAAGTTTCTTGCCAAAGAAAGTACCAGAGTTGCAGCAGCGGGATTTAAACCTCAGATTGTGTGATCTGCCACTGTTTCCACTAAAACAATAAAAGATAAAATTAACGTAAGACACTTTGATATGACATAAATAAGTTACATGCACATGTTACTCATAGGGTAAAGCCTGAACTTTTATACCACAGAGAGACAGAGTGGATGTTTTCCACAAATGCGGGCCGTCTACAGCTGTCTCAGAGTGCAGGGTTTGAAAGACTGGTTGTTGTCAGTCTGGACCGCAATCACACATACACAGATCTAGATTCCATACAGGCTGAACTGTCTACCAAGGTGATGGAACTAGCGCCACCCACTTTTAAAGCAGGCACAAAGGTATGGGTTCATACTTACACACTCTTGGTTTGAGCTGTTGTCCTGACATATCTCCAACAGTGCACTAATTTCATTTTGAAGGTTAATGGTTAATTCATTCTTTATTTGTAAGATGTTAGTTGCATGTGCAGTTACATTATAGTGATAAAGCATTAACTTGTTTCATTTTCTTGTTATACATAAATATAATCTGTTTCCCTTACAATAAATATAATTATACCGTATAACAAATATTTTACCAATGTGTTGAAGGCATTCTTAGGTTGCATAGTCAGTTAGAATCACCCCTTAATGTATACATGTATTAAAATCTTTTTATACATGTATTGTGGTACTATTTCAAGAATACACCCCGCTAAAAAGTTGACAAAGGAAATATAGATAATGGCCTTTGTCTTGAGATATCATTCATATTTTAATTAATGCATAAAATCTTTTAACAGTGCCATTGAACAATAACAGTAGAGATTCATGTCTTGTTCTTTAGGTACCTTTTCTCTCCATTGGTAATGACATTGGTTCAAGGAAGATATGTCAGAGAGGGCACAGTGAGATGAGTGGTGATTATATTGTAGAGGAGGTAACTGGGCATGCCAGTGTTGTGTATAGAAGACTTGTGTTCCTTAGCAACCAGAATATCATACAGTCAGAGGCAAAACTTAAAACAGGTATAATGTCTATGTTTTAAGGCATTACCTATGAGAGTAGAGATTCATGTCTTGTTCTTTAGGTACCTTTTCTCTCCATTGGTAATGACATTGGTTCAAGGAAGATATGTCAGAGAGGGCACAGTGAGATGAGTGGTGATTATTGTAGAGGAGGTAACTGGGCATGCCAGTGTTGTGTATAGAAGACTTGTGTTCCTTAGCAACCAGAATATCATACAGTCAGAGGCAAAACTTAAAACAGGTATAATGTCTATGTTTTAAGGCATTACCTATGAGAGTTAACTTGCATTCAGTGATAATTCTAACGCAGTACCGATGTAACGTCATTTCTGATTGGTGACATTGTTTAAATTTGCGACTATTAAATAACGTATATATAGTCGCAAAATTCGAACGGCGTTTTAATTATCACATTTAGATACATTGTGCGTTAGAAAAGGGATAACTATTTAGTGATTTTGATATTTGCGAACGTATATACGGTTTTAATGGTCGCAAACAGTTTTAACAGCTCCGGCTAACGCCATCGCCGTTAAAAATATTTGCGACCATTAAAAAACGTATATACAGTCGCAAATATCAAAATTACAAAACAGTTATTCCTATATTATATGGCTGAAGACATGATTTTTTGTGTTGTCCCAACTTTGATTTTGAAGCTAACAGTACATAATTATATCAAAAGATTTGAATGGAAACACATAGTTTAAATGTATTTGGCTATTTTAAAACTGTTTTTGTTAGAGAGGGTATAATAATTGCTCATTGAAATTTCTTTTGCATTGATGCCTCAATTAACTTTACAATCATTACAGAATAGAGTGAAGTACTTGATTACAATCTGCTATGCCTGTGATTTGAACAAGTTTTCATCCCTTTGTAAGAGAAAAAGATCATTTTTGAAGTTTATGAGTTTTTGCACTTTTGTTATTTAATGGAATTTATATAATAGTTTCAAGATTCTTGTCCAGGGGTGTGGAAATCCTTTATTTTTTCACTTGTCCGTGGACGAGTGAGATGTAAAATTTCACTTGTCCGAGGTCAGAATTCACTTGTCCAGATTTCAACATTAAAACCAAATTATGTGAAACAAACAAGGACCAGGTTAAGATTTTTAACCAGGTTTTCCGAAGGAAAAATCCTGGTTATTAGATTGGGGTATGTCGGCGGGCGGGCGGCGGGCGGGCGTAAACAATTTCTTCTGTGTGCAACTCCTCCTACATTTCTCAACGGATTTCAACCAAACTTTCACAGAAGTATTGTCATGAAGTGCCCTGGCGCATATTGTCGGGGTTTTGTGATTTTGTCATTTTTGACAGAGTTATGGCCCTTTGTTTTTTTTCACATGTTATTCTTCTGTGCGCAACTCCTCCTACATTTCTCAATGGATTTCAACCAAACTTTCACAGAAGTATTGTCATGAAGTGCCCTGGCGCATATTTTCCGGGTTTTGTGATTTGGTCATTTTTGACAGAATTATGGCCCTTTGTTTTTTTTCACATGTAATTTTTCTGTGCGCAACTCCTTCTACACTTCTCAAGGGATTTCAACCAAACTTTCACAGAATTATTGTCACCAAGTGCCCTGGCGCATATTGTCGGTTTTGTGATTTGATCATTTTTGACAGAATTATGGGCCTTTGTTTTTTTCCACATAATGTAATATATATAGAGAAATACTCTTCTGTGTGCAACTCCTACATTTCTCAAGGGATTTCAACCAAACTTTCACAGAACTATAATTGTGAACTAAAGAATTTTGAATATATAATGTTCTGCCCCTGATCGTCCGTCCGTCCGTTAGCAATTTTGTGTCTCCTTATTTAAGTATATATAAAAGGGAGAATACTCTGTTATTATAAAAGGGAGAATACTCTGTTATTACTGTCTATTTTTAGAATAGATTACCAGTCCTGTATACTTTGGAGTATTCTGTACAGTAAGATGACAAAATTTCTCATGAGACCAGCGGTTCAAACCCCACACAGAGCAAGTTTTTTTTTTTTTTAAGATTTGGCGACCGACGTACATTTTGTAAAGCGTGTTCAATATATTTTATCACCAAAGATAAAACTTACTCGTAACATTATTTATTCCAAACTATTAATTTTAAAATCCAAAATTATCAGACTATTGTCTAGAGCTACTTTTACATGTCTCGAACTGTCAAATATCTCGGTCTTTTTGATGCCACGTGCTTCTCAAAGATCAAAGAAAACTCGCATGTACAATATAGCGTCGGTGATTGTTCTTTGATCTCGTGACACCTGCAGCTTTATCTTTTATGATTGATGAGGTTGCAGTTAAAATAATTTATTCGGCAAATGTTATTCATTAAAATAAATATTACTGGAAAAATGTTGACTTTGACAGTTGCTGAAACAATAAATGAGAAAAACACGGACACGCTGGAACCCGCGTTTTGTTTAAATAAAAAACAGTTTGAACTTTTTTAATGTTAATTGATAAATATTTGTTTGCATTCACAAATTGACAAACATTACTCAGTCAGTGGTGTCATATAGCTTGGATTTGCAAACAGTTTTGCATCATCCTTTACGACAGGCCATATTTTTCACACCTACCGCTGGTGACAAATGCTAAAGGACCAATTACAGCTTACTTTAAATGAAAATAAATATTGTAAGTCAACATAAAGGTGATAAATAGTTTAGGTTCTGATAAGAAATAACTCAATTCTTTTTGAAACAATAAAAAACATAACGCCGTGATAGTATATAGAAGCGGCGATTCTCAACGAAAATACGTCCGATTCGATCTTTGTAATTCAATGGATCTTGATTCAATAGGTCACCATTACAGGTGTATTGATGTTGGTTTTTACAAAACTGCAAACAAATCGGGCGGTTCTCGGCAGGATTACTTGGGACTGTCTTACATTATTCATTTCATTTTTCTCGAATTTTGACTTGTCCGCGGACAAGTTGGGCAGAAAAGAACACTTGTCCGCCGGCAAAAAAACCCGTGTCGGACAAGTCGGACGTAGGAATTCCTCACCCCTGTTGTCAACATAATGTTACCCAGACACAGACACACGCATGCACACTCGCACACACAAAAATGATGTTGTCATGTTGACTATGTTTCAGTGTCTGTCAAGAAGAAAGGTAAAGGGAGACAATCTACTCAAGTAATAGACAAGAGTTATCTTGCCTGCCAGCATCATGTTGCTATGGTAGCAGGTCTAGCATGTGTCCAGTGTGATGATTTTTCCTCTTTATTAGGTAACAATAAACTCTTTTCTGTTTATTACTTGTATAAATTTATGTTTGCTTATAATAATGATAAATTATGTAGGAGTTTGAAGTCTAAGAAGAAATACCCTGTAAGGTGTCCTTAGCAACCAGAATATCATTCAGTCAGAGGCAAGGCTGGAAATAGCTATAATATTACCTACATAAATACGTGATCATCTGTAAATACACATCAAAGTTAATTACACGTAGGTCCAAAGATATTTTTATGTCATTTTAAATGATATTTTCAACCAATGGAACCTGATATTCCAAATAAAGGAAAGTAAATATGTCAAACCAAATTACCCTGCTTTAATTTGCATACTAGTAGATAATGTTGAAAATAAATGTCTTAAAACTGTGTATCATATTTTATCAAATCAGTGCATTGAGAAATTTAATATAAAATGAATATGTCCTTTAAGAGATGATATGAATAAATTTTGCACTCTGTTTTGTAATATAATATAAATTGGGTATTACATGTATTCACAATAATTGAATTTTTGCTTTTTTCCCAAATTTCCCACTTAGCTAATATAAAAATCTCACGAAAGATTAATTTCACTTAGATTTACTATTAGACAATTGCTCTTTCTAAGAATAAGTCTGCCTGCTCACAAATCGCAAAATTTACCCAATTTATAGTACATGCAGATAATTTATGCATTTTCTACTTCTTACAGCATCTAGCATGTCTGTGTTACTGGTTGGCCTAGGTGGTGGAGGATTACCATCTTATGTACATACATATTACCCAGCTGTAAGTACATAATTATTAAATATTCGAGTCAGTAAGCATGATTGGCCACATTTCAGGTAAAGCCTAAAAATGATTGATAAACAAAGATCATTGGTTTGAAGAAACTGAAGCAACGTTTATTGACAGGTGGTCTTTATTCACTGTTGTTTCTACTACAGATGACTAATGCACTATTTTGCATTTATGGCATATTTAAGCATCAATGCCTTCATGTTCTGTTTCAAACCGGCTGTGCCAGAACTTAAAATATAATTCGAGCACAGATATTGGAAGAAAATGAGACATTTCAGGGCTATTTTGTGTAAATAAATAAAATACTAAATCATACTGCAATATAAACAGTACGATCTAATATCACACTATAATTCTTATTTCAGATAGACCTTGATGTTGTTGATATAGATCCAGAGATTGTTACCATAGCAACAGAATGGTTTGGTTTTGTCCCAGATAACAAGTTTAAAGCACATGTTGCTGATGGTCTTGGGTTCATACAGTCTGAAAAAGAAAAAGGTGGGTACCAGATTTTGAAAAATTTGTATGAAAAATTGCTTTGTCATAGTTCTAGCCCAAATAGAGCATCCCTATTTTACTTATTTATCTTTACACTGCTGGTGGCACTTGATTCCGGTTTAAAAATTTGTGATCAGTGTAAATATTGATGCACATCTATTGATACTGATCATGATCTACACCATTTGCTATTCAGGGGCATACCTTCAAATAAATTGAGATGAATAAGTCAATTTGGTACTTATAGTGGTGTAAGGGTGGCTATATTGGGTAAATCTCTGTGTAAGGGTGGCTATATTGGGTAAATCTCGGTGTTAGGGTGGCTATATTTGGTAAATCTCGGTGTAAGGGTGGCTAAATTGGGTAAATCTTGGTGTAAGGGTGGCTATATTGGGTAAATCTCGGTGTAAGGGTGGCTATATTGGGTAAATCTTGGTGTAAGGGTGGCTATATTGGGTAAATCTCGGTGTAAGGGTGGCTATATTGGGTAAATCTCGGTGTAAGGGTGGCTATATTGGGTAAATCTCGGTGTAAGGGTGGCTATATTGGGTAATCTCGGTGTAAGGGTGGCTATATTGGGTAAATCTCGGTGTAAGGGTGGCTATATTGGGTAAATCTCGGTGTTAGGGTGGCTATATTTGGTAAATCTCGGTGTAAGGGTGGCTAAATTGGGTAAATCTCGGTGTAAGGTGGCTATATTGGGTAAATCTCGGTGTAAGGGTGGCTATATTGGGTAAATCTCTTTGAAAAATCAATGTTGGACAGACATTGTTCTTCACATTGACAGTTTTGTCATAACTTGCTGTTTAAAAAAAAGTGTGCTTTTCAAATCTTATGTAGTCAACATTGACAAAGGGATGAAGAAAATATAACAAAATATAACTGAAGTTTGTAAAAAAACATATTTTGAATAGTGGTTTCCAAAGATAGGTTTAAAATAGCAAGCTGTTCCTTGTTCATTGACAGGTTTAACCTAACAAGGTGTTGTTTATAGACAGGCTTAAAATCATAACATGTTGTCCCTGGTTCATAGACACATTTAAATTCATTAAAAGCTGTTCTTTGTTCATAGACAGGTTTAAAATCATAAAAAGCTTTTCATTGTAATGCTGGTATTTAAATTTTGATTGGTACAGCAAAAGAACCTGATCAACAGTCATTTGTCATAGATTGATGGTGATACTTTATTTATCTGCTATTACTACATGTACTTTGTTCAAATGTAGATATGGTAATTTTCAAATAATTATTCCGGCTACTTATCCATTTTGTGAAGATTCTTTCTGACTCCTTCAAAATCTGTAACTTCAAATGAATGTTATAAGTATCTACCAATCTCATGAAACAACTTCCTTCTATATAATCAGAGGTATATCATAGTCATGATGGGAGCCTCTGGATGCTCTGCTGTGGCTATGGAGATCAATTGGCATTTACATTGTCTGTTCCACGGCTAATGGCATCTAAATTTATTTTTCAGTTGTAAGTTTGTTATACAGGGACAGTAGCAGCTGTCTTAACTTTGCTCTGGCAAGGTTTCAATATTGTTCTAGAGTGAATAACAAGATCAGTATAGCCTGAAAGACCCACCCAACACTTACTGACAAGTTGTATCTGTATGCTGAATTATGAGTATGCATTATGAGTTTTTAATGACATTTGATAATGCAACCATACACTGTGTTGAAGTGAGTGTCCAGAAGATGGACCAGTCCAGTTTAGGACTTAAGAAGGGTAATGTTAAAGTCTGCAGTTGGACTTAGTTCTCCTTTCATGCAGTTTTATTCTTTTTGCTGAAGGTAACAAGCGACACGTAGTGATGCTAGATGCGGACAGTAAGGATTTCACAGTTGGTATGAGCTGTCCACCTGAACCATTTGTAGAGCACAAGTTTCTACAGTGTATCAAAGATAGCCTATATGATGGAGGTATGTACTGAAGGTTTGAAATTAACAGTATGGTTAAATTTAATCTTTTTGTACAGTATTTATTATTAACTGCTTTAAAAGCTTTCTCTCCTTATTGGAAATGACTTTGACATTTTAAGTAGAATCTGCTTACAGGTCGGAGATGCTTATTGTTGTTTTGACTACGCTTTAAGTGTGTTCTGGGGCATCAAGATGCCCCCTATCCTTCTGTCTATGAAGCTGTAAATGTGCCCCAGAAAATGTAACTGTTGGAGCTCTCTGTGATAAAAGATCCTTTCCATAAGCAATTGGTCCACGCCTTGATGTATCAAGACTTTGTTTCACAATTAAGCTAGAACAAATAATGGGACATTGGTAGCATGTTCACCTCTTTTGAGGGTCCTGTGTTTATTACCCACTAGTGCCATGCAGTTGCATTGTTCTTAGGCAAGACACAATAATTTCACATTGCCTCTCCCTTTCTACAAGACTTAGTATGATTTCAGCCAAAGTGAGTTTAGAAAGTAGTTAATATAAGTTGTAAGAACTTCTTTTACAATCAAGAGTATATTAAATTAGTATGAATCTAGTATACATGTAGGTAAAAACAAACTTATATAATTCATATATTTACTCTCAAGCAAAGATTTTAAATCTTTAAGGGAGAGCGGTGGTGTAGAGGTTAAGGTGTCTGCCGCTCATCCCGGAGGTTGTGGGTTCCAGCCCCACTAGGGTCACGACCGTACCTCCTCATATGACACCAGTACTGGTTTTTCCAGGAAGCGGACTCTAGCGATAAGCTTTAAGCTTATTTCATAATCAAGCTAAAGTAAATTACTATAAACTAAATCTTTAACTTGCAGTTCTTTCCATAGTTGCTTGTTCTATAAATCTAGTGTTTAAAATAATTGTCTTGCAGGACTGTAAATGTAAATGTGTAGCAACTATATTACAGGTGTGTTAATTCTAAATCTGGTATGCCGAGACAAGTCTATTAAGAGTGATGTTATGCAGAGAATAAAAGAGATTTTTGATAAAGTGTTGTCACACGAGATTGAAGACGAAGTGAATGAGATCATATATGCATTTAATATGGAGAGGGATATAAGTGAACAGGATTTAATGAAGAGGTGTGTAGAAAACGGCAGACATTTGAACAGATGTTTAAAGAAAAGCAGTGAAAATTCAGATGTAGACTTGATACAAGAAATTGAAAGTATGAAAATTGTTTGATATAAATTTCAAGACGATATTAAAATAAAAAAACAGAGCCTTATTGTTGTTTCTTATAATTATGTGTTAATTCTTGTATATGTGTAGCTAATTGACAAGACTTTTACTGCATCATTCAGTTCAAGATAGCATGACCTGACCTCCTAATTAGGACCCTGTTTGGATGTATTGTAAAGTTTTATGATTTGAGTACTGTAAAATGGGTAATTTTCGTGTGAAAGAAATTTCGCAATTTGTGAGCAGATAGACTTATTGCAAATGTTGAATTTGCAATAGGAGATCTCTCTTAAAGTTAATCTATTTGTAATGAATCTTTTGTGAGATTTTCAAATTAGCGAAGTTCCGAAATTCATAAAATGAAGGAAAATTAAATCATAGCGAATTTTACCCAATTCACAGTACATGTAATGTACGAGTAATTCAAAATCTACAATTATATATAAATGAAACCCTTCAGTATAGAAAAAGTAAACACAGGAATAGTATCACAGTAGTCACACTGTTGCAAACCAAGTCTTTTCTTGTTGTTTGGAGATTCATGCCACTGTGTGTGTGGGTCTGGTTATTAGTGCTGCAACATGGTGAGCAAATACGGCCTATATCTAGAGGTAAACGTGGCATCAAATACCATATTTTGTATTACATATCAAAATGACTGCTAGGGACTGTAGTTTCTGAATCTGCTTGTTGCATTTACCAAATTTGAACACTGAATATTAAATTTTAGTAGTAGTTTACAGTACCCCTAAAATCTTAAAACAAAAAAAAGAAGTTCATTCTAAATTCTTACTCTTGTAACACATGATATAACTGAAAGTAAATGCTTTCAAGCGCTTAAAGAAATGCAAAATAAAAAAAAGCCACGAGTTGGACGGCATAACCGTAGAGTTTTGACTTGTTTTGGGAAGATTTTTTTTTTCTAGAATCATTAAATTATTCATACAAAATTGGTAAGTTAAATGATCTACAAAAGCAAGGAATTTTATCTTTAGCGCCATATCAAAAAAAATATCATTACTATTACTTAATTAGCTGCCAATAAGTTCGTTACATTGTAAATGTAGATTTATTATGAAATAGCAACAAAGGGAATAGCAAATAGGTTAAAAAGAGTCGCCCACAAACAGGATAAAAAATTTTAAAAGGAAGGTATATTTGTATATAGGAGAAAACGTACGCACACTATTTGAAACCATTGAATTTAAAAGAAAATGAACAACCAGGTTTACTTTTCAGTATTTACAGTATCAAGAATACTCTGTAACTCGTTCCTGACAGTATATAAACGAAACTTGTATAAAATGACGAAACAGTTTTGAAATTAATTTTATTTCTTCCACTACCAATATGTCTATTTATTAGCTCACCTGGCTATGCCAGGGTGAGCTTTTATGATTGATGATTGTCCGACGTCCGTCAACATTTTGATTCAAATGACATCTCCTCTGAAAATACCAGGCCAATGTTGATATAACTATGCAGGAATGTTCCTTGCACAAAGCTCTACCAAAATTGTTCAAAGAATTCCATTCCATGCAGAACTCTGGTTGCTATGGGAACAAATAGGAAAAACTCAAAAAATCTTCTTCTGAAACCACAAGGTTAGAGCTTAGATATTTGGCATGTAGCATTGTCTAGTGGACCTCTACCAAGATTGTTCAAATTATGACCCCCGGGTCAAAATTGACCGCGCTGGTGGTCACTTAGTTTTTACATAGGCATATATAGGAAAAACTTCAAAAATCTTCTTCTCTGAAACCACAAGGCCTAGAGCTAAGATATTTGGCATGTAGCATTGTCTAGTGGACCTCTACCAAGAATGTTCAAATTATGATCCCCGGATCAAAATTGACCCCGCATGGGGTGGTCACTTAGTTTTACATAGGCATATATAGGAAAAACTTAAAAAATCTTCTTCACTGAAACCACAAGGCCTAGAGCTTAGATATTTAGCATGTAGCATTGCCTAGTAGACCTCTTCAAAGTTTGTTCAAATTATGCCCCTGGGGTCAAAATTGACCTTGCCCGGGGTGAGGGGGTCACTTGTTTTACAAAGACGTATTTAGGAAAACTTATTTGGTATATAACATCGTCTAGTGATTTTCCACCAGGCAATTAGACTTGTACCAAGGTGAGCGATATAGGGCATCTTGGCCCTCTTGTACTTTCATGCCAGTCATTGACAAAACTATCCATAGCTGACTTGCCAATAATATCAGAAGTATGCTGCTTAGGAGCAGGATTCACAATATCGAAAACATGATATCAGACTCTAAAGATTTCTGCTGAGTCGTGTTAAAAGTCGCAAACATGTAGCAATTTTGTCGTGTTTTCAACTTTTCGAGCCAAAAAGTCGAAAACATGGCTATCGAAGAGGTAAAAGACAAAGGGCGCAACACGACGTACAAATTCGTCGAGTTTTCAAGTTAACTGGTTTGAATAAGTTGTGTTTTCGCCAGTAATTTGTCCTTTTTTCAATATTTTTTTTATAAACACGACATATTTTAAATTTGTTTATATGCTGTGATAGTAAAAGGAATGTGCATTGTATGTTAAGACATGTTAATGCTAGATTGTCTCAATACATCACTTAAACAATTACGATCAATTTATCTTGGTATACGTGACGTATTTTAAAATTTGCTGTATAGACGAAATGTTTTGAACAATTATTGTGCACCAGCCTTCAGCTTTCAGGTCAACGTATAAGTTTGTATGATGTGTTATATATAAACTGTAAGGAAATACAATGTATGAAAGAATTTGTTAAAACATATTTTATATTTCACCGATATGTAATATTTTGAATTTGTTGCCTATATGTTTCTAGAACGTTCAAGACTTACCTCTGCCTTACCTTTTTGTTCTTTTATGTCCATATTTGTGTCTTCATTATTATGGAGGAATAGAAGATAATATATTCGAAATAAAACATACATAAAACCACAACATTCAGTCATGTTTGGACACTTTGAGTTCACATGTCCATCTTCTGTTTATCTCACTGTCTGTCTGTCATGCTTTATTTTGTTGCCCTTTGCATGATATACTTATAATATTTCTCAATGGGTTTGACCCCGAACTGGAAATTTCAATTCAGATTGATAACTGTTAGAAAGAGAAGAGCATCTATAGAGATATGACTCTTAGTATCAACATTCTTTACATCTTTCTTTTTAGTCAATATCTAATTTACCGATTAAAGATAATCCAATAAAATTTGACATTTTGGCAGAGAAAATTGTGCGAAATTTGAATATTCAAGAACGATTGCTCTAACTAAAACAATCGATTTATCTCCCCAAAAATCTGGAAGAGAGTTCATACCAAAATGTAACAGTTCAAACATCAAACATTCGATGATGGTTACCTAAGGTGACCAAGAGTAACTAAAAGTTACCAAAGCCTATGAAGAAGTCACAAATATATAGCAATGTAGTTAATAAAGCAAGAAAAAACAGTGTATGATTAAATAATAATAAAACAGAACCGGCTACCTCGACTAAAAGCCTATCCATTTTATCAAGTGGTAATTAAGTGCAATAATGTTCGCAGTTCAGACTAACTGTGCTATTTCATTATTTACAATTTACTTTGGTTCGTTTTTTACAAATCAGCAAATGATTTAAACCATTAATGCAAAACATTTTAATATCCTGTTTAGGAATGTAACTGATCAATCACAAAGTCGTACGTGCATTAACGTAGTTGGACACCATTCCCTGTAATCAGCAGTGTCTCACATCAGCATTTCATGTAATTTGGTTGCCTGTTAAAGCCCACGTTACTTGGGTCTAATCCGTGCCGAAAGTGGAGTCCGACGCAGTTTGTTAACTTGAACTCAAACTGATCGGTATTCGTCATCTGTGAGTTTTGTTTCTTATTTATATAATACAGCACTTGTCTCAATAGTTTATGGTGTTCATGTGATTTATTCAAATACTTACTGGGTAGCCGCTTGTAATTGTCATCGAATGAAATCGCATTGTTTCTAATTTTTTATCGCTCTAATGTTCATAGAACAGCTTTAAACCTTAGAACAGTATACTTCTGCGGTGTTTTATGCTACTTTCCACTGTGTATGTAAGATTCAATCCGGACTTGTTCTTGAGAAAATACACCCTCACTCAGCCCTGATCATATGTGAATTGCTTCCGGCTGTTTCATAAAGGGGTCACTCTATCATAAATAATTCAAGGGAATTCTTTTTCAAGGTTAACTTTGAAAGTCAAGGCAACCAGATGGTGGAAACATTAAAATATGTATTCACAAACTGCAAGGCACAGAGGTTAGATTTTGGTGTAGCATTTTTTAGAAGTCCACAAACATGTTTATTCATATCATATCATATCATATCATATCATATCATATCATATCATATCATATCATATCATATCATATCATATCATATCATATCATATATCATATATCAATATCAACCCCTTTGGCAACAGTTTTCTCCAGGTCCTCGTTTATATTTCAAATACGTGTATATGGAAAGCTTTTAAGTATGTGTTGTTCAAAATTTTAAAAACAGCAACACATTGTGCTGTGTAACGTGCAAGTATGCCTTGTTCAAAACCCAGAAGAAGAATACAAGCCTGCCAGAAACCATTGGCTGGATTTTAGAACAACTCCACATAAAATTCCTAAGTGACCCCCAAAAAGATATTACTAGTTTACACGCCATGTTGTTTTGTAGATATTTGTCGTTTTTTCGACTTTTGAGGTGAAAAGTCACAAACACGACAAGTAGCTAATAGGTCAAAAAGTCGAAACCACAAGAGATTAAAAGTGAAAGCAAGACAAACGAAGGGCGAAAGCTTGACGTATGTAAACACGCCAACTCGAAAACTTGTCGAGACAATGCGTCATGTTTCGCCCTTTGTCTTGTTTTCGCCTATAATCTGTCTGGTATTCGACTTTTTTTATCCGCGATGTTGAAAAGTCGAAAACACGACAAAAAGCCACTTGTCGGGTTTTCATGTTTCTGACTTTTCGCCCCGTCGAGACGAAAACACGACATTACAGAAATCAGCCGTCATTTATTCTGTCATGTCGTGTTAAAAGTAAAACAAAAAGAGCTATTTTGTTATGTTTCCGACTTTCGATTTGGCGGGGCGAAAAGTCGTCAAATTGAAAGCGAAAACACGACGTATTTTTCTCAGGTTTCTCCTGAATATTTTTTCTAAAGATATCTCCTGTCTCTGAAACTGTAAAGGATATCTCTTTAACTTTGAGAGTAACCTCTGAAACTGTAAAGGATATCTCTTTAACTTTGAGAGATACCTCTGAAACTGTAAAGCATATCTCTTTAACTTTGAGAGATACCTCTGAAACTGTAAAGGATATCTCTTTAACTTTGAGAGATACCTCTGAAACTGTAAAGCATATCTCTTTAACTTTGAGAGATTCCTCTAAAACTGTAAAGGATATCTCTTTAACTTTGAGAGATACCTCTGAAACCTATTTCTCAAAAATAGAAAGATATCTGTTAAACAAATATCTCTTTCGGTTTCTGTAATACAAAGAAAACGAAACGAAAGATAATATCTCTTTAGATTAGAGATACATCTTTGTTTTTGGAATAAATTGTAAAATTGCTTGCCATATTGTTATTTTATCGTTGTGCAAAAATGTACCTTATCTTTGATATGCTCAAAATAGAATGCTTATTATCACCACGCACGAACAAAAATATTTTCAGTCCTTTATTGTATATGTTTGGTCGGCATAAATATTCATACGCATGGTTTTGTTTCACTTTATAATGATGAGGTCAGGCGATATTTAGACCAAACACCTTGACGTATACTACACGTGCACGCAAAACACATGGTTTAAATTCGTATAGTAATTATCGCAGATGTTAATGTTTAACAAAAATAATCTTAAGGCAAACTGTTTATGTTACCTTTAAATCAGGAATAAAAGTTATACAGGTTAGGTTATAGCTTTTGTAAAATAATATATATTCTAATAAGTGTATTTTTGGTTTTCTCTAAACAATATATAGGCAGCAACCTACATGTTTTTGCAATAGATATAGTACGAGTTTTGCTGTAACGGTATCTCCTTGGTGTTGTAATAAGTACATGTAAACTTTATATATACAAGCGCAATTAATTTGTCCGTGGTGAAACTATTGAAACTTTGAGGCTATTTTGACAGACTTCGAATACAGACCTTAAACTATTCCAGGAATATTATTAAAAATATTATGTCTATGAAGCGCTAGATGTAAGATATTACAAAAGATATTATCTAACGCTATGTCCGTCCCATATGTTTTGGCGTCTTGCCTCAAATTTAGATGACTTTTTGTTGTATTTGTAAACTAGACAGTCATAAGCTTTTGAAGAGACATACCCTAAAACATTATGCATTTCGCTATTATTTTTAAAACAATAATATATAATACGTAAATTGAAAGAGCCTTCAATAAACCTTTATGTTAAAGTACTAAGCGTTAGTTAATATTTAGAATAGCAAATTATTATAAAATATCCCTATTTTGACATTTTGTACAGCAACGAGACATGCTCTTGAAAAGTGCAAATGTTCGTCATTTTACGTACATTTAGCCTATTGTTAGAAAACAATCTGCTAGATGTTGGGCATGCCCCTATAACCCGCAGTTGGCTCTATTCCTCAGTTTATAATAACTTGACACAACTACATATATATGTATTAAACATAACGGTAAGATATTTAAATGTTGAGGTCACATGTAAAGATCTAAGGTCATGTTTGAGGGAAGACATACGTTTTTTTTCTGTTAAAACACAACTTTCTAATTAACTTGAAATGTTAACAATAGGCTAACTGTACGTTAAAAAGTTTATAAATGAATTTGTCTAGAAGAACACAAAACTTAAATATAATTATGGTACGTAATAAATCACGATCAAATCAAATATTAAACCAACTTTAAAATGGCACTTAAACACGCCTTATTTATCAATTTTTACCATTTATTTCTGCCTTTTTGTACAACATATAGTTTAAAGTCATTTAAAACTCTTTCAGTTTAAAGGCGCACTCCCTACATCTAACATATCATATTCTAAAAACATAGATTATGTGTTCAATGAACGTAAAATGATAAATAATTACAATTTCAAAGAAGAACTTATGGCGAAAAATGCTTCATTTTACCACAATTAATCAATGTAGAAGCTTTCTGTAATAAATCGCATCCGCCCATTAATCGTACAACAACACCTCTACATAGAATATTGAATGGTTTACGGTACTGCAGCATATTTTAAACTGCTGATTTTATCGATAATGGCTGGAACTTTAAGGTTGTGTTATAATACTTTTGACATCAGTTATAGGGTATGTCCCTTTAAGGGTATGTCTCTTTAAACTAGCCCGTTGAAAACAAATACTTTATCAACTTAATATGTGGCTTATTATATTTTTAGATATGTAAATGAGTTAGACTTTATTAGTCTCGTGTTTCAGTGGTATGCAAACTTTAGGCTTTCCTTCGTATCTGTACGGGTTTCTTGTTCAACTGTCGTAGTTCATTGTAAAACAATATGAAAGGTGAAACGGACTTAATTTTACATCACATTTAAAATTATAAAAGATAAAAGATGTCAGTGTTAAATTTGTCAAATTTGTAATTTAAAAATATATTAATGACTCGGTTTGCAAAAGATAGCTTCTTATTATACAACTGTAGCCTAATTTGATCTGGTTTTGGGACATATCCATGTAAAGAGAAGAGCTACATCACAAATGTGTGAACACTGGTGGTAAATATTTTGATGATTTGTTGAAATTGTTTGAACGGCCGTTTAACTTTTACAGCAACAACTACATATTGATGCAAGGGTTACCATGGAGTTATAGTCAGTAAAAACTGGTATTGGGATATTCATGTACAGGGAAGAGCAACATTAAAATGTTTGATTTCTGAACACTCATTGAAACTGGGACTTTGTTATCTTGACAGACGCAAGGTGTCACACGGAGTTATGGCCTTAACACCTTTATAGCCAGATAGTAAAAATAGTGTTGTTGTTGTTGTTTCGGTGTATTGGTTTTCTGTAACAATTCGAGTTAATGCCCTTGAATTGTGCAAATTAAACCAAATTATTAATTTCACTATGTACTTTGGAAACCTGGTGTTAAATCATCATAAAAATAATGACAATGTTCATGAGTCGATCAATTATACCTCAATCAACTTTCATTCCTAGGGCCTCGATTGAAATAAGTCTTCGAATTTATATGGTCATCATGTGCTAACCACAGGTACCCGGCATGAGGCATGGAACGAAATCACCTATCAACTATATACATGTACATAAGTAGTATATGTATAAACTAAACATTTTTTTATTTTATTTTGTAACTTAGACATTGACTTTAAAGGGACATACCATATAACTGATGTCAAACTAAATAACTCAAAACAAATATGAATTTTGGAGTTTATAACTTAAGCTAAAGTTACAGCTATGCATTCCCAGTCATTATCATAAATAGCGGTTTAAAATACACTAAATACCGTTTCAATAATCTATATACAGTTGTACATTAATGGGTGGATATTTATTAATAGCTTCTATATTGTTAAAAATTTTTCCCTTTTCCCCATAATTTTTTTGAAATTTATTTATTTATATTTTACGTTTTGAAAACATATTATGTTTCGAGAATATAATCTGCTAGATGTATGGAGTGCCACTTAAAGTTAGTGTCTCTGACAGATTTTCATTTGAAGGAACTTTGTTTATTTTATATGAAGACACAGAATGGAAACAAACGACCGTGTAACAAAAGAAAAAGGGATTGAAACAACAACGGACAATAGGACATCTATACTTTACAGAATTGACAAGACGCCGCCATGGTATTTGTGCGTTATGCTTGGTCTTCAGGTAAATGAAAACTGTATCGAGCGATTATCATGATAACAAGTTATTACGTATATTTCTATAGTTTCCTAAGAAACATGTTAAAGGAGCGAGGTGACAAAACCTGGCTTAAAGAAAAAATGTGACTTTTTGAGTTACATTTACTTGCTTTTCAATGACGGAATGTCATTTTTCACTGTCATCTTTTTGTTAAGAAATTGTTTCTATTAGAGTTTCTGCAATCACAAATGTGTGAAAACCATAACAAATGCAGATAAATATGACTCGTGTTGCCATGGCAATCTTTGTATACATGCTTCTCAACATTTAGGAATGAAGGATTATTTATTGGTGTCCAATTGTCCAAGGAACAGGCGATTGTTGCAAGATCTCCAGTTAATATAAAAACTTAAGAAAATGTAGAAAATATATAAAGGGTGTCAATATACGTTTCCGTAGTATTTAGATATAACTTCCAACTTCACAATGTTTCAATGTCATATTGCCCTGTTAGTAAATATCAAATATCCTAGTTTTCCATCAATGATATCAGTTACTGAATAGAAAAAGTTATAAACGACAGAAATTTTAGCTGACTCAGATGTTTTGTGAAAAAATGACGATGCATTTTAAAATTGTAATAAAATAATAAAACAAAGCCGTAAAGTTCATATACTCATTAATTCGGCTTTTTTTTGTAGTATTTGGTCATGTTAAAATCGAAACTATATCGTTACATGTATAATACATATTTTACTATATATAGTAACACTTTTGTATAGAGAAAAAATGTTTTATCCGTCCTTCTGAAGTATTATCAGCTTTTGGCCCTGCACGCACAGGGCTATTATCGCATAACTGCCCTAGCAAAACGTGCACGTGCAAACGTGACGTCATTTAACGAAAAAAATATGGCTGACGCCGAACGTTCACTACAGATACTTTAGCTAACAGAATGATTGTTTTAAATGATAAAATGGTCAGAAAGCGCGTCGTGAATCGCCATGTAACATAACAAGAAACGCGCAACTTCATAAATCTGAAACGATGAAAACAAAGAGCGACGTAAAAAGAATTTTGTTGAATAAGAAGGATAAAGATCAATTGTTTATAGGCGTAGGCCTATTTGAATTCCGCCTTACAATGTACATGTTTCTGCTGTATTAAGTGCCAAGTCGGGTCGATTTTCAACAGTTGAAACAAAAGGGCATAATACATATATTAATATATATACCTAAAAACACATATCTTACTGCATGCTATATTCAAGTTGAATGAGCATGGCTTTTATCGAAAACTCACATGTAAGCTAATATTGGGGCAAGTCAGTTTGATTCTAGTGGAATAAATGACAAATGAGAAACACATGTATTATACAGAAAAAGAAATGCCTGAGCAGGGCCTTTGAGTGATAATCGCCCGGGTATGTAATAATCGCCCTCGGGCTAAAGCCTATGGCAATTATTCCATTACCGGGGCGATTATCACTCAAAGGCCCTGCTCCGCCATATATTATTTTATAATTAATGATTGATTTTAATTGTCTAATTAGCATCTGTTCTGATACGTCATTCTGATGCTTATGTGTAAACTATTCAGTCCTACTGATTTCGTGATTCTTTTTTTGTAACCAGAACTCTAAACTGATAATAACACAAGAACAATAAGTTATGCCTCAAATGTCAACAAATATACCAGTGTAGATCAAATTCAACAACGCTTCTATTATCGAAAAATCCTATTTTAACGTTATATAAGTAAAGAAATAGTAAATAAATTAATGCTTTTATAAATACATTTTGTAGCAAGTTTTATCCTTAGAAAAGATGGTCGGCGCAATTTTAAGGACATGAAAGCATTGGTAGCTAGACTTTATGGTAAAAAATCCAGACAAGTTTATATTTTTTTCAGTCAGAAGGCGCCAAATGTCACAGGGTGAGAAAAAATGTGTACCCTGACTGGGACGCTAACCTAAGACCTATACATTATTGTGAGAGCGAACGCTCTCCCGAATGAGTGAATCGGCTGCTTACACTTTTTCACTTCAATTGTGATTAAGTCCGTTCTATGACACGTGCTCATGAACCTTTCCTTGTTTCTCACAAACAAGTTACTCGAATTATGGACCGTATTCACTATGGTCTAGAAAGTATAATTACTCTACACTCATAATCAAAATTAGTTTGGAGGTAACAACATATTATGTTGATAGAAATGACCTATTTACGTGCTAAAATTATAAAACCATTCAAGAAAGATTGAAAACACAAGACTATTTTATTGACCTTTTTCATTCGGTATTGTCCAATTAAAAGGTGACGTACAGAGTAAATCTGTAACCCAGAAACGTTTTATACATTCCACTTGTCTTTTCATTGACGGTTGAAAAGTTACTAACTTCCGGTCTAGAGCGAGCTTAATACGGCTGCATTAAATAGTGAAAAGTCGATAAAGCCGCGTTGGACTAGAGGATGTGTCCGAATTCTAGGCAATTTATGCACTGTCGCTCAAAGACCACGTTAATCGAAATGCATTATTTGAGTTTCGTTATGTTCTCTGTAAATTTCCATTCATTTTTAGCTCGACTTTTCGAAGAAAAGGGGAGCTATCCTACTCGCCTCGGCGTCGGCGTCCGCGCTGGTGTCACACCTTGGTTAAGTTTTTCGTACCACCCCACTTTTTTCAAAACCATTAGAGGTATGGCTTTGAAACTTACCATACTTGTTTACCATCATAACCTCCATCTACAGACAAGAGTACATAACTCTGTCAAGGTTTTAGACAGAATTATGTCCCTTTTTCGACTTAGAAAGTGTACTGAGCTTGGTTTAGTTTTTCGTACCACCCCACTTTATTTCAAAACCTTTACAGATATTGTTTTGAAACTTACCATACTTATTAACCATCATTACTTCCATCCACAGACAAGAGTACATAACTCTGAAAAGGATTTTGTCAGAATTATGGCCCTTTTTTGACTTAGGAAATACATTAAATAGTGGTAAAATCCACTATTGACTTAACCCTTTGAGATATTGCTTTGAAAGTTGGAATGCTTGTTTGCATCATTACCCCCATCTGTAGGCAAGAGAAGATAACTCTGTAAAGGATTTTTGACCAGTCCACGTTTTGATGAATTGTTTGAGATATAACTTTGAAAGTTGAAATACTTGTTTACCGTAATGATCCCCGAACATAAGCAGGAGAAGGTAACTCTGTCAAGGATTTTATTTGAATTATGGCCCTTTTCGACTTAGAAACTCAGTTAAAATTTCCATTCTTTGTCCACTTGTTGACGTAACCGTTTGAGATATTACAACTCATATACCATCATGACACCTATCTGTAAGCCAGAGAAGATAAATCTGTGAAAATGTATTTTGATTTGAACTTAACATGTAAGTTTCATAACTCTTGACTTAATATCTTGCTACTTTTGTCCCTTGTTTATACAGATCCTTGTTTTGCCTTTACTGTCAAAGTTTTGTTTTATTGGCAGGCAATAAAAAACTCGAGCGCGCTGTAATACTGACAGCTCTTGTTTGAATGTTTCATCACCATGCTACTATTTCATTATCATAATAATTTAATTCTATTTTTTATTATCATTATTCTTCTTTATTTTGTGTCCTATATATAACACATTTTTTTTCCATTTTCCATTGATTTTATTACTTTCATTGCGATCTCTGTCAGAATAGTCCTCACACTCGATGTCGGTACCAGTGGCCTCCTCTTCGCTAACATAAATAATGAGAATGACATCTTAATCAATTAACTTCATTGCATATTTATCATTATAACGCTTTTGCAGCTTTTATCACAATGTATCAGCCATGAAATCTACGCTTATTTTCTTTAACCCACTTATCTTTTCTACCTTCACATATAGACAGAATCCTGGCGTCATTTTACATATATAGAAGCATGTACTTCATAAGAATACAGATGTCAAAAAATACTAACTCGGACAGGACTCGAATTTGTGACACTAAGTTTCGACGACTGCCGATTTATCAACTACACCATACTATCGATGGTGATATTACCAGGCTATAGTTGCGTAAAATATCTTTCCTAACAAAATATAAAGGGATAATTTTACATTGATATTTTGTTTGTGTAAACATGATAATAGTAGAAATAGCGAATTTTACCTATAATCGACACAGTCTGGTTGAAAACTTACAGTATTATGTTTGGGGCCTTGTATTCTTCCTATGCATTAAAAGTTAAATAATAGGAATTTAGAAAATACATTGTTTTGCACAATTATTGTCAGTATTTTATTAGCTATAAGTACATGTAAAATCGTATCTGTTTCCAGCACTACCTGACTGCCTTCGGGGCATGCATATCAATCCCGATACTTCTTAGTGAATTCTTCTGTATGGATCAAGACAAAGTAGGAATCAGTGAATTAATTGGAACAACTTTCGTTGTCTCTGGCGTGTCTACACTTCTTCAGACTACATTTGGAGTAAGGTATGAATGTTTGCCTCTTACTACAAAATCAGCAGTTTGAAATACGACAAGGCTTGTCTTAACATTTCCAAGCTACATTTTGAGATATTTATATAACAATATGTATGTCAGAAAGCGTCAATAATCGGTACTGACACATAATACAGATATGTCTACGAAAAAGTTGCATTCTCATAAGGACATGGTCCAAAAGAAACGAACTCACGTTTCCTACGATGAGTTGCTTTTCCTCTTAAAGTTATAGATTGCCCTTCTTATTGACTATATTTAATTATTGCTAAGAATTAAGCTTACAACGCAGCAGATGCTTTGAAAACAGGCAAAAATGAGTTACTAGTATTTTAAGTGATTAACGACAGTTATGTATATATTTTACATATTTTATATACATATCTCAAAATGTAGCCAGGAAATGTTACAACACGCCTTGCCGTATTTCATGTTATTTATGTTACGTGCTAACAGATATTAATGTACATATATGAAAAGCGATATAGGATTTTCCTTTTGTTTTGAATAAGATAGTCAAAAACATTTATTTATAGATTTCCACTTTATTCATTGGGAATGAAACTGTTATTAGGTTCATATATTGTGTTTATAACTATGGACATTTGTATTGTTCTAGTGGTTTACTTTAGTGATAAATGTCCTATTTAAAAAGATGATGGTCACTTTGAACGGTAATATCACTGTAACGTTTAAGTCGCATATCTGCTTCGAATATATCAGCTCGTTTGTCTTATTGCATAATATATTTAACACTGATATATAATATCTTTTCATACTACAAATACACTCAACAATTATTTAACTGTTAAAGGTATTATATGACAAATGCCATTTTCAGAAATAATAGCAGGAAATTTCATTTCAGGTTGCCTATAGTTCAAGGAGGAACCTTTATATTCGTTGCGCCGACAATTGCCATTTTGATGCAGAAGAAATGGAATTGTCCATATAGAGAAGCAAGGGCTACAGGTTGCCCTTATAGTATTTCTTAATTGTGTTTGTCATTGTTTTAAACTATCGTATTCACGTACATTCAGAAAATTGTACATTTAAATATTGGGAATATTGATACAGAGATCGATTGCTATGGAAAGTAACATATCAAATATAGGTTGGACTCTTTAAAACGTATACGATAATTATTGCGGATGGGGCTCTTTTATATAGTTAGATATATAAATATAGACATGACTTTTTCAAACTTGAACATATTGTAGATTTGACACTTTCCAACTTTACGGCATCCGGCTTGCCCGAGGTTGGCAGTGATGCTCATCGTGAAATATGGATGGAAAGAATACGTGAGGTAACATAGATACATAAACGAACTACATTTGACTCTAAACCTTAAGGAAAACTTTTAACGTGTGATATCCACTTTTAGTACAATATACGAAAATTCCCAGAATAAATTGAAAAGCCACCGAATATTTTGCAATGGAAAATGGACAGAAATGTTTATATAATTAATTCAATCCTGGTTTGTTACATCATAATTGTTACGATCTCAATAAAAGAGTAGAAAGTATAAAGTGAATACCGATGAAACATTTGCAAATAAGTTTGCAAAATATTGTTGCACTGAAGATATTACCTGTAGCGATTTAGTTGTGAATTTTAAGGCACGCACACAATTAATTATGATATATGAGGCAATTTTACGTCTTCAGTGAAAACCTTGTTCATTTTTCTAAACCATTTTAAACTTGATGATCATGCACTTTTTATTTTATTTAAAAATCATAATTTATTGATATAAAAATGCTTCAATTTTAAATATGCACGGAAGCAAAATCATTTTTATATGCAAAACAATGTGTTCATACAATGCACACAATTTAACATATCTTAAGGACGCAAAAACTCGAATGCAATTATGGTGTTCCGGCCACACACGGCTATCAAATCTAATTAATATTACTGGGTTATCGATTTTCTAGTCCGCTTTTTTCTGTTATGCATCCAACGAATTGTTGTAGAGGACCCATGCAAAAATATTGCGTCAGAAATATTTTGGTATCCTTGGGACTTCTGATCTAAATATGGATGTATGTTATGCTAAAGATACTTAAATGTTGATATCAAAAACAGGTAAAACATTTTTTACAAGACTGTAAAATGCAACCTTTAAAGCATTTGCTATATTTTCTGTAATTTCAGATACAAGGGACAATTATGGTTGCTTCCGTTTTTCAAGTGATAACTGGATGCAGTGGACTAATTGGTTTCATTCTCCGGTTTGTTGGACCTCTAACGATAGCTCCGTCAGTTACGTTAATTGGTTTGTCACTTTTTTCTACCGGGTCATCTTTGGCATCACAACATTGGTGGATTGCTCTCACGTAAGGAAAAACACAAAATACTGTTTCCATAGAAACTTGGAATTTTTACAGTATATTTATATGCAAATAAATATCATATGATATCATACATAAAATCAATCATATACATTCAAAGTAATACCACAGAAATATCACATTTTATTGCATATCACAAACTAAATATCACAGAAGTTGATTGTTGAGAGCAATACACTTATTTCCATTAATATTACATGTAAATATCTTTTTGGTCAATTCAACACAATAATTACATACGCTTTTTTATATGTTGCCTAATAATAACACACTAAACCTTTAATTAACAGAAACAGTAACTTTAGGATCTATTAAAGTTCGTATTTCCAATCTGGCCAATATGTACATGATCAAATTAAAATTCTTACTTGACAGTTTCACTACTGTAAGGAAAATGCATGATAGTAATGTACTTCAAGTATTAAAAATGGCCAAACCATAAATAGAAAATTACCAAAATACCACTGTTCAATCAAATAGAAATTGACAGACAGAACAACATCAATTAACTTCATGATTCTTCTCAAAAAAAGGAATATTCTATGTGACATATTTATTAAAGAAATGTATCTGAGCTTCCATTATAAAGGATACATAATTCTTTTATTGGTCCTGTGTATGTGTACAATTATTGTAAAAAGTATGTGCATCCTTGTTAATTTTTAGTTTTTGAAAAAAAAGAAGTTTTTAGCACTATTTCTGGATCTTGAACCTTGAACTGAAGTTAGTCTCTGAAAAGCGTCATGAAGATATGATGGATACTTATTATACAACATTTATGGGAATGATTTAGTCCTAATAGTTTGACACTCTACGTATCATCTATTATATGCAAACCAACATTGATCTTTAAGTGATGCTCTTAGAGAAAAGCCATGCATAAATATATATGACTACTTCATTCTGACATATTTGAAGTATTGTTTTATCCCAATATAAAATACATTATATAAAGAACAAGACTAATCAAAAGGCATTGAATTAAAGAATAACATAAAGTTTTAAGCATATAATTTTGCCTATATTAATTACAGTCGATTCCC
Source organism: Saxidomus purpurata (assembly GCA_022818135.1). Taxonomy (NCBI): domain Eukaryota; kingdom Metazoa; phylum Mollusca; class Bivalvia; order Venerida; family Veneridae; genus Saxidomus; species Saxidomus purpurata. The sequence goes on along the minus strand of JAFMSR010000006.1, from coordinate 33,399,798 downwards.
CGGACATATTATTGTCGATAACCTGACCTAAATAATTTACTTACCGTTGAGAGTTAAATGTGACAATATTACCATTGCAAATTACTTTTAACAATCTAACTTTCTTCAGTTTACGTTTAGTTTCAAATAGTATACAATCTGTTTTATCAAGATAGAGGGACAGCTTGTCATGAATAAGCCATTTGTTACAGGACAGAAGTTCAAGACCTTAACGACTGGCAATAGACGGAAAATGATCGAACTGTCATCTGCGTATAAGAACAATTTACACGCTTTACTTATACTAATATGGATATCATTTACATAAAATAAAAAAGAAACAGACCGATAATATTACCTTGAGGAACGTCACATGTTACCTGCGCTGTGAACATAAAAAGATTCATTTACATGAAATATTTGCGTTCGACCGGGAGGATAAGACACACTCTATGTAATTTAACTCATTGCATTAACTTTCGATAAAGTGTTTTATGGTCAACTTTGTCGAATGCCTTTTGTAGATCCAGCATAACTTGTCATAATGTGTTAGGATTATATTATTCCTCCTAAACTTGCTTGAAATATAGACAGTTTTACTTGTTTAGCTGCTACAATGCACTTGAAATTTAAATATCTGAAACTGGGTCATTATTTTTATTAAATGTATACAGACAAGCGTCTCTTTCAGTCACGAGAGCAATTATTTATTAATTCACCGAAGAATCAGACCTTTGTTTTAGATAGACTTCCTTCACACGAGCAACTGTGTCTAAAACTGTAGTCAAGATAAACTCAAATGTACAGTATTCGGAACGTAACGATTGTCAAAATTGGCGTATATCGTGTGTATAACGTGCGTGCGTTTATCGTGTATTTGTTAAATCGTTCACCGTGTATCATATCGTATCGTTCATCGTGCACCATATACTATACACGATACACGATATACGATTCCCGGTACACGATGCACGATAGGCCGAAAACGGTATACGATTCGATGTTTATGCAGTCGTGAATATTTCGACTATGCGTGTATATCTCCGCAAAAAGAAACAAAGTGCTGACTTCACATTGTATCATTTTTCATTCGTCAATGCAATACGGGCACTTATGAATTCTGGTACAGGTCGAAGACAGTTTACACATGAAATACGAAATTTAATTCTATTTTATCGAAGGGAAGGACATAATTTCTATTCAATATTTTAACTGTTGTTGTCACGGCATTCTCCTAAGTGCAGTAGACAATGTATAAGGAAATTCATTAGGAATTATACGAGGACAGGGAACATCAACTACTTTCAAAATGAACAGGGTGGGGTATTTTCTCATATTTATTTTTTGATTTTAAAGCTTTTCGTTAATACATGACAGATAGCATGCAATATGAACTGCACACAATTAAAAATTGCAATCTCATATTATTGCAACAGTACTCTGAACTGTAAGCCATACCTGCTAAAACAAATGAAAACAGATTGCCTAGTTTTTAATTCCATGTCTGCACCGAAACACCATGATATGATGTAACCAAGTTATTTATTGGGCAGATAAAGATAATATGACGAATCAACGATAGTTTTACAAAATCAGTTAAAGTCCGAGCAAAAAACAATAAAATAATTGGACAGTACCTTCTTGTTTAGGGTAATCCTCGTATTCCTTATAAAAATAATCGTGACACGAAATGAATGATTTATTGAAAAGATAATTATGTTGGCTGTCCAAAAAACAATAGACAGTGTCTTTCGTGTATAGGTGCTTTAAAGAAACGTGTTAACAGCAATTAAATTCAATTTTACGCCTACTTTCTCGCATCTCGGGATCAATACCCTGCCGAAGTCACTCACATGTGTTTAAATTTCGCACCTAGGTAAACTGTGGACATTTGAAACTTACAGAAGTCTTTTTTCTGTTGTGTAATTTATTGGTCTTACTAATTTGGTCTCATCAAACGGACAATACATTGTTATAGAGAAACAAAACAAACATAGTTGGTGAAATAAAAAAACAATCACAATTTAAGAAAAATGTAAAAAGTCCAGAGTAATCGTATAACGTGTTTTCCGTCTATAATGTAGCGTGCAGCGTGCACTTTGTATATCGTTCATATCGTACATCGTTCTGAATCGTGTACCGTGTATTTACCGTACGTGTAACGTGCGTGTATCGTGTGTACATCGTGCGTGTATCGTGCACTCAGCGTGACAACTGTTACGTTCCGACTACTGTACCAGATTTGTTCTGTTAGTAATAAAAGTTGAAACCTCAAAGTAAATCTGTACCATTCTATATCAGATCTAATAGTGGATAAAATGTCTTTAAATATTTCGACAATTTGGGCAGACGTCAAAATAGTCTTAGTCTTAGCCAATAAAAGTTCTATCCATATGTAGCTTCTTTATCTTTACATGTACAATGTATGTCTGTTACTTCTGTATAGGCTATATCAGTTCTTGTATAAGTACAAACACCTAACCCACAAATGTGTCTGTCCTTTCGTACCATATTAAAACCGTGAATATGAACTTTTGATAATGTTACAGATTTGTCAAGCCATGTTTCAGCGATTGAAATAATCACAGGCTTAGCATTTAATAAAACATGTTTCAATTTCGTTAATTTAGGAAGCAATGACCTAACACCTTACATGATACATGTAAATCTGCATGCATAATGCAATGGTATTAGACAGAAGAAATGCCAATGTTGTGTTAAATGCTATGTAATAGAGTTAAATGATATCTAAATTCTGAATGATAATTGTGAAACCTGAGCCGGGTTATACTACTTAGAAGTATGAATGGTGGTATATAACCAAATCGAATAAATAGTTCATGTCTAAACAGACTAAATCGTTAATACTGTACAGTGCTCAGCCGCTGTACCGTGGTATAGATACACAGGTCGATTACATTTTGGTTGGTAGCATTACAAAACAACGATTATGTTTGTTGATAGTTTACTGACCAGCAAAACAGAACAACCGTTTGTGTACTCTATTTTCCTCCTTTACTCGTATAATATTTGCGTCTCGAAAATAGAAGCATAGTCTCAGTTAATTGTAAGAAAAAGGCATGTTCAAGCTAAGAATGTATTATTTACTGTCGGTTCACAGAACATGTGAAACGTACAGACGGTACCCGAAAGTACTAGATACATATAAAATGTTGTAATTAAAGTTAATAGTGTAACGACAAAAGATATCGTAACTAATGTCAAAACAAATTAATATATACTTTTTCACCAACTGTTACAATAAACACTTAAAAGAGGGAACCTTGACAAAAAGCCAAAATTCTTAAGTCTCTGATGTTCGTTTCGAACAGTATTCATTAAATGTAAGGAGTGAGAATCATGGAGGTAAATGGTCATTGTTTTAACAGATTGAAAAAAATGTAAAGAGTAGTCATGTAGGTACTAATTACCAAACCGATAATGCGCTTTAAAATATTGTGTATCATATATGATCATTACAAATTGTTTGATTTTTCTCGTAATATGAAACGACTGAACAAAAAGTACCTGCGAAGTTCATAAACAGCATAAATACCAGTCTTGTTTCGTGAATTTGATACCATTTCACAAAAACGCTATATAAACACATCATATAATTTATCCTTTGTAGTAAGGATAATCTTTCTCTAAAAACATTTGTATACACCGTGCAAGTTGCACGAGGGATTCAAAACATAATGTCTCATCAAAATGATTAGCTTTACTGAAATTAAAATCGTTTCTTTATCGTAAAAATATTGAAGTTTATCTGTTGGGCAGGACTATAGAGTTTTTCAGTTTAGTGCTTTGATGTATATGACTTAAACACTACTTTCCAAACATAATATTTTTCGTTTATTGAATATATCATTAATTATGTCAACTAAAGTTTCATAAAACAATCTCAACATCAACTATAAAAACATGCTCATCGGTAAGACACGATGGTTTAATACCATTATAGGGTTTGACAGTGAAAAGTAATTTACATTTGTCCATATTTATATATTTCAGGACAGTAGTTCTGTTCACTATTTGCAGTCAGTACCTAAACAAAATTACTTTTTCATGTGGAGAAAAATGTAAAGGTGGCAGTTGCTCCAAAATACCCGTATTCGGCATCTTTCCAGTGAGTGGTTTGCTAAACATATGAAAGAAGAACATTTCTGATGCACTTTTCTTTTCTTATTTCAAACAAAATGCATGAGTTTTACTTATGGAAAAGCCTTCGTACTGTATTCATATACAATATATAACCGGAGCAAAGACGATATTCGATGAATATCCGTAGTCTGTTCGTCAACCAATCGGCCTTATTTACACTGGTTCTTTCATAAGCTCCCTGTGTCATACATTGTGAACACTTTATTAGTAATATTTCTACATTTTTGGAAGCTAGGATGAATATTTGTTCCTCTATGAAATAATCTATGTCAAGGTCTTGGTCGAATCGGCTAACACTTTGTTTGTTACTGAGGACTCAATATAAAACATTTCTACTAGTTAAAAATCAGTCCGGTGTCTGAGCAATTGTAAAGCTTTTTGTCCGCTAATATGCAAAAGTCACTACATGTATTTTATTTTGATTGTGACATATTTGATATTGACAGGGACATCTTTGATTTTTTATGCTATTTTTAGACATATGAGAAGAAGTATTTTTAAAATTATAGTCCTTTGTATTTCAGATCTTAATATCTGTACTCGTTATGTGGATGGTTTGTGCTATTCTAACGGTGACGTCAGTGTTTCCAGACAACCAACAGAAACATGGATATTCTGCAAGAACAGACATAGGCATTGACGTCGTTGAGAAGACCCACTGGTTTCGTTTTCCATACCCAGGTACACTTAGCAATTAATGGGCATTTTGTTTTACTCCCGTTTCGTTATTAGGGACACTTTTAAACCTTCAACACTAACTCTAGATGAAAACCTTTCATAAATTTACATTGTATATTCAGTTCACCATGAAAGTTATATACATTAATTTTTTATAAAAGGACAATGGGGAGTACCAACTGTTAGCCCATCTAGCGTATTTGGAATGCTTGCCGGAGTTTTCATAGCCATGATCGATACGGCTGGAAACTATTACGCATGCGCTACATTTGCTGGAGCGCCACCACCACCAACATATGCTGTTAACAGAGGAATATTTGTACAAGGGATCTGTGCTATTCTAGCTGGGATTTGGGGATCCGGGAGCGGTAGTTCACTGTTTTCGGAAAATATTGGTGTTGTTGCTGTTACTAAGGTACATATAAATAGCAACATTCATATAAATGGGACACATTTTGACAGTTGCGTAATAAAGTGGTTGCAAAGCTACGTATGGAAGCGTCAAAATGTAAGAAAGCATTCTTGTTCTTATGTTTTTAGCATATGAAATGTTAAGTAAAAATGAAAATGCAAAATATAATTTAATTATATACTAAACACACCATCTGCCGTTTTTCCTTCTTTATTTAATCACGACCCTTTCAATATCTACCTGCCTATTTTTAGCTATCGATGCACGAAAGCTGTCATGTCTTGCATTTATGAAGACAGTGGGTAAATACTTCCGTTACATGAATTCCAAAATGATCGAGTAATACAAATATCATAAGGAAAATAAGTTTAAGAGTGGGTGTCCGACGGAAGAAGAGCATCAAGGCAATAACCCAGGTTAAGTCTACGGAAGTTTAAACGTAACATTAACATTATCTGCCATATAATTTGAACCACTCGATCATTTTGAAAATCCTGTAAAGGAAGTGTAAACCAAGTGTCTGCATAAATGCAAAACATGATAGTTTTTGTGCTCAAATAGCTAAAAATTAATTGGCAGATATCGGAAGAGTTGATAAAGATGAAAACAAGCAGGTGGTGGGTTAGAAGTTTCATTTAGTGTAAGTGAAAGTCTGAAAATTGTTATCAAACACTGCTATTGAATTATTTAGATCAAATAATAGCAAAACAAAGTTTAAATTTCAGACTTCCACAGTACAAACGTAAGACTGCATTGCCTCACTTTTTTACAATAACCTGATTTGTCCGACAATAAAAACAAGAGGGTCATGGTGGCTCTATATCGCTCACATGAGTAATATTGCACATTAAAGCAAGAAAGAAAAGATCTTAAGGTTATAATCAAGTTCAGTCAAGACATTTTGAAAATAAGTTTGATAAAATGCACATATAGTCCTAGTATCATCAAAGGTCAAGGTCAGCAAAGGCCAAAGATGAAATGCACGTATGGTTTCAATGCCTTTGTTGTAGCTTCAAAAAATGCAAAACTGTATACATGATCACATGATCTAATGTTCATTGATTCAACAAGAAGTAGGTCAATAGGGAAAGTGGCCCGGGAACAGGGCCATCTTTGACTCTTGTGATATGACCTGAACAATCTTGGTACCACGAGGCAATGCTACAAGCAAAATATCTAAGAGCTTGACAGTGAGATGCTCCTGTGTACAGCATTTTAATGTTTAATCAAATGAACCCTTGGGCGGGGTCGAGGAATTCATGATTCGACTTGCCTTGTTAGAGAACTTTTAGCCAATACTATCTGCTGTATTCTTAGCTCTATGTCTTGTGGTTTGTGACAAAAGGATTTTAATACTTTTTCGTATATAAGCCTATGTTAAAGTCAGTGACCCCGGGCAGGAGTCAATTTTCACCCGGGGGTCATGAATTGAACGATCTTGGTAAATGTCCACAAGATGATGCTACTTTCTAAATATCTAAAATATGTATCAGAGGTTCAAGATTTCAACATTACTGGTAGAGATCCATTACACAATGCCACACGTATTTAAGCTCTGGGCCTTCCAGTATTTGAGAAGAAAGTTTTAAAAAAAGCATGTGTTGCCAAAGGAACCAGAGTTCTGCATAGAATGCAATTCTTTGAACAACTTTGTTAGAAGACAACCCTAAGAATGTTCGTGTTAAGTTAGGATGAATTTTGACACCGTGGTTTTGGAGAGATGTTTTTGAAGCCAAAACTGATGACAACGAACGCCGGACATAGGGGGATCCTAAATGCTCATTTTGGCAATCTGTGCCAAGTAAGCAAAGAACAAGTAAACATCGAGTCAATCCTGAGACAAGAAAAAAAGGAAGTGAATCCTTGGTTAACTCAACTTTATACCACTAGACATAATCTTAACACTGGTACATTATCATAATAGTTTCCATGATGGCTTTTAAATTCTGATTTATTAAAGTTTTGTTGCAGGTTGGAAGCATTCGAGCTGTACAAGTATGTGGAATGATTTCAATTATCTTTGGCTGTGTTGGAAAATTCAATGGTCTGATGGCTATGATACCCACGCCGATAATAGGTGGAATACTGATGGTTACGTTTTGTAAGTTATTATTTGCGCTTGCTGATTACGAAGAGTGCATTGTTTGCCGATGAACGATTGGTAGCATTTATTGGAAGTAACAGTCGAATTTCAAATTAATTGCATTTAAACAACCAAAATAACTGTTTGTTTAAAAAAACCTACTTTTTGTCACTTAAGTATCAAGTGGATAACTTTTTGCAAAACTGAAGAAAGACCACATTAAATCTACACATTCACAAAGGTAATAATGACAAAGAAGATATTAAGACCAACACTTTGTGTTGGGTGGGGTGGGGGAAAGCAATTATTAGACATAAAAGTAATTTTTAGGTATAAGTATTTATATCATTAAGAACTAAAAACAGCAATTGGATATTAGGCAGTTTAAATATCAATGGGCTATTGTATCATACTGATTATGTTCCTAAATATGTTTCTGATATCGTGGCAAGTTTCATATGTTTAAATGGTTCAATAATGAGATATCAAATGCCTTTTAAATGTTATTCAATGTATCCATCTATGATTTTGCACTCACTATTTCTATGTACGACTTACAGAAACACTTCTTATCGAAATGAACAAAAAACAGAGTCACAATTGTTTATTGACATAATGTTACATATATTTCAGATTTCAATTCATCCTTTGTTCAGTGTCTTGCTTCAAAAGAGCCTTATTCTCATTTCTCAGAGATACACTTTTTACGAGTTGTCATGCTTTGTACTTGTAGCTATCATAACAGCCGTTGGCCTGTCGTTTCTACGGCATGCTGACTTAAATTCTACAAGGAATATTTACATCTTAGGGTCTTCAATATTTTTTGGCCTCAGTATTTCTATATGGATTGAAGGAAACAACGATGTCATAAACACAGGTAAAGTATTATCGATGTCAATTTATAATACAGCGCTGAAAATAGCAAAAGGCCGTCAAAAGAAATCAAACTAGCCCCACTCCCGTTGGGAAAAGTATCCTTTCAGTAAGAATTCATAATGCAGTATTATTGTTTTTTTTAAATCAGTTATTTACAGGATGGCAGTTGCTATAACTGACCAGTTTTAGACCGTGTCCTCTGTGAGAAACTACGATTGTCTCATAGGAAAGATCAAACCCTGGTAACTTAAACTCATAAAACACATCCGCAAATCATGACCATTTAATTACTAGAAAACGCGCTAATTTAATGTTGTAAACAACTAACATGACTGTCTAATTTCTATTAATGAACAGCGGTTTGAAGAAAGGTGTCCACAATGGTGTCTGTTACAAGACTGCTGCACTGTTACTGAAATAAAATATGCCCAGTACGAACTACATTTATCAAACAATACATTTTAGGAACTAAGCCTGTTTATTAAATACTTTTGATACGTAGTTAGAATAATATCTAAATCGTGTTTGCTTATATAAAATTGATTATTAAATAGCTTTTGTTTATTGGCTCTAATATTCTTTAACTACCCGACATAATAAAATAGGAAGAGGTATCATACAATTGAAAGACAGGACCAATAACAAAGAATCAGGGCCAATATCACTTATTGGACCGGTCCAATAAAAGATTGCTGACAAATGATTGGCTGTTGAGAAATCTGAGCTTCCGATTGGCTGATACTTTCAAGTGTTTAGTTTCTTTTAAACGAAAACTGCCACCATCTTGAATTCTTGAATTCTGTTGAAATCAGCATTGAAGATTGAATGGCAAAAATGGAAATCAACTTTTAATTAATTTCTGTCTGAAAACCCATTCAAAAGGATAGAAAATGCTCCAACTAAGAAAATGAATACCCACATCAATATGTTTATTTCAAAAATGAATATGTTAGAGATATTTCTATTTACAGCTCTGCATGTACTGTCTGTTTCTGACGAGTTATTGCCAGTGAAGATGATGGTCAATAAACAATGAATAATTTCTAGTTTGATAAGTTATTTAATAAAATTGTCATTAAATGGGTGATTTGATATAGGCCCTGTCATTTGTCCTCTGACACTCGTATAGGCTATCGACCTACGGGCTCGGGCCAATACGAATGCCCTCGAACAAATAACAGGGCCAATATCAAATCACCCATTTAATAACATATAATATAAAAGAGGATAAAATCGCGAGTCGGTTTGATCAATGACATGTCATAGACAGTTTAGTTTTATAACAAATAATTATTAACTCATTGTAAATGGTTTAGGTAGTGCAACAGTTGACGAAGTTTTGACAGTCCTTCTGAGCACAGGTATATTTGTAGCTGGCTTCATAGGATTTGTTCTTGACAACACAATACCAGGTATTTATATGCTCGCTGATTAAGTACAGGATGTCTTGGATAATACAGCATAGCAGTGTAGCGGATTTACTATAATAAGTATTTAGTGCAGCAGTGGGCAGACGAACATTTAACTTCCAAAAGTCAGTTTAGTTTACCGTTACATGCAGCAGTTCTCCTCACTCACAAGCAGAAATAACGGCTTACTGCTGTAGGATCTCAAATGACAACCAGCAGTAATTCAGTTTCTTGTCCCAGGATTGTATTTGACCGCCAGGCGTGGTTTCAATTATTACCGCTCTGCAAATTGATTATCAACGGTTATACCACATATTGACTGCCCATTTATAAACTGCTGGCTATTCTACTATAGCTGGCAACAACAATGTACATGTGTAACTGGCAGTAGTCATGCTATTATAATTGCTTTGTTGCTCACTTTCTATATATGTCTATCTATAGTATTTCTACTAATGTAAGAAGAAAACATGAAAGAAGATTTTGACGGAAGCTATATTTTTATCACTACATCTACATGTAATTGTAAAGACCATTGCTTTTATAATGTTTTCAGACATAATGTTTAAGTAGTTTCAATTTCTGTCGAACGACTCTTACTTATGTCAATGATTTTTATTTATTTAATCATATCAATGAATTATGTATTATATTGACAGGTACTGAAGAAGAACGAGGTATTAAAGCATGGAGGAAGCTCGGTACAAACGATGAAAATGCATCAGCAAGTCTTGACATATATCATATGCCCGCAATACAAAAATACCTTGATTCAAGATTCATTCCAATTTGTCCTTCGTTTCGAAAAGTAAAGGAATTAAGTAATGGCAATAAGAAATCGGATGCTAGAAACAGCAATGAACTTTCTGAAGTCAATGTTTCTGAGAACAATGGTATTTGGCATTTGTGAAAACTTGGATCTCGTAATCTATAATAGAGTTTCTTGATTTTCTCTACCAAAATTTCATAGTCATCGCATTGACAAAACAATCAAAGTGGGCTCAGAAGGTTGGCCTGACAAGTTGCAGTGAGTTATCATATCCAGTCAATAAGTTTTGATCTAATTACACCATACTTTCTGTTGCTCATAATTGAAACGGAAATATCGAAAGGCGGTCAGTAGAATGTAAAATACTAGACATTAATTTATTTTAACAATTTCAAAGAGGACAACTGTGATATGCCTAACTGACTCAGCTACTCTGTAGTTTTGACCCAAATTAATACATGTAGTCCGCTTGAAATACCTGTGATGAAATTATACAAATATTTTATTTTAGGTACATATCTATGCTAGTGTTTCTAACCTACATGTACGCAAGGGCAACTTTTCAAATACTAGTTCACTGTTTAAAGCAGGTGAAAGATCTGAGACAAACATATGAACACGTTCTTGAAATGAAAAAAAAAAGAATTGGTACAACAAACTTTTGTTTCGTTTCTATTCAGACAATTAGACAAAGATCAAATTTCACTTCTATTTGGCACACTACGTACAGTATAATTGCAAAGTCTATTTCGGCTACATTTCTGATTTACGCTTTAAGAACAATATTATTTTAACGTTATACAAAATTTGATTACTTTAGAAAGTTTAAGAAGTATTTGATAATTATTTACTTTGGGTAAACCATTCTGCACTTCAATTGTTTTTTAGAATTGTCCAATGGATGTAACTTGTCGCATTTTCGTCTTTGGATGCTAAAACGGAACATGGCAGAAATTAGCCACGATATTAAATATTCAGTACTCAAAATTACCAGAAATTTTATCATCCTTGTTTTTGTGTTTCCCCAAACTAAGCCGTCTTTTGAGAAAACACGAAATAAAATATGGGCGCTTTCACTTACTCGGTACACGTATATCTTCTGTTGCATAATTGAAAAAGACGCAGCCCGGTTATTGCAATCAGCTATCCGGAGCGTATATGTGAAATGAATATGTACAATTAACTTTGTCAGTCGCTTTAATTGTTTCTGACCTACGACATGAGAAACAAGACACACACGATATTTATTTGCAGACGTTAATGTTTTCAAAACAACAGAAGAAAGAATTCAACAGTTTTGCATGGTTAACTTAGCGAAAGTTGAATTTGTTAATCTAAACTATTCTTTTATTACTATAACAAGTTTCGAAATTGGAAAATAAATCCTGTGTCAGACCACGGTCTGACCTACCATCATGATAAATTGCATTTATTGCTGTATCGTAAATATTCGAATTAAATCGAAGTGGGAAAAACTGTAGATCTCCATATATTCTTTGTTTGATTCCTGAGAAGAAAGTTACTTCGTGTAAACTGTAAAATCCAAGTGTATATTTTTGTCGAACGACTTTTTCATTAATACTACTAAACACAATATGAACAAGAAATCTATCATATCTAGGTGTTGCTTATGTGTAGAAATATCCTTGGACATAGATTTACACCATACTCACGACAATTTACATCCTCCTGTGGATATTCACTAAGCTTGACATCACACAGACAATGGCGCGAATCGGTCGAGATTTCGTGCCAAAATAAATGACGTCATAACGTTGATGACGTCACAAACGTTTATACCAGACGCTTCCCGAATCAATCCCAATACTGTTTAATATGTTCAATGTTACTTATACATAGAATAGTCTGTCCTTCAACCAATATTCTATCTTTAAATAACCTATCAAATACTGGCCATGAAATGGCCCCGTGGCACTCAACGTAGTAGGCCTATATCAATTGGCCCGAATTTGGCCCCGTGGCACAGAACTGCCTAAGATCAATGCGTCAAAAGTATTTGTCACAGTGATCTCGCATGTATAAAGGGTCTCCATTTAATAATTTGAGACGGTTTTGACATATATACATTTTTTTGTATCTCAAACTTGATTGTGATATTGGTAATGGTCAGTAAATGAATGTAGCAAGAATTGCCGGACAGAAAAAATAGTAGTTTACCAGAACCAACTTTATACAATATATACAACTTCATTTACAATGATGAAGTATTTACACAATGGATGAAAGTTATAAAATAAAAAGAACACAGTAAGAAAAAGAGCTCGAATACAGTTTCATGATGTTACATTGTAAAATGTAACGTTCAAGTTGTCTTATTATTGATGCTGAAATACAATGAACATCATATTAAGAATTATTACGTCTTCATATGTCTTCATATTGTCCCTTTTTATCATGAAAGTGTTATTACCGCTTTGCTCACGAGTTCCGGTGTATGTTTCCTTCACAATGGAAAATAACAGCTTGAGGATTAAGACACACACAAAAGACGTACTTCCTCTGCTCCGGGAAATATACCGTCTGGGCGAAGATTCCTTACGTGACGTCAAAGATACACTCCGGAAAATATACCATCCGAGTAAAGATTTCAAAGGTGACGTCAAAGTTACACTCCATAAAACATACCACCCGGGCTAAGATTTAAAAGATAACGTCAAAGTTCCACTCCCTCCGGGAAATATCATGCAGGAAAGTCTAATGGCCGGTTGCACAACAAACGATTATCCAAGCGGCTATAATATTGATATCGTTTATCAATATTCCCGTATTTTAAATATATTGACCATATACGACCCCGTTGTAACGTCTTTCACCTCTGGGCTCATTAATAACACACATACATTTCTGGTATTGCACAGTTTTATTAACATAAATCATATTTCATAGTTTCTCATTTCGTCCATAAGATCTAACATAGCCACAAGTCTCTTTTAGTACAATTTGTATTTAACAACATACTGTCTCCTTAACATTCTATTTTCTATATTTCCAAGCCGAGCTATCTCGGTCAAAACCCCGACTCTTCGCCTAACTGAAAAACTAACATGTCTCTGACCAGCTCTACAAACGAGTATCGTCAGGTCTAACCAAGTATTTCCCTACCCCAAAAAGGGTGTGGGTTTTATAGCAAGTTGGTGTGGTAACCATCTAACTGTAAAATAGCGTATCTAGGTCAACACATGTTCATAATTACTCTAGGGTATTTTCTTAGATAAAGATACGTCATAGAAATGTTTAACAGGTACAATTTGCTGTCTCCGGGACATTTGAAATAAGAGGTTGTATAACTAACAACGTCAGACGGTATGTTCTGGCCACGTAGTAATAAAAGATTTTGCTTATGAAAGCATTTTAGCTGTCGTCAATATTAAATTGTCCAACATAGTTATCTAACAGCAAATTGTACTTTGTCATCTCAATAGGTAAAATATGTAGTAAAAATTTAAACATCTATCTCCCAAAACTAGTCAAATATGCCATTATTTGACATTAGAAAGCCTTCTGTAAACGTCATTACATTATACCGTTAACCTACGTATTATAAGTGTTCCGTATATTTTCCCGTATACAGACGATATGCAGAGTCTCGTGCACTCTGGTGTATTAACTCATTTTCTGCAGAGTCATTTGCAGACGACATTTAGACCTTACACATTGTGTTACCTGTTCGCTATTTCACCAACTAGCGAAGCAACTAGCCGTGAAAAACAAGGAAACAAATTGTAATTTCGAAATAGAATTATATTTCAGATATAAACACATGCGTCTTATGTCGTTTCAGTGACACCGTTCAAATCTGACAAAGTTTACCCCCTAATTTTCTTTATTTTCAATGTAAACAATACTTGCCGCTCTTAAAGTTTGTTTCCCATTTTTAAAATTAAATCGCATACATGTATCTTAGAAAAACTGAATCTAGTTTCACAGCTACTTTAAATGTATCAACGAGAAACAAAATATGTATGCATCTTATCATATTTTATTTTAATGAGCCAAAATATTCTAATATTTCAGTCGTATACTATTTTAAAACTTGTCTGCGTGTTTGCACAGGTTTCGCAGTATGTTTTTAAAAAAACTTGGAAACTGAAACGGATAAATATTTGCTACAAAATTTTGTACTATAGAATTAAATTTCTACTTGTTTAAGATATCAATGTCTGATAAAATTCTTTTTTATTTTCTGTAATAAACACCGGTATGACGAACCATTGAATAGCTGCGCATGCGCATGTACTGCAATTGAGGCAAGGTTGCAAGGACTTTCACTCGATATGTCTCATATTCTTTTGTTAAAGTATTCTGATACATAAATCCATATGTTTTACCAGCTGAGAGAAAACGTTTTGACTTAAGTTTACTCTACATCCCGTCAGTACAGATAGATTGTAGATCATAAGAAGTTATCTTAATTTCTGTGACGCATTTTAATTCGTGTTAAAACATAAGATTAGAATTTGAAATTTCGTTTTATCTTAATGTATCTGAAGACGTGTAATGGAAACAAACGACCGTGTGACAGTAGAAAATGGGATTGGAATAACAACGGACAATAGGACATCTATAATTTACAGAATTGACAAAACGCCGCCATGGTATCTGTGCGTTATGCTTGGTCTTCAGGTAAATGAATCCTTTGTGTAGATTTCATCATGATAATAATTATTATATATTATATAAGGTACGTATATTTCGTTAGCAATAAATTTGTTACGAAGAAAATCATTGAGGAGTGTTTTGAGAAAACCGGGCTTAAGGGGAAAATGTTACTTGTTGAGTTACTTGCATTTCAAATGACGGCAATATGATTTTTTTCTCCCGTTCTTACACGTATTTTGTTAAGAAATTGTTTTTATAACAGTGACAACTATCGCAGATGTCTAAAACATAAAAACAAAATACTAAACTAAGATAACGCATGATTTCATGGCAATCCTTTTATACACACTGCCAAAAAAAAAGAAATGTAGGGCTGAGTGATTTATTGGTTTCGTAAAGCCTCCAGTTAATCGGTAAACGTAATGTCCAAATACAGCTATATTGCTTCAATACTTGCTCCAAATAAATGCAAGCCGTTCAGTAAAATAGAACATTTTACAATGACGTCACAATACTCCCTATGACGCTGATGACTTCATAGGGTCTACTATTTACACTGACTGACTGATTGCGAAACTACTATTTACATGTATGTATGCCGAAATACGTACTAGACTTTCGTCATAACCTATTTATTATGAATTCAATTTTTTCCATATTCATGCAACAGACATTTACACTTGTGTAAAAGCTTTGCATAATTAAAAATGTGCATCTACGTTTGTGACATTTGAAAACTAGTACACGGTATGCATTTTTATTATTCCCTGTCTTGGCGGAGGGGATATAGTAACGGGCTCCGTCCGTGTGTCCGTGTTTCCGTCCGTCCGAAACACATTTGTCCGGAGCATAACTCCAAAAGCATTCGAGGGATTTATCTAAATTTTACACACAGAGTACATTTAAGGGAAGTGCCATGCCCAAGAACCATATATCTAGCTTGTTTATTGTTTGAATTATATCCCTTTGTTACCTTTTCTTGATTTTCTTTGTCCGGAAAATAACTCAAAAAGTAATGAAGGGAATTACTTGAAACTTAATACAGTGATAGGGCAGAATGAGGGAACGTGCATCGCATAAGTACCATAACTCTACCTTGCCTAATTTTTGAATTACTACTCTTTGTTACATTTTCTTGATTTGTCTTGTCTGGAGCATAACTCAAACATTATTAATGGGAATTACTTGATACTTAAGGTGAGGCAGTTCCTTTCGTCGTTAAAATTAAAAGTTGTCACATTTATTTAAAAAATGGTACTTGCGCATATCGTGTCCATCTACGTCGCATGGTTAGGTTTTTATTTTTGTGACTTGACATGACGACATTTAACAACGCTCTGTAGTGGCTGCGTACTGGAACCATTTCGTCATGAATCAAAAATAGGAATGCTTATTGATAAACAACCTATTTAAAGCCTCTAGCTGTGATATTTCTGGAAAATTACAAAGATATTTGAAAACTGGAAAACCTGCTTTCGCTTTTGAAAATGCAAAATATAATGTATTAATTCTTTTGTTTAACTTAAATGTTCAACACCGTATGGTCACATTCAGTACATTATGTCATATTTTCCTTCTGAGAAGACGCCCGTTACAATTCCAGATTTTTAAAAAAAAGTTGGTCTTAGTAATGGACCTTTAACATATTTTCTTTTTGTAAATCCTATCAAAGTCGTTCAACTTAGAAAAAGTACTATACATCCCAGTAAAAAATGTATTCCTTCTTTAACAAAGCATATCATGATTCTGCTTAAACCAATCGAACTAACGTTTGAAACGTCATCGTTTTTCAACCTTTTTTTCAAAATATTTCAAAATCGGGACGGTAAAGTTTTTGGTGTTTTTGACAGTGTTTATTTGATGATATTTGAACACAATGAAATAAAAACAGGACGTCTTCGTGTTTGATTTTTCAAAAATAATGCGTAAATGAAACCACTTAAACGTCAAAAGAATGACGTTTGATACTTTCTATTTTACTGTATTCTTTTAAGACATACTGCCCTTTGCGATGTAAATATGTCTCCAGGTCTATATAACCAAATATTGCTTCCTATTTTTACCGAGAAACGTAGTCTATGTATTGTCCCGAAAAAAGTCAACAAGTATAATGACATAACACAACATAATAGAATGGAATAACCTTCTAAACTTTGAATAATTTTCGATACATTTTATTTATCTTCTTAATTTAGCATTATTTGTTTTATTTTTATCACAGTGCTAGTTATATATATATAAGTTCACGGCCCACGAGCTGGAGTATACATGTATATACAAAACAATACAATGGAAGACATGATCATATCGATGCTGGTTGGCACAGTTGGTAAAGCAGCCAAACATCAGTCAGAATGTTTACCATGGCTAATAACTATCAAAAACACTTATCGTATGTGCATTTTTTAAAAACTTCAAGCTTTAAGATAATCTTTTCAGTAACTTTGAAATTACCGTGATAGCTATTTCGCCATCTCGTGGCAGAAATATGTCACCACAGTATTACACAAATCGGGTGCCTTCATGAATTCTTCACTTTTTAAAGCTTAATTAATATTTAACCCTTTTGGAGAAGCATTTTAAGTTTAGATGAAAAATATTCCAAAACGTTAAATATCTGATTTCCAATCAAGGCACGGAAATGTCCTGCTAATTTGTGATCAGCGACCGTTAAATCGAAAAACTCGTAAGTCGTTACATTGTACTTACGAATGCGTTTATGAGGATGCTACGTACGACACTCTTTTACTAACTCTAATGTGCTCGTTACGTCTTATTATTCGTAAGTAGCGCTCTCATAAAGTATATAAATACGTATCGTTGGTTTTCGCGAGTTAGCACTGAATTATATTCGCATAAATTGATTTTCTCCTATACTTTTAGTTCATCCTTAGCACGCAGTGACCTTTCCTATCACTCGTCATCCATCATGCGCCAGCCATCCGGTTCGTCTGACAAATTGTTCGTCCGTCTTCTGCGGCATCTCCTTTTAACTAAGTAATAAATTATGTTCAACTTTACAGGGATGTTTTGGGTGGTTTTATTTGATATTTGTAATGAGAATGCATTCCATCATTGCAGTTATTTTATTGTTGCGGCAAAGAAAAGGAAAACATTTTGATCGTCTTGTCTGAACGTTGAATACTTTGAAATTGTTTTTAACTGCACACACTTAATAGTATTTCGCTTTGTAAATATTTGATGATAGATAATTATGAATATGAACAGAACTAATCTTTAAAACTTCAAACAGTTGCTAAAATCCAGGATCATCCTACTTGCAGGTGACTTTAATTCAGTTTTGAATTACATATACAGTTACGACTCATAAAATGGTGGTTGCTGAAACTGGTCATAATAGCACTCTTTTGTGGAATGAATGAAAGTTGGACATGGCTTTTATTTCCGCAAAATTAACTCAATTTGTTTATCAAGCCTTGAACATAGTGTTTTAGTATACATGCACGGGAAAGTCGAGGCCAGGCTGCTGTAATCTCCGCGATGATTTTCTAAGGCGAAGTGTAAGTTAAGAATGGACAATATGACAACGTTGCCAAAGACGATCGTCTTAATTAAGATAATGTGATGTAATTAAAGCACTATTCAATATTTATTACGTTCGATTTTGTATATGAAATGAGTATGAAGCCGAAAACTGCAATACCCACTTAATCGTCATATGGCTCGTTTATCAGACACGGATCTAATTATGTACATTTAAGGCCTTCCAGAATAAAAAAGGAAATTCCATTTGTCCTTTTTCCGGGGGTACATTGAAAATCAAAGGCAACAGTACTTAAATTAGTCTTAACAGAGAAAGAGTAACATTCCTCTTTATTTAGCAAATAGAGTAACATTCCTCTTTCTTTCTCATCTGATACCTTTTTCTAACATAGAGTAACATTCCTCTATCTTTCTCATTTGATATATTTTTCTTACATAGAGGAACATTCCTCTATCTTTCTTGTCTGATACATTTTCCTAACATAGAGTAACATTCCTCTATCTTTCTCATCTGATGTTTTTTTAACATAGAGGAACATTCCTCTATCGTTCTTGTCTGATATATTTTTCTAACATAGAGGAACATTCCTCTATCTCGTCACATTGGTTCAGCAACATTATATGTTTGTTTTATTTCTCAGACCAAGAAAACTAAAGTAAAAGTAAAAGATATTTATTTTCCAAAGGTAACACATACTTTCATTTGCTAAGTCTCATGTGCTCAATTGAGCTTAAACTGAAAAAGTGGTATTTATGTGTACATTTTATATATGTATATTGATAAAATGGCTAGATCTATCGGAGGTGTGCGTATATATAGTCCGATTTCAAGCACTGAGCCGTGAATGTACTATTAGCTTATTATAAAACAACATTAAAAATCGAGGAAAACAAAGGTCGTAGCTCAGGGCCCAAATTTAGACTTTACTGGAATTACAATTCAATTGATTTTGTTTAAATGTTTATTGAATCTACAGACAATTGGTCATGCATACTCATGGAAGTCTTGTCTACAACTATTTGTATACCATTACAAATCCCCATCACATGGCAAATGATGAGTTTTTCATCAAATTCCTGAATGTCTTTCATATTAAGTATGAATCACTGTTGTGTTGGCTGTTGGTATGAAGGTATTCTCTCTTATCTGCCCTATTGGTTTAAAGCAGTAAACCACTGTTTTTGCTTTTATCTGGACGTAATACACTTCCCCCCTTGTTGTATTCAACGAGAGCCGGATCAACTTTTTTCTGCAAAATGTGTAAACTCTTATGTTATAATGTCACCTGTATATGCATTACAGAATAGCAATTATTCTATCAACTACATACCCATATACTTAACAAAATAAGAAACTTCTGCTAAGTTTGCTTGAACATAGCTAGATGAAAATAAATCGGGGAATCATTGTTATATATGCGTTTAAGAGTGTTCCATGATGCATCGTTTGGTGCAAAAATTATGGCCAAAGGTTAACTGAAAATGGCGGCGCATAGAATTGACTAAAGCGTTGATTTCTGCCGGTGGAATATTGTTCTGTTGGAGATCAGCTAAAGACACTGCAATTTTTCTTACAACAATAACATTGATTTCATTGATGACTAGCCAGCTAAAAGTGCTGATCCCAACCCAATCGAACACGTCTGGGATATTTCGACAGACAAGTGAGGCGTGCTAACGTCAATGAACGTCGTCAAGCGTAAGCAGTCTTTAGCCTTGTGCAACACATTTAAAATGATTTTAATGGCACATATTATTTTAGTTCTGTATGTATACATATACTGTAAACGATTATAATTTAATAAATATACAGTCTAAAATTTAACTAGTTTTCCACATTTTGTTTTCTGAGCATTTAGTAAATAGAGACCTCTTGAAATAGTCATACTACCTTTCCGCTGATGATATCTCTTTCCATTTTAAGGCCAAATGTTGATCATGGGAACTCTAGAAAAAATTATCGTAGTATTAATTACCGTCTGGACATCATTACACATGTAATTCCTACATCATGTACATTTAGTTGTATCATATGTTAATAAATTATTATATATGAATGATGAAATTTCCATATTTACATCAAGTTCAGGTACCTCAACTGACCAAACATTAAAAGCATGCTCAGTTATACTGTATAAAACTGCATCTCAGAAATATAATGTAGACATAGTTTTAACAAGGAAAATATGTGTCCTTTATCATTGTGCAAAACAATTACTTACAGATCTTCCTGTACTCCTACACAGATCTGATCTCCAAATTTAGTTGTTTTTTTTTCAAATGCTTCCTGGCATATGGGTTTCTCTCTGATTAAGGGATGTCACTGCTGAGGTTTTGGATTTTTGCACTACCAGAAAGTTACATTTGTTATATTTCAAAAATGATGAGTTAACTGGAAAGAACAATTATGTAGTAGTAATCTTAGGCACAATAGGAAAATTGTAGTGTAAAAGAAATGAACATTTTTGAGAAAAAATATTTTGACCTCACATTTTGTGACTAAACTGACAAATTTTGTCATATGCCAAAATGAGGATAGGGGTACAAAAATAGTCATTTCTCAAAAACAGTTTAAGATATTTACTTAACTCAAACTGTATTACAAGAAGAATTGTGAACTTTCAACTTTAAAAATTAAAATGTGCAGGCCCTTATCATAACAAGACATTGTTACATTGTATTATGAGCTTATATTGTGATACAGTAACACATATCAAGGATGACTCTAGATATCAATTAACATCTTGCCGTGCCTTTAACATGTTGAAACACTTTTTTTCTACTTAGTCTAATTACAATTATTCTAGTCTAAGAATCCAGTAAACACTGTTGAGAACTGTATTAGCAACTATTTTGTAACTTGTGAATGAAAAATTGTAGTTATCAATGTTTACACTCAAAGTAAGGTGAAGACTACATACCTATTATTATAATACTACAAGCCTGTTCTGGTCCAAGACTGGTTTGCTTTCATCTCCAGGTTTTGGCCTAAATATGCCAGTCATCCTCAGGAATAAAGGCCACTCCTGCTTGGTGAAAACCTGGTCTGAAGAAGAGGTTACATTAGTATCCCCACTTGGAGTGAAATGTAATCAAGTTTACTGGCAAGAGTTTCATATTATTTTAAAAATTCTGAGTTTTATTTATTATCTAAATACTTGTATCACCAAAAATGTATATGCATTTATTTAAATTGCAATATTACAATGTACACAACATGATGCATTATATTACATCTCTATCATGTCTATAGTATTTTGGTTCTATTTAATGAAAACATATTACTTAAAAGCTTCAATAATTGCTACCGTAGCAAATATACATAGGGTACATGAATAAAATATTCTAAATGTTTACCTTTGCTGCACAGCATAAGCTTATTTTTCAAATCCTCAGTTCACACCATCATTTTGCATTTAGATTCATAGTTATTTTTATGCAAATGCTACTGTTCTGCGCAGCACAAAGTTCACAAAATTGAAAGTATTCCTTCCACATGTAAACATTTCTTACAAACACATGTTCAAACATTCTCTAACATTCGAATCAACAAATCAAAATGACCGCTTCCTGTAGAAATCTTTGCTGATAAAACCTGCTTCCTGTATAAAATTGATATTTCGGTTCCAGGTGGTGATTGTACAGAAGGATGTTGAGTGTTATCTTTGCATGCTATCCTTTTTATGATAAAGTTCCTTGAATGACCCCACAGAAATTAATTACCTTGCCTCCTGATAATATGTCTGTGAATGTGAATTTGCAAAATGTAAAGGTCAGTTACTGTACTCAGTTCATGGAAAAAGATTGACTTACTTAGACACATAATTATGTGTTCATGCTTTTCCTCTGTATTAAAGTTTCAAGTTAGTTACTTAGTAACAGTTAAATTGATTAAAAGGGCATACCCTATAACTGATGTCGACTAAATAATCTCCAAACATTAATAATATATAATCTTTGAAAGTATTAAAAAGTTTCAGCTATGCATTCCGAGTCATTATTGATAAAATCAGCGGCAGTACCATAAACCATTTAATAATCTATGTAGAGTTGTTGTTGTACAATTAATGGGTGGATGCACTGTATTACAGAAAGACTCTATATTGATTAATTGTGGTAAAATGTGGCTGTTTTCGCCTTAGGTTCTTTGATATTGTATTTATTTACCATTTTACGTTCATTGAACACATAATCTATGTTTCGAGAATATAATCTGCTAGATATAGGGAGTGTCTCTTTAAGTTGGCAGTACTCAATTTTCAAAATATTATTCTGAAGCATTGTCAAATCATATTACTGCATTTTAAGATTTCACTTTTGATCTAATGTAAGTTTTGAAACTGTTAACATACATTCCCTATAACTGGTATTTCAAAAGTATAAAAAAATAGAATATTTACAAGTATTGTATTACTTAACCTAGCAGTTTAAGCTAAACATTCCAGTCATTACTGATAAAATCGGTGTTTTAAAATATGTTGTTATAACATAAACCATTCAATACTCTATGTAAAGTTGTTGTCGTTAATGGGTGGATAGGGATTTTTTACAAAAGGCATTTATGCTGATTAATTTAGCTAAAACGAGGCATTTTACGATTATGTTGTTCTTCAGAATTGTATTTATCTATCATTTTACGTGCATTGAACACATACATTATTTGTATTTTGATAAAATAACCTGCTAGATGTAGGGAGCTAGTGCCCCTTTAACATGAATGTATTCAAAAATAAAATAAACCAAAAGTTTCAGTCTTAGCATGGCATTACGATGTGTAACTATTATTGGTGATAGTTGCAGTTTAAATTAGTCCCTTGCTAATTTTCTAAAATAGACTTGCCTATCTTTCAATTTGAACAGTACCATTAATTGTTAAAAGCTAGATATCCGATGTAAAAGTCTATTGACTGAGTAACAACAGTGCAGATCATGATCATACTGCATGGATCATTAGCCACAAGTAGGGTAAGGGGTAATATGTTTCCTTATACATTTACGCAAATTAAACTTCCATTCACATTAAAGGTGGATTTCATATTAAAAGCAGGATGTCTTGATGAAAGAGAAATGGAACAGTATATGTAATGAGAACAAGTGCCTGTTAAAACAATTCTGGCAATGTAAAACACCAATCCATCATGTGACTGCCGTGTGTAGTTCGTTTGTAATTGTATTTGATTTGCTTTTTAAATCACTTTCATACAATCATAGTCCAAAACTGACGCTGCCAGGATAGAAATAAAATGAAACTTATAAACAAACATACTACTATGGTGCTTGATAAAACAAGTATGTCGCAATTCACAGTATGATGTCAATTCACAGTATGATGTCACCCCGTACCACATATTTTTAGCTCACCTGGCTTTCCACCTACATTTTTCAAATTATGCCTCTTTGGTCAATATTGACCACAGTCACCAGGCAAGTGGACTTTCTCTAAGGTGAGCGATATAGGGTCATATTGTCCCTCTTGTTATGTAAAATTGCAATTTCTCCTTCATTTATTAGCTGAAACTTTAATTTGAATAAGTTGTGTGCTTTTCCGTGACGACAATGACGGACAGTAGACTTAGTAATAACGGGCGGCATATTATTCGATCTCAAAACTAAAGTAAACGAATAAATTGTGCAAACGTGGCACTTCACATTCCAGAGATTTCCTAATTCATCTATGCAAACAACTTAGTGAATTGTATAAATAGATGCAGTAAAATTTATTTGATATATACAATAAAGTAGTATGTTCTATATTATTTGAGCCTTTAATTTATTTTGTGCAAAGTACATGTGCACTTGTTCCAATTCTAGTTACATCTGACAAAGTTATTTTTGGTAATGATGTGCCCAATCAAAAGATGACCTGAAAAGAGTAATAAAAGGGTTCTATTTCTATGAATTGCTTTCCCTCTTTGAAACCCTTTTATCACTTACCATGATGCAGAACATTTAGGATACCACATGCCAGGCATATCAGCATGTTTAGTGATGTTATCTTATAACAAATTACTTTGTGACAGCTAGTACGACTTGCATGTCAGAATGATCAAATCAGCTCATTATTTCCATAGAAAATTGTTCTATGGTCTTTTACCTGATGCACATGCATTTATCAAAACATGTACAATCTTCATCTTTTTAAAGGAAAATGTAGTGGTTTTAATAATATAAAAACTCATCACATATTAACATTATCTTATCTAATTCAAATCATGACCTCAACGTATAACAATAATAATGATGATGATGATGCTGATGCCGCTGATGGTTATGATGATGATGACAACAGTTATAATAGTAATTAAAATATGATAATAATAATAGTGATGATGATAATAACAACAATAATAATAACAATAATAACGAATAAAAATAAGTATCAAATTATTGTGAAACTTTTTTACACCACTGTACAGGTCTATTTGTTTTTCAAAAAACTTGTTTGAACTACTTTTTCAATGCTTCTTGTGCCTCTTTTTTAATATATGCCACTATCTGTTTGTTTTTATACACAGTTTGTAAAACTAGGACTACATGTACATGTACATGTAAGCACAGAAGCAGAATTTTGCACCGTTTCTTGGCTTATCAGATACTATTCACTTGCAATGACTATTAATGGGACATCATGCTGGTAAGATAACAATCCTAAAAATGTTGTGTATATACATGTATAGTATGACTCTTCACTTTTCATACTTTTGCATAAACAAATAATTCTACCCTGAACTTTGAGAAACCCAGTACCATGTGTGAATAATCGGATATTGTCTGAAAGTGTTTTTAATAAATATTAAATCATAAATACTAACAAATATGAATACAGTAAACTCCGTTTATAACGAACTCCTTGGGACCATTTAAATGTGTTCCTTATATCCGAAGTTTGTTATATCGGTATAACATTTTCATACAAAATAAATAAAGTAAACAAATACGGTCCGATAAAAATTGTTCCTTATATCCGGATGTTCGCTATATCCGGAGTCGTTATATACGGAGTTTACTGTAACAATATAGTTCCTTATAGCTGACTTTTGCACCTTGTGCCAGGTAAGCTGAATCATAAGACTGAAAGTGCTGACAACAAGGGGCTCACTGCAAAATTGAGCACACTTTGTGTCAATACTTTATATTGCTTACAAGACATTTATTTTAATCACATACCTACAATTCATTAATAACACATCATGTTGATTTTGTTTTGAATTATTTCAAAATCCCTCTAGGTAAAACATAGTTATGCTTGAGACTTTTTAACGAAGTAAAATGGAGTGCTTTTAAATTGTATATAACAGGCTTTGTTTAGTACACATCTTTCAGGAATACGTAACACGACCTTCTCAGGACTATACATGAATTTCTCTTTTATTTCACAAAATTGAAGTTGGTACATTTATGCTTCCATAAGGGACATATGCTAACATCATAACATATATGATACAGGTCATTTTTTCATCATGATGTCCGACCAGATCCGCCTGCGTGGTCGAGTCATATGAGTTGCTGACTTGAAATCACTGTTACCTCCGACCGTGTCTCTTTATGTGAGGAAGTTGGCAGTGTCTTGTGAGGATTCAGAGCCTAGTACTGGTTCTTTCTATGACGATCTTACATAAACTGCCCACCTATTAGACAGACCAAATATGGTCGAAGTGAATGTTATAAACTCCTACAACAACGATGTCCGACCAGAAATCATACAGAAAGCAAATGCAGCATTTTTTCTTAAGTGTACGTCATGGCAACTAAATTTTCAGTGTCAAAAATTGTTTGCTGAAAACAAGATCTTTCAAATAGTACTATGTGAAAGACCTTTTTGAAAATAAAGGTATACATGTGTTTATGAAATTATATTTCATCTCATTCATATGGACACTTTCGATAGTCATTTACATGTTAAGAGATCTCTAAATGTATGGCGCCAATACACCACCTAATTTGAAAAAAATTGTAGTACATGTAACTTCAATTTATTTACTCGCCAGATCGTTATTTAATAAGAAGTGTTTACTTCGTACATGCAGGCAAACGTGGCATCTCAAATATATTTGGAAAACCGGGATATGGGACCAAAAATAAGGATAGTTTCACTTTTGTTATGGAAATCGAGATTGTCTCAAACTTATGGATAACTTTTTGTATATTGTTTCTAAATTTAATACAACGGATTTACTCAACACTTTTACTAGTAACATCATTCCCCGATTTTTGAAAGTTCCGCAATAAAAAAAAACTTAAAAGAAAATTTACAGAACTAAAACTCATATATTTGTTGATTTTTCACAACCCCATCACCTCGCAAGTTCGCACCCCACAGTTTCCTTTCATCCGCGTAAGTAGTAGTCTATAAGCTACACTGTATCACATTGTATAAAACATAAGGGCTTTATCGTTGGTACTGGTTTCCCATATGACTAGTTATTTTAGGTTTAGGAGGATAGTCTGAGATACAGAATTCCGAATTCCAGAGACACCCACTTCTTATACATGCAAAATGAATAACACCAATACATGGGACCTCGACTTTTAAGTCTCATCCGAAAAACTGTTAGTATTTTTAGCTGGTCAGCCCCCGGAATCAAAGCCGCTACCCCGAGATTACAAGTCACGGGCTCTACCGATTGAGATAACCGGGCTGACACACTTTAAATTATGACCTGCATGTACTTAAGAAATCATTTAAAGTAGCTAAATATAAAACCCAGTCTTATGCTTGAACCTAAAATACTTTGAAACTTGGGCTTCACAAACTATTTAGTGTTCTTTAACCATTTTAACCTACTTTTGTAATGAATGGAAGCGCGGTGAATGAAATAAGACCGTTTTGATCATGAATACACCGTTTATCATTTTGAAAAAAAGAAATTCTTGTTATTACTGTCTGATATTTGAGTGAGGGAGATACTTTATAAATCAAGTGAACACGTGTATTTAACTAATGTAATATAAATATATAGTGTAGTGGTGCTGTCTAATTACTTTTACTCACCAACATTTTTAGCAGATTTTCTCAAATTGCTATATCGATTTTCAATTATGTAGTTGATTCTAGCATTTAGTTTTACACTTATTTTTTTAAAGATGTACACATCGGTCACCGAAGGTAACTGTTTTGCCGAGTTCCTGCAAAACAGTTACCCGAGGTGACCGGTATGTACATCTAAGCGAAGTGTCCCACGATGGAAAGTTTTTCTTGCATACAGTCTTGTACTTGAAAGTAGATTTCTAAATACAAACTTATCAAAATGATGAATTATCTTGTTGGTGTTTCGGAAATTGATTTATTTTAGCGAATCTAATATTCGTGATTTTGAAAAGGTGGATTTCTATTTTCTCATTTTTAACTAAGGGCGAAATTTAACTCGACACAGCTTTATAAACAAAGAAAGATCACTGTGTGACAGTGTTATTTACTGGCATTCTGATATAAACTGTCCAGGTTTTTTGTTAGCAGTGAACAATGAAAATTGAAACATCATCTAAGTGTATGCATTTATGCACATGAACATTTAAAGAATGAATGAACCGGTTACATTGTAGCAATAAATGAATGAATTGTGTTTTATGGCACATTGATAATGGTAAGTATTAACATGATTTTAATTTCAGGTGAACACAAGACACCTCATTCGATATGATAATTATATAGCTTGTGTGTGATAATGTGCTAATTGTTTTATAATTAAGTTTCGCTTACGTATAATGTAGAATACTTTAATTAAAAAATGTTAAAGAATTCAGGATAACGGCAATGCGGACATAAAAATTCGTAAAATATTGTTCTAAATGTTCGCTGATTACAAATTTCGCAATTATCTCTGCTCGCTAATATCGCAAACATAAGACATATGCGAAAATTCCTGATATACGGTATTATAAATTTTGAAATTGTTCGTGTTTCTGACTCTGAACTGAAGCCCCATATACGTTGAAACCTGCAGAGACAAAGCACCGTACTGTTCAGCTTTTTTTCCCAGTCAGTTGTCTTTGGTCACAGGTTTGACTGAATCAACCTTTTTTGAAACTTGTAGAAAATACAATGGACAAATCAGGAAGCAAGGATTTTTGGCCAATAAAAGTGATTCGGACAAGACTCAAACATATTATGTACACTTTAAAATCGTCTTCGAGTCTTTTGCTGTCAGAACTTTGAGTTCTTTGATTGCTTTGATACAGATCAGTGTATTCTATTCTCAATACAAAATTATCACTAGGATGTAAACATCGATCAGATAAAATGCGAGAGTACATGTCTGATCCTGAAAAGATTTCTGGCTTTCAAATGTGCAGTTACACATGTACACTCTGCTGCATGTAATTATATCTGACACTTTTATCAGTAAGACTAGGGCCATTGATTATCTGTGCAGATCTTCCCAGCTTTATTACTGTTCAAATTTTTAAGATATAAACATATGAATTATAACATATGAATATATGAACCAACTTTGTAACTAAAAGTTTTAATCTGTTTTAAAGTTTTTCAGCGCAGACTGGAAGTTTGGACTTTTCCATTTGCCAATGAAATGACTAGTAGAATGTATAATCTTTTTTAAAATTTACACTGTCTTATGCACTTTTAATTGGATAATGCCGAATGAGACAGGTCAATAAAATGGTCTGGTGTTTTCAGTCTTTCTTGAATGGGTTTATAAATTAAGTAAGTAAATAATTTATCTATCAACATTATATGTTGATGCCGACAAACTAATGTTAATTATGAGTGTAGAGTAACAATACTTTCATGGCTAGTGAATACATGTAACAGTCAATAATTCAATTAACATACAGTATTTATTTGATAAGAAAAACAAGAATTGAGTTTGTTTTCCTGTTTTCCTGATGCACATGTCATGGTACAGATTTAATTACAATTAAGGAATAAGAAGCCAAGTGGCTGCTTATCTCAGTTTGTAGCTCATTCGATCTATCATATCTTCAAGCAAAGGGCCATAGGTTTGATTCCTAGTCTAGGTGTACTTTTGGTTTATATGAAATCTAGCTACCAATTGTTTTCATGCACTCAAAATTGCGCTGACCGTCTATTTTAATGTTTGTTATTTACCTTAGTGTTAAACCATGTAAAAAGTTTTTGACTACCTTCTAAAAATTGAGAATTCGCTAAATTTGTTAGGTATATTTTCATTTCGAAGTAGCTCTATAATTTGCGTGTACAAATAAAGGTTTAGTTCTGATATTCAGGATTGCACAGTAAGCTTGACACTTGATATTTTCATAACCTGCTGTGAAAAATGTATGTGAATTCTAACAGAAATTTTCATTCTGGTTTGTTTAATTATTCTTCACCTGAATTCTTTAAATTCCGTTTTAAGACTTGCTAACAGAAATATATATATATAGAAGTATAGTTTGCATACATATATATTAACAGTCACCTGTATATAGTGTGATCTGTCTAATGCTGTTAGCAGCGACAGTCACTATCAAACAGTATGTATTACGTATTTGTTTCATCTTAAAAAAATATCTTTTTATTGAATGTGTCTAATATGTGATACACAGTTATTTTAATAAATTATTATACCCTCAGCTGGGATTTCTGGATGCTTTATGCATTAATTTAAAACCTGCATAACGGTCACCTGTTTATTTTGTTAACTTTCATTTAGTTACTCGGATCACTTTTTTACGGATACAGGTAATTAGACTGAATAAATGACTGAACAAAATGTTGCAAGATATTCCTGTATACATATTCTATCATGTGATAAATTAGCGAATTTCGAAAATAATTAAACAACATTTTATTTAGTATCGTTAAAAAAACAAGAAAACCAATTCATGATAAATACATGTAGTTCATTTTGCAGCCATCAAGAAATACATCTGTCAGGTATGATAGAAAACTGATGAGCAGTATTACACATTACACATTCAAAAAAGAAGTCACAATAAATAAATATTTTAAACACCGTTTATTATAGATGGATGTAATTACAGTAATGCTTACTGACTCAACTTTTCTTGCTTTCTTCATAATTTTTATTCTCACAGAACATTTAAGAGATTATATTACCATCTAATTAGCCCCCATGATGTGAGGCTGACCACTGCTTATTTTTATGGCCAATTAATTTGATAAGCTGGGTTAGGATGCATGCAGAGTTGATAAGATTTCTATTTTCCCCAGAATTTGTTATCAGTAGGTTAACTAGGCATGAAATTACAATACATGCTGTTAACATCTTGAATACTATTGATCTAATGCTTTTGTATATGTAGCATTTTGTTAAGATTTGGACTACCATTAATTGTTATGATCTCTGGAAGCTACAATGCATAGAAGTGTTCACTACTTTTGTATACAAAATGTACTTCTGTACAAGAAAATCCCCTGAAAACCAAGGATACAGCTGATTATTATCAGCTATATCACTGCAGGTGATGAACTCTCATTGCCTGTTTGATTGACTGCAGTAATTACATGTGGTCAGCCAGTAGTGAGTTTCCTTTTCGTGTGACTTTATTGTTGATAAGCCCTGGTCTGACCGAACAGAAATGCGGTTTATATTTGGGTCATTTTATTGTTTTCGTGATGTTAACTGGTCAATTAAAATTTGGAATAAAAACCAAAGACTGATTTGGTAAGTAAACATTTTATTTAACATTTTTTGTGTAATTAAATTTTGTATCCTCTTTTGAAGCTAAGGGAATACAGGCAATGCATAACCTGCCAATCATTTATCTATCTTGGACTACATGTATATCTAAATTCTAAAGTAATCAGCTTAAAATATAAATTACTGGGTTCAGAGTGAGAAAATGTGCTGTTGAATGGGTAACAAAATTAATGCAGTTTATTGATTAACATTTAAGTCATTCATTGATAAAATAATATACAGAAGGATGGCTTTTTGTTAAAAAAGTGCTTATCTGGCATTTTGAAAATGCGTATAGTTACCATGGTATTTATATAAAACAATGACGAGGAGAGCGAAAAGGGAAGGTAAAATGATGTGCACACATCTCTTCTGACCTTTCTTCTACCTCTACCTCCCTGGAAAATATGTACTTATTGTGATAACTACAATTTATCAATTTGATATCAGTATGTCTGCCTAGAGTAAACATACAATCTGTACCATCTTTTCCACACTAAACACAGTCCCCCCTCAATCCATTACTTTTGATATATTCTTCTAGCAAACAGTGCAGATTATTATCAGGCTGCTCAGATGTGCGGGTGGATCATGATCTGCAATAGTCACAAACGCAGAGTCACTTGCTGTCAGGTCCTAGGTTCTGGTTTTTTTTAAACCGTTTATGACCTCATTTGGGCATTAAAGTATTTCTATTCAATAAGGATGATTATTTGTCTGTTAGATAATATTTGATTTATGTAAATAATATACAATATCGTATACCTGTCACAAATACTTAATCCTGATTGACCGATAGCGCTCATGTGCCGGGTCTGCAAAAGTGTGTAGACCTGAAAAATGATATGTAGTCCTGCATGGATTTCAAGACGTTATTTATGTTATATTTTCATGTAATTTTCACTACTTTTTTGAGGTATATGATATGATAATTTTAGACTAATGTTTTGGTCAATATATAGTTTTGCGGATCTGTTAAAATTGATATTGACCGAGGACGAAGTCCGAGGTCAATATCATTCTTTTATAGGTCCGCAAAACTATATGTTGACCTCAAAATTAGTCTATAACTGTATAATGTGCCATGTTTTGCGAGAAAAATCCAAATATGATGATTACCTATTTCTATTGAAAATTTACATTTTTGAAACATTCAAAAAACTATTTCTACAAAAACTACACAATTATTTATGTTTCAAAGAGTGAAACAACAAGTGGAACTTTCTACTTTGTGCAATAAAATATGTGATACGATATGGTCAATTGGTAGACAATTATTGTGAGACAGCAGGTTTTCCAGTTTTATGAGACATGCACATTAATTATCCATGATGGTATTACTAATAAGCCGTAGCTAGTGATTACTGATATGTCATACTAAGCTGTCCAAAACTCGTAAGTTGCAACATTTTACATGTGCTACAGGACACATAAGTATAATTAACTTATTATGCTTGTTACAAAACAGTACATGCAGTATGTGTTATAAGTATTTTAAAATTTACACATATTTATTACAAATCTTATAATGGCAAGCAAATTTGCCTTTATGACCGGTTCATATCATGATTAGACTGTAGTCTGATCTACACTGCTATTCAATAAGCAATATTTTACTGGACACCCATTTTTAGCTCGACTATTCGGAGAATATGGAGAGCTATTACAGTCACTTGTGTGTCGGCGTCGGCGTCGGCGTTGCTTCTTTGGTTAAAGTTTTGCCTGCTAAGTACTATCATGCACATATCTCAGTAACCACTTATGATATTGACTTGAAACTTTGTTCATGTCTTTAGGGGTGTCATACAATCAAGGCAGATAACTCTTGAAAAAATTTAGTACAAATTATGGCCCTTGTTTGACTTTGAAAATTTGGTTAAAGTTTTGCCTGCTAGGTACTATCATGCACATATCTCAGTAACCACTTATGATATTGACTTGAAACTTTGTTCATGTCTTTAGGGGTGTCATACAATCAAGGCAGATAACTCTTGTATAAATTTAGTACAAATTATGGCCCTTGTTTGACTTTGAAAATTTGGTTAAAGTTTTGCCTGCTAGGTACTATCATGCACATATCTCAGTAACCACTTATGATATTGACTTGAAACTTTGTTCATGTCTTTAGGGGTGTCATACAATCAAGGCAGATAACTCTTGAAAAAATTTAGTACAAATTATGGCCCTTGTTTGACTTTGAAAATTTGGTTAAAGTTTTGCCTGCTAGGTACTATCATGCACATATCTCAGTAACCACTTATGATATTGACTTGAAACTTTGTTCATGTCTTTAGGGGTGTCATACAATCAAGGCAGATAACTCTTGTATAAATTTAGTACAAATTATGGCCCTTGTTTGACTTTGAAAATTTGGTTAAAGTTTTGCCTGCTAGGTACTATCATGCACATATCTCAGTAACCACTTATGATATTGACTTGAAACTTTGTTCATGTCTTTAGGGGTGTCATACAATCAAGGCAGATAACTCTTGTATAAATTTAGTACAAATTATGGCCCTTGTTTGACTTTGAAAATTTGGTTAAAGTTTTGCCTGCTAGGTACTATCATGCACATATCTCAGTAACCACTTGTGATATTGACTTGAAACTTCGTTAATGTCTTAAGAGGTGTCACACAGTCAAGACAGATAACTCTTGTTTAAGTTTAGTGCAAATTTTGGCCCTTGTTTATCTTTGAAAATTTGGTAAAGTTTTGCATGCAAGGTACTATCATGCACATATCACAGTAACCACTTATGGTAGTTATATCAAACCTTGCAATAGTGTTCAGGGTAAATTTTGTATCAAACAATTAATTTACCAAAAATTAAATCTATAGTTATAGATTTTGACTTTTTTTATGATTCAACTTTCCTAGTTTATACTTAATAGTTAGCAGAATTTTGTTTTGCTATTACACTGATAAAAGTTTTGTTTTATTAGCAAGCACCCACAATAGTCGAGCGTGCTGTCTTATGGACAGCTCTTGTTACACTTAGTGGTACTGCAAAAATTGGTACTCAACTCCACTTTACATATTAATAAGCTAGGTATGGGTTAATAAACTACACCAGACAACAATTGGATACAAATGCATGATGTAGTAGTAAAGACGAAGATATTGCACACACACACTTGCCAACTTTGTCACAAAACTTGATAGCTTTCTCACTAAAATTAATGTGAACTTACTGTATGTTTTCCCATGACACAGTACTTACATAAAGCCAATCCTTAATATCCCATTTGATTTTAACACAAATGAGTACTGCATAAATCTGTCATATTGATAATGATCAAAATTTTGTGATAACCACAATGTCTTTTTAGCTCTACTGGACTGTATAAGTCTAACAGAGCTTATGTAATATGGTGTGTCCGTCGTCCGTCTGTCTAATAACCTTGCTTTGATAACTCTCTACATGTCACAACTGTATTTCCATTTGATTAAACTTGTCAATAGGGACCCCTGCAACTTGTTGATGTCCCTCTTGTTTTAGGGTCAATGTGTCAAATGTCAAGGTCACAGTGATGTCTGATGGCATTTCTATAACACTCTATAGGTCACAATTTTTATTCAACTTTCATCCAACTTGCTCAGAAGGCTCCTTTCATCATATAAATGATCCCTATAGTTTTTTGGGCCAATGGATCAAAGGTCAAGGTTACAGATTAGATTAGATTAGACTTTCCTTGATATCGTTCTACAGGTCTCAATTTTCATTTGACTTCGATGAACATGCTGATAAAGATCCCTGCAATTTGTAGATGTCCCCTATAGTTTTTGGGGTCAGTGGGTCAAAGGTCAGTGTCATAGGAACCTTCCATATCATTTCATTGATATCTCTTTACAGGTCATAGTTTACATTCAACTTTCATCAAACTTGTTTAGAAATGTTCCCTGCAACATGTAGACGATCCTTATTGCTTTTGGGCTCGGTTGGTCAAGGTAACAGTAACACAATCTTTAAAAAATCTTTTCGGCTTAATATATTGAGACATATTTGACCCACAATTTTCAAACATCATAATTATGAGGATTGGTATTATTGAGTAGATAATACCTATTTATGGGCTAGTGGGTCAAGGTCACAGTACACTCCGTTAGCTTTTCCTTGATAACATTGCAAAAGATTTTCACAAAACTCACTCAGAACAGTCTAAACTACATCTTGTATATTCCAGTGTTGTCTTTAAACGAGTATTTGTTTCATAAATGAAAATCACCGGTAGGAGACCAGGTAAATAAGACATGTCTTTATCAATTTTACAGGTTCACCTTTCACACATGAAGACATCGATGCCAAATTCTCAAAAATTGCCGATCTGCTGAGAAACTACCATCATTGCTTCATTTGCCGCCAAATGCTGTACAAACACAAGGATTATAATGATGTATGGTAATGATTGGAGCCTTGTATCAAAGCTGTGGCAAAACATTCAAAACCTGTACATTTCAAGTTCTCCAAACTTTCTGACGACATAACATTTCGGTACAAATCATCGTGTAGGAGATGGCCATTATAAGAAAATCCCATATTAAACAATCTACGAGTGGTTATCCGAAAATACTATTTCGTGACTTTGGCAAAATTATTACCTAGACACTCATAGACAATATTCTAAAGCACAAATACCACATGACAGACAGTCAGTTTTGGTGATGGCAGAGTTTCATAGATGGAAAACTCAACATTCAAACAAACAAAACACACATTGAAGACTATGCAGCAAATGAAGCAGTGTGGATCTTGCCCAAATTGAAAGCTTATACAAAATTGCAAAGCAGTCCTGCCCAAGATAAAGTAAAACCATATCTGACAGAAATCCTACATAAAGAGCTAGATGATCATCAGGTAATGTTTATAATTGATCACTTACAAGTGAGTTTGTGTCATTTATTTTGAGGTAATCACTCGAGCAAAACAACACCACACTGCTGAATACAAGAAATGTCGTCAGAATCGAATTGTAATGGTATTTTAAACAGAAAAGTCGTATAAACATGATAAAGTAAAATATTTATCTAGTACAATATGTAACTGTTTTTTGCTTGGTTTTATTGCAGATGTAAGTGCCATCTAAGAAAAGGAAACAGAAGACCAAACATAAGACCCATTATTCTAGGATAATCAACAGAAATTAGAATAACTTTTAATGTTGTGATCAAATAGTGTGACGAAGGATCTATAATAACAAACAATAGAGATTTATTCTTTATGGGACATGTTGCAAAAATATCTTGCAACACCAAAAACAATACAAACTCTACTTTGAGAACAGCTTTGTACGTTTTCCCCTTACATTTTTCATATAATTTTTTTATATTGTTTAAAACACTGATGACCAGTGTCACAAATGTTTTCTTCCACTGAATTCAAATCTCACATATAGGTCTTTAATATGAAGTAACTGGTAAATATGTATAAAATGATAAAGTAAAGCATACGAGATCGAGGCAAATAAATGAAATACAAGGTGTTTGTAAAAAAGATAAACATGTGAAGAAAAGTTTTCTGTGGATCATTTTCAGGTACAAAACAGAGGTCATAAGGATGTTATACAACAAAGTTTATGATGTAATATTCATTATCTGGTTTGCAATAGCAATGCTGTTACAATATTTGAGTATAGGATCAGAGTCTTGTATTCTTAATATCATTTTGACTATCTAATAAATTTTGAAAAGTTTTGAAATACAATTAAATTGTCTTTTAAAAATTATTAACCACTTAAAAGTTAATACAGAACTTATTTCTAATGTCAATGTGCTATATTGAAAACAGTAAACACTTTTAGTTCAGCATTCATGAGTTCCTCTATGTTAGACAAATATATACGACAAAAAAGATAGAGGAATGTTCCTCTATGTTAGAAGATTATATCATACAAAAAAGATAGAGGAATGTTCCTCTTTGTTAGAAAAACGTATCAGACAAGAAAGATAGAGGAATGTTCCTCTATGTTATACAAATATATCAGACAAGAAAGATAGAGGAATGTTACTCTATGTTAGAAAAATGTATCAGTTGAGAAAGATAGAGGAATGTTACTCTATGTTAGAAAAATGTATCAGTTGAGAAAGATAGAGGAATGTTACTCTATGTTAGAAAACTGTATCAGACAAGGAAGATAGAGGAATGTTACTCTATGTGCTAAAGAAAGGGGAATGTTACTCTTTCTCTTTTAAGACCAAGTACTGTTGCCTTTGATTTTCAATGTACCCCCGGAAAAAGGACAAATGGAATTTCCTTTTTTATTCTGGAAGGCCTTATTTATGCTTCAGGTAAAGCATATAATACAGAATCCGGGATGGCTAACTTGTGAATGTTTTTATATAATGGTATATATATGTACAAAAGGATATGGATTTTGTTGTATAAACACCTGCACCATCTTAGATAATATAAATTATATTTTATTGAATAGTTTGAAGTAATTCACGGTATCAAATGCCATATATCATTTGAAAATTGCACCATTTGTGGGCAGAAAAACATCATTATTCAAATATTCATATTTGAGCACAAAGCATCCTGCAGTCTGTTTACATTCAAAATTACAATTCTGATCTTCGCATCTGATAACGAGTCAATACACCAGAGAACTACAAAAAAACTTCACTTACCGTGGTTAAAATTGGTTTTGAATACGTTTGAACAGAACAGAAAACAGCCAGGCCCATCTACACAGTAAACCTTGATGTATAAAGCATAGGAGTACGTTTTGAGGGGTGTAAATCATGATCGTATACACAGTAAATCATGGTACATGCAACATATCTTGGAAACTTTAAAATATTCATAATATATGTTTGTTTTGTAAAAACTAGTGTTGCTAGTAGGGATATTATTTATTGAAAGACAATGTGTGCAATCCTAGATAGCCTATAAAGATAAATTTTTCATTTATATCATGTGTTATGTTTTATTTACAAAATAATTAAGATATCTAACTAACTTCATAGTCAAAATGAAAACAAGTAGTGTTTTTTCTGCATTGTTTTATTCAATTGCAAACTACTTTTTCAGCCATAATTATAATCTCTCTCACACTGCACTGGAATTTTAATCTAATTAGGGCGCTGTCACCTGGGTAATAAATCAAAACTCTGTGTGGGGTTGGTGCAGCATGGTTTACCGGATAGGACTTTCTCTATCCCAAAAATGTAGTATACACTTCATGGAAAATCGTACATTCGACCAATCTACACACGCATAAGGGCCATCTACACAGTAAACCTTGCTTTATACATTTTGATCTATAAATCAAAGTTTACTGTGTAGATTGGTCAAACGTACGTTTTTCCTGAAATGTATACTCCATTTTTGGGATAGAGAAAGTCCTATCCTCTAAACCTTGGTGTACCGACCCCACACAGAGGTTTTATTTAAGGCCCAGGTGACAGCGCCTTAATTAGATTAAAATGCCAGAGTAGTGAGAAAGTGTTTATCTTTTTGGTGAAAATATAGACAAAATGGCCTCCCAATGGAACAACACAGATACACAACAATTAATTGAACTTTTTCATGGAGAACAAGAACTTTGGGATATAAGAAATCCTAATTATTCTAAAAAGGATTACAGACAAAGAGCACTGGAAAGGGTGAAAGAAGGGCTGGAAACTAAATACACAGGCAAGTGATTTATAGTTATTATCTATTTACATATGAAAGCAAAATCTTGTTAATAATCTTTTCTTTAATTGTGTTATAGCTAAATGGTATTTAAAAACAATGTAATACAATTATAGCTATCTTTTATTCACAGTTGATGAACTTAACAAGAAAATAATTCATCTCCGCTTTTATTATGGGAGGGAATTAGCAAAAGAGAGGAAGTCGCAAAAGTCTGGCGCTGGTACAGACGACCTGTATAGAAGCAAATGGCCTTTCTTCCACCTGCTGGACCAGTTTTTGCCGGCTCAAGTTACACCTCGTGGATCTGTGTGTAATCTGGTATGTACATATGCTATTTTTCAGAAATTGATAGTATTTTAAGCATAATCATGCTCTTTCCCACTGCCATTCAACTTGACCATTTGTGTTGAAATAATCACAAAATTCGTCTCTAACATTTCGAGCACAAACTGTATTCCTGTTTCCTGCTTGCTGGTCTATGTTTCTAAACATATTCACCCTAGATTCCTGTCTCCATTGCCCAAGATTATCGGTATCAAAGGTTCCTTCAGGAGTGTACATCTGCCTACAAGCAGGATTACTTCGCAAAAAATTATGCAAAGCACATGCAGCAAGAATAACTTGAGTAGCCTTTTCAGGTCCTAAAACAATCGGCCTCTGAAACACTCCAAATCGTGTTGAAAGTATGCCGAACACATTTTCAGATATTCTTCTTGCCCTTGACAACCTGTAATTGAAAATGCGTTGTGCAAAATTCATTTGTTTGTTCGGGATACTCTTTCAAAGGAAAAGCCTCATCCCCAACAATAATGTATGGTATGTTCAAGTTCCTTTCCGGTAATGACCTTACAGGTGGTATATTCAGCTGATTATTTTCTAGCAGTCTGCATAATTTGGAATTGCTGAAAACACCACTGTCATTACGTCTGCCGTTACTCCCAACATTTATGTATATAAACTTATAATCTGCGTCAACAACTGCCAACAGTATCACACTAAAGAAATGTTTATAGTTGTAATAATCAGATCCACTTTTAGAGGGGCATTTAATAGCAATGTGTTTTCCATCCATTGCTCCAACACAATTGGGAAAATTCCATCTATCTTCATATCGTTTTGTTATTGAAAGCCATTCTTCCTGTGACTCTGGTACCTGTAATACAAAACATGAATGTATAAGCATTTATAATTTCCAGTTAAATAATTCTCATATAGTCTAAGAATATTATCTATCGTGATTATTGCAGGATGGATTCTCAGTCAATTGATGATGCAGATGAGACAGAAACAGGGACGGAAAATGAAGATGGAGAGCAAAGTCGTTGTCAAACACCTACCCTAAACCAAGGAACCAAAAAGAAAAAGCTATCTCCAGCCAATGCTGTAATGGCTGAAGCAGTTTCTGTTTTGTCGCAAATTAAAGCAAGACAAACTCAGCCATCTACAGAGACATCCAACGGCAAGGAAGATGAGATCCTTTCATTTGGTAGATATATCAGTAATGAGATTCGAACCATCAGTGATTTGAGCATCCGGAATACTTTGAAACTTAACATACAAAAGCTAATATTTGATGCCCAAAAGGAAGACCGTACATTGAAACAACGATCATTATAGAGACCCCAAATGTTACGTAATGAGTTTCCTGGAGAGGGTGGACGCATTGGAGTAAGTCCACCTAACATCCAGATGGATAATGATGCCTCTCAAAATGTTTATTTTAGACTGTGAAAAAGTGCATGTCAAAAAAGCAGACTTTACGTACCTTGAGGTACCGGTCCCTCAGAGCAGTATATATAGCTTCACAAGTCTCTGGGATGATGGTTTCTATGGTACTAGCTGAGATTCTATACAAATATTGAAGGGACTTATAACTGTCACCTACAAATATAGAACAATAGTGCTTATCATATAATAGGTATATAGTATCAAACACACAAGTGGCGATTATAGTGACAATATAGCTTTTGTAGTCAGTATTATTCATATTCTATATTAAAATGTGTATTGAAAAAAAAACATTTTATTATTTTTGCCTATACAAAATAAAAATTATTTACCTGTTGCTAAGAAGCGCAAAGTCAGAGCCAAACGTTCAGATGGGGATATTGAACACCTCATATGACAGTCCTTCCGTTTAATGAGCGGGCTTACTAATTCCAGCAGCTCGTTAAAAGATGCCCTGTCCATACGTATAAAGTTTTTAAATGGTGCTGGGTCTTCTGCATCAATCTCTTGTAAAAGTGCATTAAAAGCACCGAATTTATCTCTCCTGGCTATCCAGGGTCTCACCCATTCTCTCCCTATCAGACCATTCCTCCTAATTTCGTTAATAGCAGCGCAAAAAATTAACAAACAAACACACAGCAAAAAGTCATCTTCTGAAGTTTCCATTTTCACAAAAGAAATTTTGGAGGGAAATTAGTGTACATAAACCATGATTTACTGTGTATTCTCTCCTGGTTTACACCCAAGAAATGTATACACCTTAGATTTATAAATCAAGGTTTACTGTGTAGATGGGCCTATAGATCAAAATTTATAAATCAAGGTTTGCTGTGTAGATGGGCCTGATA
Source organism: Saxidomus purpurata (assembly GCA_022818135.1). NCBI lineage: Eukaryota > Metazoa > Mollusca > Bivalvia > Venerida > Veneridae > Saxidomus > Saxidomus purpurata. The sequence continues at coordinate 33,358,465 of JAFMSR010000006.1, read as the reverse complement.
CTTGTCACGTTTTATAAATTATTACAAACAGAAAACAGATTTTAATTGCACGCTACATTTGCAAAAGTTTAAAGATGATATGATATGAAAGTAATTTTACAATCTTGTAAAATTGAAGGCTCATTTCATTCTTTGATTTATGTACATGTACCGGCTGTCACTGTCTAGTTTCACGTTTTTGGTACAACGTGGTTTGAACACGCTACTTCTCTAATTCGAAGCGGGCGTTTCTAGGATTTCTGACACTGATATCATTGAATTCTTTATTCTTACATAAAACTTATGAATGGTTTAACATACTCAAGAAGAAAGTATTATGTAAACGTTTTTTAAGAACGTTAAAGAGCAAATACTTCATCAACGTAAATTCCCTGCCTGTGACATTATCCAAATAGCTGCAAATAAATGGGATCTTTTCCAGGATGATAACAACATGGCTCAAACATGTACACGAATTTTGAACAATTCGGGTTGTGCATTAAGGATTTTCGTTGACTTTCTAAAAAAATATGGAAATGTACTTTTACTTGCTATCAAACATGGGTAACATCATATCTGCTTTTGCTATAACACGTGGCCATTTGAAAAGGAGATTTCCTATTCGTTGATCGATTGCTTATAATCATTCGGTGCTAGTAAAGGACCTTCTGCTAAGTTATCAAAATCGAGGTTAACTTGCAGCATTTCAGACATTTATTTTCGATGAGTTGTTAAAACTGTTTAAAACAGCTTCTGTGAGTCAACACTCAAGAAATTAGTAAGCTGGTAGAGTATTTTGCCATAAATATACAGGTAATAAATAAATTATTGAGAAATTGCTTGTTCCATCCTTTAAAATATTGGAGTTTTCGGAAGCTACCTATTAAAAAATGAGTCCAGTGACTATTTGACACTTTCACTCCGGGTACGTAAACGACCACTTTACTTACCGATTCATAGAAGTGTCGTTACGTTTTCGCGTTACAGTGACACTATTCAAGATCGCTTACTGAGAAATCGAGACTGAACACATCCTATTTTATTCAATTATTCAGTTTCAGATATCATAAATAGTGAATTGTCAAAAATTTTAAAAACTTGTACCGACTACCTTTTTTGGTTATTCTCTGAAATGCCAACATTCATGGGGCAGAAAATGTCGTTTCTGACGTTTTTCTGTACGTTTTCGACGTAAATGTAAGATTTTCTTTAATAAAGTGTAATAACTTGCGCACCGATTGATAGAATATTTCTTAAGTATTTTAGCAAACTTTGAAAAAAAAGAGTCGGTCCCAAAATGAAAAAAATAACATAACAATAACCACATGACGGTATGTTACTTGTACACTGTCGCCAGATGGTGTTGTTAAATGAGGTCACGTGACGTCAAGTGAATAAAAACGTTACCATACAACGCAGATGGGCATGTACCAAATTTCAAACAAATGTGACAACTTTTAATTTTACTGACGAAAGGTATTGACCTACCTTAATACAGTGATAGAGCACAATGAGGGGAAGTGCAGTAAATACTTACCATAACTCTAATTTGCCTACTTTTTTAATTACCAAGTTTTGTTACATTTTCTTGATTTATCTTGTCCGAACAATAACTCCAAAAGTACTGAAGGATATTACTTGAAACTTAATACAGTTATAGAGCACAATAAGGGAAAGTTCAGTACCCAAGAATATTAACTGTACCTTGCCTAATTTTTTGAATTATCCCCCTTTATTACATTTTCTTGCATTATGCATTACTCAAAAAGTCCTGAAGGAAATTCCTTCAAATTGCAAACAATGAGAGAGGACACACAGGGGAAGTGCAGTTCCTAATGACAACAGCTCTGTGTTGTTTTTTTTTTAATTGTCTCCCTTTATTGATTTAACTTGTATAGAGCATACTCTTGTCCGCAGCATAACTTCAAAAGTACTGAAGAGAATTACTTGAAATATCATACAGTGATAGAGCACAATGATGGAAAGTACATGCCCAAGAACTATAACTCTACCTTGCCTAATTATCCCCCGCCAAATACTAATATTTTATTAAATTAGAAACTATACCATATCCATTCCTCTCACCTCAAATTTCTTGGTCGTAGAAAGAGCACTTGGCGGGGGGATGGCCAATGTCTAATATGGCTCTTGTTCACACTGGATTTAGTCATTGAATGCATTGTCTGTGTAGGCGTCATTCCAAAATCTCCACAAAGTTCTTTTATTGTCCGTGTTGCAACCCTTTTCGATGACGCCATTTAATTTGCGTTGTATAAAAGTAGGTTTGTTTATAAAATCGCGACAGCGGTATCGACGTCACAAAAACATCAATATGTTATACTGACGTCAGTGTAGCAGACGACAAATATTTGCAAAATTACATGCATAGGGTTTCGAAATAATTGTTAAAAACGTTTATATTTATAGCAGACAAATTTGCGCTATTTACGACATGCTTCGCCCTACCCCTTCAGGGAACGACGTTTTAATCTATAAACTCTATTTCATTTCATTTGTACTACAATTACGCATTTGCAGCTTTTATCACAATGTTTTTCAGCCATGAAATATACGCTTATTTTCTTTATCCCATTTATCTTTTCTACCTTCACATAAAGACAGAATCCTGGCGTCATTTTACATATACTTCCAAAGAAAATGCGTGCATTTCGTCAATAGTGAATTGACTAGTATGAATGTCAAAAAGTACTAACTAGGCCAGGATTCGAATTTGTGATACTACGTTTCGACGACTGTCGATTTAACCACTACGTCACACTATCAATGGTGATATTACCAGGCTATACTAGCTTAAATACAAGACAAATTTTGATGCAAAGCATCAAAGGCGCTGCGCATGTTTTTGAAACATGATTTAAAGGAATCAGAGTCATTTTAGAATATCAGTAAACAACCTATCAACGGGAAAAACCAAATACATTATGTTATATGTAACTGTTATCATAATAAGTAAAAAAACACATTTACTACAGTTTAACCAAAAAATAAACGAATCATAAAACAACCTTCCGTATAATGGTACGATGACGCCCATTAAACAAGGCTACAGCTCGTGGTCAGTAGACGCTTTTCGACGCACGTGATTAATTTTGTCTTTACTATTGGTCAGTTGTTAGCGATGCTTTACATAACTTTCATTGAGACCCCATGTATCGCATAGTTAGGTGAACGGTCTTATTTATAATGCCTACATTTTACTTTAGTATGTAGTAATTAAAATGGGTTTTCATTAATTATTCACGTTGACAACATATGTATTTAAACTTCAAAATGTGTAGAGATAGCAAAACAACTATCGAGACGTTTTTTTCTGAACTTTTGATGAATCTGGCCGTAGGGTCCGTAAACAAAGCAGTAAAAACCGTAACCTTCAAGTTTGTGGAAAAGTTATTAGATATCCTATGAATATGTCAAAAGTTTTGAATTAACGGTCGAAGACGTATGCTCTGGTATAGTATTGTTTGTAATCAATTAATACTATTTATTTATTCATTATAGGGAGTTTGTTCAAACATAATACACAGTTTTTAATTACAATAATAATGTTGGCTGCTCCCTATTCGATTATGCAACCCCATGGTACAAAATTAAAACCTATTCAATACTTGCGCTGTGCTTCCGCACAGCGCAAATAAAAAGGGATACTTTTACATTGATATCTTGTTTATGTAAACATGATAATAGTAGAAATAGTGGAGTTTACCTATAATCGACACAGCCTGGTTGAATATTGTTTAGGTATTGTGTTTGTATTCTGATATTTTTCCTATGTATTGAAAGATAAATAAATACTTGCATGGAAAATTAGAAAATATTTTATTCTGCACAATTATTGTCAGTATTTTATTAGCTATAAGTACATGTAAAATCTCATCTGTTTCCAGCACTACCTGACTGCCTTTGGGTCATGCATATCAATCCCAATACTTCTTAGTGAATTCTTCTGTATGGATCAAGACAAAGTAGGAATCAGTGAATTAATTGGAACTACTTTCGTTGTCTCTGGCGTCTCTACACTTCTCCAGACTACATTTGGAGTAAGGTATGAATGTTTGCCTCTTAATACAAAATCAAATGTTAGAAATATGAGCGTGTAATAAGGCGTGTCATAACATTTCCAGCTACATTATGAGATATGAATATAAAAATATGTATGTCAGCTATAAGAGAAAAAGCGTCAATAGTCGGTGCTGACACATAATACAGATATGTCTACGAAAAAGTTAGTTTGTTATAAGGACATGGTCCAAAACGAAACGAACTACATGTAACTTTTCCTTCGATGAGTTGCTTTTCCTCTTAAAGTTATATGACCCTTCTTATTGGTTACATTTAATTATGGCCAATAGATACTTTGAAGACATATAAATATGAGTTATGTTAAGTGATTTCTGTACTCACAGATATAAAATTTAATGTACATATAGGAATTTCCATTTTTTTAAAACGATAATCAAAAACATTTATTTATAAATTTCCACTTCATTCATTTGGAATGAAACTGTTTCTCAGATTAATATATTGCGTTTATAACTATGGACATGTTCATTACTCTAGGGGTTTACTTCAATGATAAATGTCCTATTTAAAATTATGATGGTCTTTTTGAACGGTAATATCACTTAAACGGTTAAGTCGCATATCTGCTTCGCATAATTGACCAGCGCACGGGAAAACGGGCCTTCGGACAAAATACTTGGAAACTAGCTTTCTTGCATATTTTGAATAAACAATATTTCAATATCAATATGGGAAAATTTCAGTTACTTACGTCCAGTAGATACAAAAATTAAAGCATTCTGAAAAAGAAAACCTAAGGCGTCATTGTTCACTCTAAAATGATGTCACATACCATAATTTGACGTCACTTCAATTTACATGGGCAGTAAATTATTGCGGTAATCGTTTCCTAACAGCATCATTTATTTTTGGTTGCAACATTATATATGTTTTCGATATATATCATGTATGGTGAAATATTTCATGCCGTCTTTCCACGATATGCTTTTTCCATAGGGTATAGCCAAAATAAGAAAAAAGAATCATTCAAATTGCTGTTGCCATAGTAATGGTCTTGAAGGATTTTGAAGCAAATAGTACGTTTCTGTGGAGGAGAATATAGTGCTTATAAGTTTTTAACATTGATTTTGCATTCAAGGAGGGTGACAAAAATATAAATTTTATGTTGTTTGCAATCAATTATTTTCGAGTAATGTAAGAAATGTTCGAAGGTACATTTTCGCGCGAAGCCGGTCATATATAAGTGTAACAGAGCGGATTCGGCGCTTTAGATATGTCCGAGACCCTGAGAGTGACATGAGTGTCCACACGAATAACTAACAGCGCATTTCATCCATTTATTGCAGTTACTTATATAGTTCATACACATTTTAGGTAACACTTTTATTTACTGTACTGTAACAGGATGTAATGTAACTGGATGTACTGTAACATAATGTACTGTAACATGATGTACTAAATGTTCAACGCATTCTTAACACAAAAGGTTAATATATAGTAAGCATGTGGTCAAACAATAATGAGTATGTTAATACATGATACGTGCACATCAATCTCACAAATTACACAAGTTCTCGTTGGCATCATACATTCGCATAAAGAACATACTTGCAAACGCGTTTAGTAGCATTACTTAATTAGTCAACCTATTTGTCCTATAACATAGCACAAGACACATGACAACACATGTCTACATATTTCTTACCATCTATGGGATGAATGGCTTGTTGCATCATACAACTAACTCAGTGCACACACGTTCAAAAAGTAAATCAAGAATTGCAAGTGTCGTTCTTAAACCCGCCAATCAGTCAAACATTGCACGAATATCAATCTACAGGGTGCAAAGTAAATAAACACTGCAAAGGTTATCTTTCTTGTACTTTACTTTAATCAGGAAGTAAACACCAACAACAGGACAAATACCAACCCTTAGAATAGTATCAATCTTTGCCACAAAAACTCTAAAGCATAAAATGGTTGACCAGCTCGTGCAAAACTTTCAAGCAAACAAAAAAGATCAAATGATCAAGTAAAATTAACTAACCGTAACCAAAACCAGGTAATTCTAATTGCTTTACAACAAATACTCCAGATAAGGTTAGAGCAGTTGTCTCCCTTAAACTTGCTAGAAACAATTTAACCAGCCAGTAAGTTACCTCCCTTACACCACACCACCCGGTTACATTAACTCGTTTGTTTAATTGCAAAATATATTTAAGATAGAAATACTGGTATTGCTAAAATGAAAATTACACCTTTCTAATACACCATAACAATTAACTGTGGAAGGTTTTATATGACAAATGCAATATTCAGAAATTACAGCAGGAGATTTCACTTCAGGTTGCCGATAGTTCAAGGAGGAACCTTTATATTCGTTGCGCCAACAATTGCCATTTTGATGCAGAAGAAATGGAATTGTCCATATAGAGCAGCAAGGGCTACAGGTTGCCTTTCTAGTATTACTTAATTTTGTTTGACATTGTTTTGTTTGACATATGCAGGTACATTCAGAAAATTGTACATTGAAATATTAGGAATATTGATACATGAATCGATTGTTGTTGAATCTTACATTCCAAATATAAGTTGGACTCCTTAAAACATAAACCTGTATGATACTTATTGTAGATAGGATTCATTTATATAGTTATATATATATCATAGACATGACTTTTTCAAACTTGAATATATTGTAGATTTGACTCTTTCTAACTTTACGGCATCCGTCTTGCCCGAGGTTGGCAGTGATGCCCATCGTGAAATGTGGATGGAAAGAATACGTGAGGTAACAAAGACCTTTAGACTGAAAAACATTTAGGAACACTTTTACATCTGATATATTCCTATACTAAACAAGAACTGTTTGTTAGACACATATTACCCCTTGATTCAGAAGTCTTACTATGCAAAAGTCAGTGTGAAATTCGCATAAGACCTAATAATTTGAAAATGAATAGGAGTCATCAAAGGGTAATGTCAAATCAAGTTTGAAAAAAAGTATTGTATGCATTGTTTTTCATATTGTCTTAAAAAGATTGAAACGCGCCTCAATAAAAAAAATTCACATGGACTTAAAGTAAAAACCATGAGGCCTAAAAAACATACGTTTTTTTGCCTAACAAAAATTCTAATATGCCTACGGTATATTTCTATAGTCAATTCGAGTGCATTAATATGATTAAAGCACTCTGAAAAGTAGGCGGAGTTTCGGACATGGAAGTAGCTCCTTTCGACTCTTCTAATTTACTCCCGCGCAAAAATAAAATATAGAAATGGAAATAATATCAGTAGAAATACATCAGTCGCATGAAAAAGATTTGTTTAAGAACCTAAATATTATTTTTGATTGCGTCAAGTAAGCCTTAGAATACCCTCACCTTGTTTTCCTTAAAAAAGGCCAAGACATTCATAATTAACAGTCATACAATGTTTTGATTCCGGGAGACAAAACTATGAATGAAAACGTTTACGTCGTCACACTGACGTCATTACTCCACGTTAAAACGTTGTACAGTTCAAATTAACGGTACGCATTTAAATCGATGGGCTGCTTTGTTAGGTTCTGAATCTGACGTCTTCTGCTTAATGTCAGTCAGGTATTTCTTTTTATATTTTTTGTATTAAATGATTAAACTAAAATAAGTTTGTATAATATAGTTATGTTTGATATCTTGAATGGTTGCCCGAATTGGGGAGTGAACTCTAACAGCTACTATTTATGCTGTTTTGCACATTACCGCCGAACTGAAAAAAAGGTCCGTAGTAGTTACGATAGTTTTCAAGAAATCGGCTTCTAAGAATCGATAAATCTATGTCTTGGAGTGCTTTATCGAAATTGAAGCATTTCCCGTCGGTAATGTGCCTGCGTAATAATTCACTCGGGCTTCGCCCTCGTGAATTATTCCGCCAGGCACATCACCTCCGAGGAATGCTTCAATTTAGATAAAGCACTCCAAGCCATAGATTATTTCTTAAACAACAATACTTTTGGCATTTTAAAACATACAATTTTCGGCCTTAACAAAAAAAATGTTGGCCTTAAAAAAACGGCCTTAAATTGAAGAATGTAAAAACATTGTGTGCCTTTCATTTTCTATAATTTGGACTTAATTTTTTAAAGAATTTGGCCTTAAATAGAACAGAAAAAAAATATAAGGCCTTTAAATATATGTGGCCTGAAAATAAATTTATTGTTTGGCCTAACAAAAATTAATGTGTTGACCTTGTTACACAAAAAAAAAAAATAAACGTTTGGCCTAAAAAGTTCATGTGGCCTTACAAAAAGTCCCAGTGACCTTGAACTTCGACCACAATATCAGTAGGGGTCATCTGCTGGTCATGACCAACCTCCACATCAAGTTTCAAGATTCTACTTTTGTAGGCCTATTCTACATTTGTAGGCCTATCCGTTCTCGAGTTATCGTCTTGAATCTGTTTTACTACCCATGGTCACTGTGACCTTTGACCTACTGACCTCAAAATAAATAGGAGTCATCTGCTGGTCATGACCAGCGTCTACATCAAGTTTCAAGATGCTACGCCCAAGCGTTCTCGAGTTATCGTTCGGAAACCGTTTTACTATTCAGGGTCACTGTGACCTTGATCTTTGACATACTGACCTCAAAAGCAATACGCTTCCTCCTCTGGTCATGACCAACCTTCAAAATCCTAGGCCAAAGCGTTCTCCAGTTATCGTCCGGAAACCGTTGTACTATTCCAGGTCACGATGACCTCGACCTTTGACCTACTGACCTAAAAAATATTACGGTTCCTTTGCTTATTATGACCAACGTCCACATCAAGTTTCAAGATCCTAGGCCTAAGCGTTCTTGAGTTATCATCCGGAAACTAGTTGGTAGACGGACGGACGGACATACTGACCGACCGACTGACATCTGCAAACCTATATACATTTCTTCTTCGAAGGGGCGCATAAAAATCCTAACCTGTTTCCATATCTGTTTTTACAATAGACAATTAACTGAACAGCCACCCACATAATTTTGCAAATGAAAATGGACAGAAAAGTGGCTTATGCGGATGTATGTTATGCTACAGTGACTTAAATGTTGATATAAAAACAACAGGTTAAAAGTTTTACGAATTTGCAAAATGCAACATTTTAAGCATTTTTGCCATGTTTTCTGTGTTTTTCAGATACAAGGGACAATTATGGTTGCTTCCGTTTTTCAAGTGATAACTGGGTGCAGTGGACTAATTGGTTTCATTCTCCGGTTTGTTGGACCTTTAACGATAGCTCCGTCAGTTACGTTAATTGGTTTGTCACTTTTTTCTACTGGATCATCTTTGGCATCACAACATTGGTGGATTGCTCTCACGTAAGGAAAAACACAAAATACTGTTTCCATAGAAACTATGTAGTTTTAACAGTAAATTTATTTGCATATAGCCACCATATAATATCAAATATCATACATAAAATCAATCATATACATTCACAGTAATACCACAGAAATATCACATTTTATTGCATATCACAAACTAAATATCACAGAAGTTCATTGTTGAGAGTCATACAATTATTTCCATTAATCACATGGAAATATCTTTTTGGACAAATCACTACAATAGTGTCATGCTCTTATATATCTTGCCTAAAATAGCACATCGTACACTTAAATGAAAGAAAAAATTACTATTGTTCGATTAAATCTTGTATAATTTATACGTTTATTTCAGCAACTTATAGTATTAATTCTATAAGGAAAATGACTGTATATATGCAGTATAGCTCATTAAATTATTTCCAATGGGATCCTAAACTGTTAAAAAGATAAAAGATAAGCTCTTAACTTGGCAATTTATTGCTTGAATATGCATTATAGTCATTTACTAATAAAAATGGTCAAACCATATTTAGATAATTGTTCGATCAATTAGAAACTTGTAGACAGAACTACATCAATTTATTTCATGATTCTTCTGAAAAAGAAACATTTATGACAAATGTTAAAATATGCATAACTATTTATTTATATTATCGGACCTGAGTATTTGTAGTTAAGGTACAATGTAAAAAGTATTTTCATCCTTGTTATTCTTTTAAGTTTTGATAATAGAATTCTGTCTTTGTAACCGTGAACTGAAGTGGTTTTTTAAAATTGTCATTAAGATATGATTTGACATTCATATACAACATTTTTAGGGCATGATACAGTCCTAATTGTTTGACTCTATCTTTTGTTAAGCAAAGAAAGGTTTGCAAAATCTTGATCTCTAAGTGACGTTCTTGGAAGTGAAGTCATGCATTAATATGACTACTTCCTCCTTTTTGCATATTTGAAAAATAAGAATAATTAAACGGCATTGAATTTAAGAACTTTACAAAGTTTTACGTAGGCTTTATCAAGCATATCATTTTGCCTATAAAGAAATTTTAGTCTTGAGTTTATTGTCTTGACTTACTCATAAACAGTTGAATCCCCGGACATATCACTGTTGATAACCTGACCTAAATAATTTACTTTCTGTTGAGAGCTAAATGTAATAATATTACCATTGCAAGTTAATGTAAACGATTTCACTTTCTAAAGTTTACGTTTAGTTCCAAATAGTATACTCTGTTTTATGAAGATAGAGGGGTCGCTTGTTATGAATTAGTCATCTCTTACAGGACAGAAGTTCAAGACCTAAATTACTGGCAAAATAATCCATTTTTTACAGGAAATGAGCGTACTGTCATATGCGTATAAGAAAAATTAACACTCTTTACTTATTATAAGAGGCATATCATTTACATAACATACTAAAGAAACAAACCGAGAATAATTCTTTAAGAAACGTCAAAAATATTGGTGTTCGACCGGGACGATAAGAATCACTCCACTGAACTGAATACATCCCATTAACTTTTGATATAGTGTTTCAAGGACAACTTTGTCGAATGCCTTTTGTAGATCTAGCATAACCATACTTATGTATGATAACTTTTGACGAATAGAATCTGTTAGGTGAATGAGACAAGAGTTAGCAGAGTAACTTTCTTTAAAACCGGACTGATTCTCAAAGAGTAGATTATGTAAAATCAGATTTTTTTCTGTGTAGAAACTGCTCTTTCTTAACTTTTAGTAAATTATACATAACAGGAAGGTACTTTCCAATATCTGAAGTACGACCCTTTCTAAACAGAGATTTATTACGTTCAGACTCTTAGTTCCGTGGAAAACTCATTATTAACAATTGTCAAATGCATGTAAAAGGATTCTAAATCTATAAAAATTTTTATGGGGAATGTTGTGTAGATCAGTACTTTTTGACGGGTTCAATGGGCTTAATTCTTACAATGCAAAACGTGTCGAAGTTTGATTTCTATCCGTTCGAACAACTCTATATGTAGTTGCATTAACCCATTTTTTAAAAAACTTTTCAAAATGTTTTAGGATTTTTTTTTCTTCCTCAAATTTGCCTGAAATGTAGGCAGTTTTACTTGTTTAGCTACTGCATTTGAACTTTATTTTTCAGAAAACAAAATTGTTTGTCAGAAACTTGTTCATCATTTTTCTAAAATTTATACAGACAGGCGTCTGTTCCAATTACAATAGCAATTATTTCTGAATTCATCCAAGGTTCCGACCTTTGTTTAAGACAGACTTCCTTTACAAGAGCAACTGTGTCTAAAACTGTAGTCAAAATAACAAATTTTGCCATTACCGGTTAACACTGTCTTCAATAAATACACTAGACCAGTCTTGATATTCTATCTATGTAGAATAGTTTTTCGATGGCCTAATTTTAAAATAATTATGAAATGAAAACTAGAAACTTTCCTTGTAAACAATACTGGTAAATAATCAGTTTAACTCATGACAATTTACCAGATTTTTTCTGTGTGTAAGAAATGTTTAAATCTCCAAGTATGTACCATTGTATATCAGATCTAATAGTGGATAACAGGTCTTCAAATATAATATTTCGACAATTTAGGCGGACGTCAAAATAATCGTAGCAATAAAAGTTCTATCCATGTAGCTTCTTTATCTTTACATGTACAATTTATGTCTGTTACTTCTGTATAGGCTATATTAGTTCTAATATAGGTACAAACACCACCCACGAAAATGTTTCTGTCCTTTCGTATCACATAGTAGCCGTTTATATGAACTTTTGATACTGTTACAGATTCGTCAAGCCATGTTTCAGTAATTGAAATAACCACAGGCTTAGCTTTTAACACAAACTGTTTCAATTTCGTTAATTTAGGAAGCAATGACCTAACAGAAATAGTGATGATACATATAGATCTATATGCATATGCAATGATATTAGACAGTAGAAATGCTAATGTTGCTTCAAATGCTTTGTAATGGAGTTAAATGAATCAATTCTAAATGATAATTGTAAAACCTGAGCCGGGTTGTACCACTAAGCCGTACGAGTGGTGGTATATACATGTAACCATGTGGAGTAAACATTCCATTTCTAAACAGATTATTTCGTTAAGACAATGCAGTGCTCAACCGCAGTACCGTGAAATAAATACACTGGTCCATTGCATTTTGGTTGGTAGCACTAGAAAACAACAATTATGCAGGTAGATATTTTACGGACAAGCAAAACAGAATTACCTTTTGTTTACCCTATTCGTATAAAATCTGCAAAGGGATTGCGTCTTGAACATATTAGCGTAGTCTCAGTTAATTGTAAGAAAAGGGCATGTTCAAGCTAAGAATTTATTATTTGCTCTCGGCTCACGGAACATTTGAAACGTATCAGACGGTACCCGAAAGTACTAGATTCATATAAATGTTGTAGCTATAGCTAATAGTGTAACAAAAAAAGGATATCGTAATTAATATCAAAACAAATTATTTACTTTTACGCCAAATGTTACGATTAGAACTTTAAAACTGACTGTTTGAAGTAAGAGGAATAAAAAAACAACTTTATAGGGCACGAACAAGCAAAACAAAAGACTTATGTTTCTGATATTCGTCGCGAACAGTATTCATGAGATGTAAGGAGTGAGAATCATGGAGATCTAAAGATGAATGGTCATTGTTTTAACAGGTTAAACAAATGTCATGAATAGTCGTGTAGGTATCAATTACCAAACAAATGATACGCTTTACAATATTGGTCTCATAAATTTTGATTATACACTTTTTGATTGTTCTTGTAATATGAAACGACTGACCACAACGTACCCGCGAAGTTCATTAACAGCATCAATGCTAGCTTTCCTGTTTCCTAGGTATAAAACATATTCACTATCAAAGTACTGAAATACTAATGGAAGGTAATTTCGAAAAATGTCAGCCTTCCAAAACGCGCTATCTTAAGCAGTTTAATAGCCCACACTTCTCTGGTAAAAATCAAGTTTAATTCATTCAATATTTAGGTAAACTTTATTTCAAAACTGTTTCGTCACTTTATACATTTACTTTCTAGTTTCGTTTATATACTGTAAATAATGCGTGTACTTGTCGTTCACATATGATATACATTGAGGAAGCTTTAAAAATAATGTTATAAAATAGATTCCAGTACTATATCATTGGTATTTTATCCTGACCCTTCATCAGATCAATGTCAAAATACAAACCGACTTGGAAAGTTTCATTTCTGTTTTTATTACATGATCTTCTAGCTGATTTACCGACAGTAAGACCTAATATATATATATTTAGATCAGACTTTCCCGTTGATTAATACGCAAGAGAAATATGTGTTATGTACAATAATTATCATTGTTTATTAAATCAATTAACATTAGTTTGAAAAAAAAATGTCAAAATTAAAAAAAAAAAAAAAAAAAAAAAAATAATATCAAACAGGGAATGCCACGTACCAAAAACGCAGCCTCCCGATACAATACTGATTGTATATGAAAAGAGTGTTAGGAAAATTTTAATTCGATTTTATCGCACTATATCGATTAGTGTAGGAAAAAAGTTCTAACGGTTGTTGTAGGGCACAATCCTATTCTAGTGCAAATACTATGAAAAGGTCATCACCTTCTAAAAACGATACATAAACATATTACATAATTTATACTTTGAAGTAAGGATTATCTACATGTAAATACCTCTGGTCCTACAAAAACTTCCAGGTGTGATATACTTTAGAGCAACTCATATATAATTGAGCAGATTGTGAAATGTATACATCGTGCTAGGAGTATGAGGGAATTAAAACATGACGTCCTATCAAAATGATAAACCTAACTTAAATTAAATCGTTTCTATATCGTAAAACGTATTGAAGTATATCTGTTGGGGATGCATGGATATCTGTATAAAACAAAGATTGCTAGGCAGGGCTATTGAATTATTCAGTTTAGGGCTTTGATATAAAGGACTTTAACACTAGTTTTAAAATATATTTTTTTCCGTTTATTAAATATATCATTAATTATGTCGCTTTAGGTTACATTAAACAGTCTCAGCATAAACTATAACATCTTCTTCAGTTAGAGACGTGCATATTTTCACCATAGATGCTAAATTACCTGTCTGTTACATAACAAATGTATCTTATATAACTGTTATCAAGAGGAATGACCAGTGCATCATATCTTGTAACATAAGACGATATTTTGTTACAGTTTGGTATTATAGCATATAGTGTTTGACTGTGCAAATTAATTGATATTCGTCCGTATTTATATATTTCAGGACAGTAGTTCTTTTCACTATTTGCAGTCAGTACCTAAATAAAGTAACTATTTCATGTGGAGAGAAATGTAAAGGTAGCAGTTGCTCCAGAATACCCGTATTCGGCTTCTTTCCGGTGAGTGTTTTTGCTAAACATATGGAAGGAGAACATTTCTGGTGCACAGTTCTTTTCTTATTTCAAACCAAATGCACAATCTCAAAATTGTCATGTCACTGTTAAATTGCACTTATGGAAAACCCTTCGTACTGTATCTATATATTACCGGAACAAAGAAGCAATGGTGAAGTTTCATCGATGAATATCCGTAGTGTGTCCGTCAACCCATCGTCCTAGGTTACACTAGTTCATACATTAGGTCCATTTGTCATACATTGTACCATACAAAAAACATTATGAACACTTTATTAGCCATATTTCTACTTTTTTTGAAGTAAGTAAGAATATTTTGTTCCTCTTTGAAATAATCTAGGTAAAGGTTACGGTCGAATCGGTTAACACTATGTCTGTTACTGATGACACAATATAAAACATGTCTACTAGTTACAAAATATAGTCCGGTGTCTGAGCAATGGTAAAGCTTCATGTCAATAGTTTTCGCTAATATTTTAAAAAATCACTACATGTATTCAGTTTTGATTATGACAGATTTGATTTCTTGGTGCAAATTGTAGACGAGCATATGAGAAGAAGTCCTTTATTTTGTATTTCAGATCTTAATATCTGTACTGGTTATGTGGATGGTTTGTGCTATTCTCACGGTGACGTCAGTGTTTCCAGACAACGAACAGAAACATGGATATTCTGCAAGAACAGATATAGGCATTGACGTCATCGAAAAGACTCACTGGTTTCGTTTTCCATATCCAGGTGAACTTAGCAATTAATATGTATTTTGTGTAACTCCCTTTTCGTTACTAGGGACACTTTTAAATCTTAAACAATAATTCTAGATAAAAACCATTCATCAATTTACATTGTTTTTTCAGTTCACCGTGATCGCTATATACATTAATTGTCATTATAGGACAATGGGGAGTACCAACTA
Organism: Saxidomus purpurata; assembly: GCA_022818135.1. Taxonomy (NCBI): domain Eukaryota; kingdom Metazoa; phylum Mollusca; class Bivalvia; order Venerida; family Veneridae; genus Saxidomus; species Saxidomus purpurata. The sequence goes on along the minus strand of JAFMSR010000006.1, from coordinate 33,342,759 downwards.
TTAGCCTATCAAGCGTTTTCGGAATGCTTGCCGGAGTTTTCATAGCCATGATCGATACGGCTGGAAACTATTACGCATGCGCTTCATTTGCTGGAGCGCCACCACCACCAACATATGCTGTTAACAGAGGAATATTTGTACAAGGGATCACTGCTATTCTAGCTGGGATTTGGGGATCCGGGAGCGGTAGTTCATTGTTTGGGGAAAATATTGGCGTCATTGCTGTTACTAAGGTACATGTAAACAGCAACATTCATCTCTTAAATGGGACACAATCAGAAACATTTTAGACAGTTGCGTCATATCCGTGAATGCAAACTGCGTATCGAAGTGTTAAAATGTTAGAAACTATTCTTGACCTCATGCATTTATCATCGAAATGTGAAGTTTAGAAAACATCTCTCCATATTGTACTATAATAAACTTGTTATACAAACTTAGGTTATAAACTCGGTAATTTGAGACGCATCACAGGAAAAATACTTTATAGTATATTTAATTCAAATTCAATGTAAATAATCATTATTTTCTTTCCTACTCACAAAAATGAAAATGTTGAATATAATGTAACCTTTTAAGCAATACTGAAAATTGTTATCAAACAGTGCTATTGAATTATTGAGATCAAAGAATAGCAAAAGAAAGTTTGAATTCCAGACTTCCAAACCTATGACAGCATTGTCTCACCTTTTTATAATAACCTGATTTGTCCGACAATGAAAATCAGACGACCAATATGGCTCTATATCGCTCATAGGAGTATCATTGCACTTTAAAGCAAGAAAGTAGATTAAAAGGTCATAATCAAGGTCAGTCAACGAAATTTTGGAAATACGTTTGCAAAACAGCACAAATAGTTCAAGTGTCATCTCTATAATTAAAAAAAGACAAATAGAGCAAAGGTCAATAAAAAGGTCAAGGATGAAATGAACATATGGTTTGAATGCCATTATTGTAACTTCAAAAACAAGAGGATTGGCCGGTAGGTAAAAGTTAAGGTCAGCCAATGTCGAAGTTGAAGTCTACATGCAAAACTGTATACATGATCTAAATTTCATTGATGTAGCAGGTCAGTAGGTCAAGTATTCACGGCACAGGGACAACTTTGACTCTTGGAATATGGCTTGAACAGTCTTAGTACCACTAGGCTATGCTACAAGCCAAATATCTAAGCTCTGGACCGTAATTGTTTCCTGTATACATCATTTCAGTGTTAAATCAAGTGAACCCCGGTGCGGGTTCGGGGAGTATTTGATTTATCCAGCCTAGTTAGAGGACAGGCAATACTATCTGTTGAATATCTTAGCTCTATCGATTGTGGTTTGAGACAAGAAGATGCTTTTATAGCTTTTCTTACATAAGCCTATGCTAAAACCGGTGACCCAAGGGCGGAGTCAATTTTCAGCCGGGGATCATGATTTGAACAATCTTTGTAAATGTTCCGAAGATGATGCTACTTTCTAAATATCTAAAATATGTGCATTTTGGTTTTAAAGAAGATCCTTTAATAGTTCCATGTATAACTCTATGTGAAATCGCGTATCCTCGGGGCAAGGTCAATTTTGACTAGATATTCAAGATTTGAAAATTCTTGATAGAGATCTACTACACAATGCTGCATGCCAAGTATCTAAGCTCTTGGCCTTTCAGTATTTGAGAAAAAAGTGTAAAAATATCTTGAACAACTTTGTTAGAAAACCACCCAAAGAATATCCGTGTGAATTTGATTGAATTTGGCCAAGTGCTTCTGGAGAGATGTTTTTGAAGAAAAAAAGTTGACGACAGACGCCGGTCATAGGTGGACCCTTAATGCTCATTTTTGTACTCTCTGCCAGGTGAGCAAAAACAAGTAAACGTCGAGTCAGTCCTAAGACAAAAACAAGAAGTGAATCCTTATCATGGTTAACTAAATTTTATACCACTAGACATTATTTCATCACTGGTACATTATCATAAAACTTTCCTTGATGGTTTTTAAATTCCGATGTATGAACATTTTGTTGCAGGTTGGAAGCATTCGAGCTGTACAAGTATGTGGAATGATTTCAATTATCTTTGGCTGTGTTGGAAAGTTCAATGGTCTGGTTGCTATGATACCCACGCCGATAATTGGTGGAATACTGATAGTTACGTTTTGTAAGTTATTATTTGCGCTTGCTAATTACTAAAAGTGCTTGAAACACAATAGACGCCTGATAGTTAGGCTATTAACAATGGTTTGAATACATTGTAGAAGATATTTTATAACTTTCCAATTAAGCATTGTTTGCCGATGGACGATTGGTACGATTTATTGGAAGTCAAAATTACGATCAAAGTAACGAATGAATTGCCTTTAAAAACCCAAAATAACTGTTTTCAAAGTAAAATACATATGCTACTAGTGTTTCCAAATTCTACACATTTTTCACTTAAGTATAAAGTGGATATTTTTCAAAACTTCAAAAAGATACATTCAAATCAACACATTCACAAAAGTAATGTTGGTAAGATATTTAAACACAAAAAAATGTATCTGGGGTGGGATGGTGGTGGGTGGGGAGGGAGAGGGCGGCGGGCAATTATCTTGCAAAAAGGTACAATTGTAAATTTTGAGGTATGAGTATGTACACCTTTGAGAGTTAAAACAGTAATTGCAAATAAGGTAGTTTGAATTTTAATCAGTTATTTTTCATGCTGATTTTGTTCCTCAACATGTACTTGTTATCGTTGCAAGTATGATATGTTTAAATGTTTCAATAATATGATATCATATCCCTTTTAAATGTTTTCTATGTATCAATCTATGATTTTGAACACAATGTTTCTTAGTCCGCGACTATCAGAAACACTTCTTATAAAAAAGAACAGAAACATTGTCACAGTTAATTATTAACATAATGTAACATATATTTTAGTTTATAATTAATCCTTCGCTCTGTGCCATGCTTCAAAAGAGCTTTTTCTCATTTCTCAAAGATACAATATTTGCCATGCTTTATTCTTGTAGCTATCATAACGGCCGTCGGCCTATCGTTTCTACGCCATGTTGACTTAAAGTCTACAAGGAATATCTACATCTTAGGGTCTTCAATATTTTTTGGACTTAGTATTTCTAAATGGATTGAAGGAAATAACGATGTCATAAACACAGGTAAAGTGTAAATATTATCGATGTTAGTTTATAACACAGAACGACAGTTTACCTTATTATCGTTTCTACTGTGATTGTCTTACAGAAAAAGTCATACCTAGGTATAGTAACCTAGACTCATGTATAGGTTAACAATTCATGATCATTTAATTACAGGAAAACGCGATAATGTCATGATATTATAACTTAAATGAGTGTCTTAATTTCGTAAATGAACAGTAGTCTGAAGAAAAGTGTCTACAATGATGTCTGTTACAAGACAAATTTAAGTATTACTAAAGTTGTATTTCCAGCACCGTTATTGAAATACAATATCCGAAGTACAAAATACATGTATCAAACATTACATTTCAGAAACTAAGCCTGCTTTTTAGATACGTTTGATAATTAGGTAGTTAGAAATATATCTAAATCTTGTTTGCTTATATAAAAGAGAATGAAATCACAAGTGTGTTTGATCATACACATTTGAGTTATAAAAGAAACAATAATCAACTCCTTGTAATTGGTTTAGGTAGTGCAACAATTGACGAAGTTTTGACAGTCCTTCTGAGCACAGGTATATTTGTAGGTGGCGTCATAGGATTTGTTCTTGACAACACAATACCAGGTATTAAAATAGCTCGTTGATTAAGTACAGGAAGTCTGGGATAATGCAGCATAGCAGTGTAGCGGTTTTACTTAAGTGTTCAGAGAAGCAGTGGGCAGTAGAACATTTAACTTCCGAAAGTCATTTGAGTTTACCGCAAGCAGTAATCTACACTCACCACCTGCCATGATAACAGTTTACTGATGTATTGTCTCAGTTGATGACCAGCAGTAATTCTTCTTAATGTCTGAACAGTTTCTTGTCCCAGGGTTTTATTTGAATGCCAGGCGTAGGTGCAATTAATACGGCTCTACAGATTCACTATCAACGGTTACACCACGGATTGACTGCAAATGAATATACTGTTCTTTTACTATAGCTGGCAACACCACTGTACATGTAACTGGCAATAGTCATGCTATTACAATTGCTCTGTTGCTTACGTAATATATAAGTAAATTTCTACAGTATTACTGAACGTTTAAGAAGTTTTAATTTCTGTCGAACGAGGTCTTACTTATTTCAATGATTTTTTATTTTTCAATCGTATCAATAAATAATGTATCAAATTGACAGGGACTGAAGAAGAACGAGGTATTAAAGTATGGAGGAAACTCGATAATGACGACGAAGATGCATCAGCAAGTCTTGACATTTATCAGATGCCCTTAATTCAAAAATACATTGATTCAAGATTCATTCCAATTTGTCCTTCGTTTCGAAAAGGAAAGGGAGAAAGTACATGCAATGAGGCATCGGATACAAGAAACAATGAACTATCTGAAATGGATATTACTGAGAACAATGACATTTGTCACCTGTGAAGAACTCATGTGGAACTCGTCACGACAACAGTTCTCTATACTAGAATCATATGACAAGATAAATGTAGTCACAAACTCTTTCACGTAATCAGAACCATGCTAACCAAACTTTCAAAGTCATTAGATTATTATGACTATACATAATTTCTCATATATATCGAGGATGTTTTGTTATATCCGGGAACTTACCATAATTTAAAGTCATGAACTTGTCAATTTAATTATGTTCATCCTTACTGTATACATTTACAACCTTTCATAGTACTGTATTTTCTTGAAAAATCCTCTGAGATGCAAGTCACGAGTCACAAATATGTGTTGATCTAGATAATAATACCGACCAACAACATATCATACAGATTCATGCTCGTTTTAATCTATATTAAAACTTGTTTACATTCTGACTGTCATCTGTTTTCACTACTTTCATGTTTAATCCAGAATTTAATCATTTATGAAGCTTCAAAGTTTATGTTTTCTAAGTAAAGCTATCCAGGACTTGTACTTATCACCGTTTGAATTTATGTCATCCATGTATAATGGTTATAACTTTGAATATTTTCATTGACTTTCAATTCACATTGTCATCTCCTACTCACAGATTCAATGTTTACATAGCATTGTGGGATTATGTAATCCTGTTGCTAAAGTAAACTTGATATTGTTGTCATCTACCTTTATCAGATATGATGTTTAAATCATCATCTAGTTGCAGATTTGAACCTTGATACAACTTTAAGGATATTTGCTTTACACGTGTTGGATACATATACGTTTGTACGCTACCATATAATAGATAGAATCACCATCTATCATAGCCCCTAGGTCCTAACAATATTTCATATCTTTTGTATTGCTCTTACTTGAATGTACCATTCTTTTCCAGTTACAATCCAATACAACCTACACCGTAATACCTGATTTTACCACGTTTCCTATATAACCTGATACCTGTGTAAAAAGTCTTCAATCATGTCCTGTTATAATGTACTATTCTCTTACTAACCTGTGACCTGTTAATGTACTATACCTATATGTTTGATGAATGTAATGCTTCATTGCATTCGCCATCACCGGTTATTATAGATAGCATAGTACATTGTGTGACTTTGATTATTTAGTCAATAAATATATATATCCTGGATATATTTGTTTCAGTGTCCTGACCTTCCAAAATGGACCCACGTCCAACATTTCTATAAAATGTGTTGCCGCGTACTCCGCTGAGGCCAAGGCAGAATAACCAAATAAATAAATAACTCTACCGGTTGCAAGCAGGCCGTGACAACGTGACAATCAGCAATTTATAACGTCGTTAAACGGCCAGATTTGCAATTAAATATGTCATAATAGGGCCAGTTTTGCAATTACATAAGTCGTAATGCATGGAAATTTCTGAAGTAGATGTTTCTGAGAACAATGGTATTTTGCACTTGTACAAATTGGACTTGGTCAAGACAAAATTTCTCGATACTTGAATTTATTATATTTTACTATTGAAACTTCATAGCGATAGAATGGACAAAGCGAAGTTGCCAAAGTTATCAAAGTGAGACCAGAAGGTCGTGAAGCCGCCAATCTTTTTAGGTCAAGGTCATATTTGACAGAGTTATGCCCCTTTTAGTACTAAATTTTGTCATTAAAACTTATTGTTGGCTATAATTTTGCCATTTCTTAAGATTTCTTCATCAAACTTTCAAATTGCATTGCTAATGATAAAAGGGTCGTGAAGCCGCCAACCTTTTAGGTCAAGGTCATATTTGACAGAGTTATGTCCCTTTTTGTACTTAGATCTTGTCACGAAATCATAAGTTATTCTGACAAAGCGAAATAGGGCGACACACGTGTTCTAGTGAACATCCATCTAGTACATAAATATATAATATGACAATTAATTTTTCATAACGACACATAGTCACTTTAACCGCTGATAAAAATAGTGCATGTTACATGCTGGCGAATTTTTCATTTTGTTTTTAACTAAAATTAGGAAACATTTACTTTTGGTGATACATAACTGTGTGGAGTAATCTAACCACGAAGCATCTAAACGACAGGTAATTATATCCTTCTTGTAAGCTGAATTAAAGAAGCTACTAACGATAGGATTTATTCATGGAAAACTTGATACATGTACCTTTATAAATGCATAAAGAAAGCTAAGACGTCAATAAATAAAATGTAAAGTCGTTTAATATACAGCTATGATTGTATACTTAAGTAAACACTTAATTTCATGTGTATACATTTTCTTGTGGTTGATATATTTTGATTTGCAGCTGTTGGCTAGTAGGTTGGCCGGTCGGTAGATCTTTCGTTTTCGCTTAATTATTTAAGAAGGCGTTGACCTAGAAGTCTCAAACACTTAAGGGACATTGGTCATGGTCATTAAATGAACCCTATTTATTTTGAGGTTATTGCGTCAAATGTTTAGGTTAAAATGACCTCGCATTTTAAAACGGTTTCCGTTCAATAACTCTAACCTAGAGGTATCAAACTTGGTAGGGGCATTGGTCATTGGCAGTAAATGAACACTGGGTCAAAGGTCAATGTATCAATGACCTGGCATGTGAAACCGGTATCCGCTGAATAACTTAGGTCACAATGACCTTGCCTTTAAAAACGGTTTCCGTGCAATAACTAAAGGGGGCTCATTCTAAGTAGGAAACGAGATCACGGACAGTAGATATCCCCTATACATTTTAAGGTCACTGGGTCAAAGGTCATTGTCACAGTGATTTCGCATTTTCAAACGGCTTCCACTCAATAATTTTAGAAGGTTTTGAACTAGAGGTTTCAAATTGGTAGTGACATTGGTCATGGACAGTTAATGAATGTAACAAAGATGGCCGGACAGGAAAGACAGTTGTATATTGAAATCAATAACTCTATAAGATACACTAAACGAAACTCCTATCGCACCACCAGCCTTTATTCTTCGTTATTTAATTATCGATCCTCCCAATTTCTGTCGGCTTACTTTAGCAGTCGTTGCACGAAAGCTATCTTGACTCGCATTTGTGAAGACATTGGGTATATACTTCCGTTACATGAGTTTCAAAATGATTGAGTGGTACAAATGTGATACGGGAGAATTTTACGAGTAGGTTTTCCAATGAAGAGCATCAAGGCAATAACCCATATTAAAACTACGGAGGTTTAAACGTTCAATTAAAATTCTCTGCCATATCATTTGTACCATCCGCTCATTTTGAATTTCATATAACGGACGTTTCTACCCAGTAACTTCTTAAATGCAACACATGATGGATTTTGTGCACCGATATTTAAAAATACGCTGACATGTATAAGAAGGGTCGATAATTAAATAAGGAAGGAAAATGGCAGGTGGTGCACAGAAGTTTCGTTTATTATATATACATTGTACAAGTTCATTTACAATTATGAAGTATATACAAGATGGATGAAAATGATAAAATAAAAAATGCCAAGTAAGGAAAAAGAGCTCGTACAGATGTATATCAGTGTACAGTTTCATGATGTTACTAATAAGACTTTCAAATTATCACATTATTGATGCTGAAATACACTAAACACTACATAAAGAATTAACACATCTCCATATAGAATATCCCTTTGAAGCCTGAAAGTGTTATTTCCGCTTTGGCCTTCCATTTCCGGTGTCTGTTTCGTTGGCCATGCAACATAACTGCTTTAGGATTCGGAAACACACAAAGTACGTAATTATTTTCCAAAATATGTATAGGTTTATAATTAATTGATTTCTTTACAATGTCTCAATCAATAAACTATCCAAAGTTCAACATCAATAACAATTTCAATGTAAATTGTACAGCGCAGACATGTATTACTTGAGAATGATAGGAGAAACATGACCAACACTTTTAACCATGATACACTAATCTATCACAGTAGTCGATAAATGTCGGGGGAATATTTGTATGGGTTTATTGCGGGGAAAAAACACCAAATTATGGTTTAGGGATGGGGTAAGTGAAAAGGGGAATTGTAACTGGACGTAATTAATTACAAAAAGGAAAATAATTGGTAATATGTGTGATTGGGAAATTGTTCAATACATGTAATATGTTATTGTAATTTAGTTACTTACATAAGTATGCTTGAAACATCAGACATTTTGGTGTAGTTTTGTGACTGGTCATAAACCATAGGGCTGTAACGTTTACAGAATTTTGAAAACGTGTACACAAATGTTATTAAACGAAATGCATCTCTATACACACTATTAACTCACTTTTCATATTTCAGATATTTTGCCCTGAATGTATATAAAGGGAAGCAATCGGAGGTGACGTCTAATTTTCTTCTATTTTAGCTTCAGTGGTGCAATGATTTACGCACTCTGCAATTACAGAAACTCCACGATGCTACCTAGAATGAATCAACTATTATGACCTAATATGTGTATTTGATCAATTTTAGAGCATATTAATCTTAAAGCAACTTGAAAGATATAATTAATTACTTTTCAGTGTTTAGATCGTTTATACTGAACCTCAGGTTTGAAACGGCTCCGTTTGCACGTGTAAACGTGCCAACCCTAATTTGCATTGAATACAGTTTAAAGCAGCAATGTTATTTGTAATATAATTAATTATCTCTGCAATGTAAGTGTAGTTTAATTAATTACATTTGAAAAAGTATGTGATTGCTACAATTGTGATTTAATTGAAGGTTTTTACAATGCAATTGTAATTTAAAACATAAATATAAAACACGTTCGTATTAATTATCTAGTTAACCATTTTACATTTACGAATTCTATCACGTTATCTAGTTACATATTCGCAAACACTTTCAAAGTAAGATCAATATCGTAACACAAATGAGAATCTGTTAGTGCCCAGAACTGCCATTACCTACCTAGTTAAGCTAACATTCGCGAATTGTTAACTAGTTATCACGTTACTGTACGGTAAGATAACAATCTTACATTCGAATCGCTACATGTAACTAGTTACCTAGTTAACGTTCGCGAAGTGAAGTTAGCTTAGCTCAGCTATCTTACTTAAAAATCGCAAACAGTAACTAGATAATCAAATGGTTAACTAGATAACAATTCTCAAACGTTTCTAGATTACTAGCTAACACGGCGAACGTAAGATAATTATCTTACTGTAAAATTATCCGCCAATAGTAACTAAATAACTAGTTAACAATTCAGAAACATTAACTAGATAAGTATTGGCAGTTCTGGGCACTAACAGACACTCATTCGTGTTTAAGTATTTATCTTACTTGGAGATTGTTCACGAACATATTACTGGATAACTAGATATAACTCGCAAATATAAAGTGGGTAACTAGCTACTTAACGCGAACGTAAGATAATTAACAGAAATGTGCCGCCATAACATTTAATAATTAGAATACTAAGTATATAATTTTTTACTTACATGAACATAAGCCTTTATACATGCAATCGTTTCTATGTATGAGTATTAAATCTTGTACATATTTTTATATGCATATTTAAAAAAATAATAACGGCTGATCTCGAAATTATAAATATGGCAAAATAATGTTTTAACTATAAATCGATATTGAATTTAAAGAATACTAGCTTGTCTTTGGTATATAGAACATTAAATGATGCAGCATGCAATACAATTTAGGCTTGTCGTAATCATTTTGATGGTTGTATGTATATATTTTTTCAGTACCACTTACCAAGGATAACACAATAAAGAGCAAGCTCTTATTTCCATTGTGGTCTTTTTTTTAAAGACAAAAGCAGATACAAGGAAATCCGGGTACCAGACCCTAACTGTTTTACGAATAGACCCCTTGGTTCTTTTACATGCCCGGTGTATAACACCGATAAACGCGAGACTACCTCTGGGTTTCTAACCAGCTCATCTCAGATAGGTGGGAAACACTGAACAGCGTTTCTGAAATTTCCAGGACCCCGGCCGAGAATCGAACCGGGAACCTCCGGATTGGTAGTCCAGAGCGTTGCTATAACAAACACATTGAATAAATAATGTCATAAGTACTAAAGAAACTGTGTCAATGTTCTATAATATTTAACTTAACCATACATTCTCACTATCTTTCATACATCCTTCGGACAGCATATTTTGATACATAGTGTGATTTTGTAAACACTGCGCATCACGTTATGCTACTTTCGGATCATCGCATAACAAAGAGACTGAGTTTTAATATAAAAGTAGGATTTCCACTCTTCTCCTAGGATGTCAATATACTGGATTTGAGCACGACATGTCTGCGTTATAAGTCGTTTTCAAAGTTGTTGTCTCAAAGTGTCAGCATTTTACCGAGATGTCCGATTGTTCAATATTAAGAAGCTGCCGACATAGCATTTAAATTCATATAGACCAAACGTGCTCCATACAATACCGTTGCTTCTAATGAAAGCCAAACCTGTCGTATCCTGCGTATACGGGTGCCGAAAGGATATACAATATTCAGAATGAATGCTATCTATTTAATGAATACTACGGTTAATGAGACAACGTAATATATGATCCATTAAATACTACCAGAAGTTTACCAAAATATGAGCATGGTTATATACTTGTAGGACTCTGTTGTACTTGTTCATGTTTCATTAATAGGAAAGTATCGTTGAAATAGATTAAATTACACTGACATTTGGTGTTGTCAGGATCATTGGCCTTTTGATCAGGATGGGAACTTTATACGGTTGCAAAAATGATATTCCAGCTTAATACTGAGTACTGTTTAAAACTCATTTATACACATTCTTCTGACATAGTCTTTAAAAAAGAACGCCAGATGATGTGGTTGTAACATTGTGCCTTGATAGCATTGTTTAAAGCTTTTTTCTACGGCACTCGTCAGTCTACGATCCTTAAAACTGCTATTATAAAGATTTTAATTACTATTCCTGTATGGAATTGATTTCGGTTAATTTTGGACATGCCGCTGCAATAAAAGTTTAGAACCTCACCAGCCCCGAAAGCTATATGTTTACTACGATATAATGTCAACTTAAGCTATGTAATTTGTCATGATAATACTAAGCAATCCTTTATTCTTATTTGTTTTCCTTTCGAAAACCATGCAACAAGTATGTCGAACATAGATCTGACATGAAAGGTTTTAACACAAGCTGAAGAAAATCATTGACTGAAAATGACCTTTAGTATTTCTAATATTGGGGAAATATGTTTTACACGCATTAAAGATTCACGGGCCGGACAAAACTATTGGAACAGATGTTTTCAAGGCAGTTACGACGAAACCGTAATTTACAAAAATGACAAGACTATTGTGTGCAATTCCTACTACTAACTTTTAATGTAAATTCTATAAATTGCTTGAATTTTGCTTTGTTTAAAGTCTGTGATACTTAAACGTACGAATATAGCAGCAGCAGAAACGTATATGAATAATTCTTTACCGTCATAAGATATTGCTTTGAAATAGAGTTCACTTCAACGTAATTCTTTCTTTTTCGTAATTGTGAGTAATATACTTGTAGGGAGAAAAAGGTGCGGCCGAGGATTGCAACGTAAAACGTTTAAACACCGTACTGTATATCTTAGCCGACATGATACGATAATATAAGATCACATAATTATTTTTGCCTTATTCACTCAAATAATGAAATGAACAAACACAATCCATGCAAGATCAGTATATTCCTTTATTTTGCATGTAGCGGCAGTGTAATTTAACCAAAAGCTCGTTGATTTAGTGACTGATACTCCTGAAGGTCCGAGTGTATAATACAGACAACACAATTGTGATCACCTGAAAATATGGAATATTGTATAACGAGCGTACCATCTTTGAGATATTCACAAAACATTTGAAAGTTCTAAAACGTAAAAGAGGAACACTATTTATATCAGGATTTACATTCATTTAAAGGCTAAGCATTTCCGTTATTGCCTTAGCAAATAAGTCTAGTTATTAGGTATAGTAAATCGATAAACATACTACAATTAAGTATAAATATTGACATCCAAGCCTAATACTCGAATCGGTTAAGTGATATTTTCATCTCAGTCGAAATTTCGAAATATTCTGCCGATTTCATAATATTATCCAAACAACTGGCCTATTCAAACATTTTCGTTTCTATAACATATTCGAGTTTTCTTTGAAATTTATACAGTAAGAAAAATAACTTTAATCAGAAAGGTTCTAATCACTTATGAAGATAGATAATAATAATAAGTGTCATATTATGATATTCAGGCCTGAACCGAAAAAAAAACAGTGTACCGTAGCGAAGTTCCTTTGTTTTTTCTAATGCTGCCGAATTTGACCACTTGTGACAACTCAGTTTATCGTTTTTCTATTTCAATTGTTGTTTTTATACGCATTTAGAAATGGAAATTTAAAGCAAAATAGCTTCAATAAGTAGAAAACACGACCCGTAATATTACGTCATCAACGGGTTCGCGAAATGATAGGATATACATTTTTCGGCGAAATTAGGTCTCGCTTCGTAAAAGTAATCACGTTATTTTCCCATATGAATTATTAGAGAAGGTAAACGTCTGCGCAACTGGCCATATTATATTTGTATGTTAAGAATTTATCGAAAATTTAAGACCCGCCTCCATGGATGAATAGTTACGGTTGCGGACTGGCAATCTCTATACCTGTCACTTTTAATGGATTCAAGCCAGACTCTTCAGAATGTGAGAAAATTGACAGTTTCTTACTAGTTTGCTTGCTTGTACATAATTAAATAGAGTTTAAAATAAAAAAGGTGTTAAAACTGAAGAAAGAAAGTCGGTACTGATGTCGATTTTGTGTAAATACGATGCACTCGAACGACTACATTAAACCATGTCTTCATATACCAACATTTAATTTGAACATAACATGTGTCTCTACATGACTAATAAATAGGAGTTGCTTCCCATGTAGAAAATGTCCTATTGCACACAATAACAGTGTACATGTGTATCTTAAAATCAGTTTCTTACGTTTTATTGGGCAGGTTTCGATGTCTGAATAACACGATTACTTGATGAAAAGGTATAATTTTAAACAGAGAGCCTACATGTAATACTCCAGTATTCCGAGGTTAACGTAGAAAGTAATTTTAAACCGTAACAATCCTGTCATGATAAGAACAAATACAGATAAGTCAGGGTTGACTTGTGGCTCTTACATCTCGTAAATGCTCGAAAACTACAAATGATGTACAGTATATCCTACCTGTTTTACCCAGTTGGCTTTCGAGAAATCCTTAATATTTGAACATTATAATATGGACAGTGGTGCATTCTTTGCGACCAAGCAAATTTATCTTCTCTAAAATATATATACGGGGAAAATCGTGATTACTTTCCCGAAGCGAAACCTAGTGTCGCCGAAAAATGTATATCCTATCATTTCACCTGTTGATGACGTAAGTATATGGGGCCTGGAAAAGGTGCAATACGACTGGCTTTAGTTTTGTGATAAGCACGCTCTGTATCAAATCAATAAGGACATCAAATCTGTTCGATCTTTCCTCTGATTATCGTCGCATACGACTTGAAGATTTTGGTCAGATACAAATTTTCGTAAGATGTAATTTTTTGCATGAAACATATCAGTAAACGGAGAAAACGAGATTAATACTAGTACATTTTCGCATATAAAATAATGCTTTTGTGAACTATCAATAAAAGAATTCTTACAGGGCTGTGACGGAGTTTCTAAACCTGAAATGTAAACAATATTAAAACTAGAATTGTTTTTTGAAAGAAAACAAACCACATGTTTTCACATGCCCCTCCCTCCCCCAAAGGAAATAATTCACGGGTTCAAAGTGTCCACTAACTATAATATGCTAAACAACACTTTACCCTGATGCTTCCCACCAAGTTTGATGAACTTCCAACAAGGAGTTTTGAAAATGAACAGCAAACAAGTTTTTATCACATTTCAAGCCTCTGTGACCTTTACCTTTGACTATATGACCCCATATTGTGATATACATAACTGGCCTTCATATTGATGCTTCCCTGAAAGTTTGATATAAATCCAACAAGGGAAGTTGGAGATAAAGAGCGGACACTTTCAGGATCTTGTGACCTTGACATTTTAACTATATGATCCCAAATTGTAATATTCACAACTTAACACCCTGAGGGTTTTGGAGATGTATTTCGGACAGACGGACAGACGAGCGGACAGATTGACAGACAATCGGCAAGGGGAAAAACAATATTCATTCACATTGTAAGCATTTTGGAAGATTATGAAAATAAATACTAAAATGGACAAAGGTGAAATAGCTTCAGTTTGCAATATTGATAAATTAATTGAATATCGTCGGATACTTCTAACAATATATAAAAATGATGCAGAACAATACATGTATCTGGTTAAACATAATGCAAGTATCAATATTTCTAAATTGATTGATTGATTGATTGATTGATTTAATTGAATTAAATAGAATAACGAATGAGTAAGATTCAATGTTAGATGTAATTGTTGACATGATTACACTATTAAATTACCTCTCTTTTCTCGCACCTGACGAGTGAGGACTGACATATACGTGACATAGTTCTTGCAAAAGTCTGCAAGCATCGAGCCTGCTACTTCACTGACGCTGGCGTATGTCATGGGGGTATGGTCGTATGTGACAGTGTATTCGAACGTTATATTAGTAATTCCCTTAAATAAGGCAAATGAGCGACTATAATTAATGAAATGCACGAGATACACAATTAGTTTTTATAAAATAATTTAGATTACTTGGGGGAGTCGTAATGCTTTTGCAAAGATATAAATACATTTTTGTGATAGGAGTATGAACTCAAAAACAAAAAAGTACGTTAAGAAAATTCTTTTTACAGTGGAATTTGAAAAATATGTAGTATTTCATATCTGAAAATTTCTACCAGAAATGACACTTTAAAACATAAACGAGAGAAGCCCATGAAAACTTGCTAGCTTTGCGAAGTTAACGGACACACTCTCGTCACTTTAAAATCGTTTATTTACATTGTACAAGTACTTATTTATAACAACATGATTGTCATACTAAGAGTGATAGATGTGTAATGTACGTCAATACTACAGTAGTGTGTCTTGCTCCATTATCAAAATATAGTTAACAGTATTGGATTACATGTAAAACTGCAATGTCTCAAATACTGTTTAATAATGAAAAAAAAAGCTTACCATTTTGTAAATTTCCGGTGTTGCTTTTGGAAATGGTGTAAGAGATAGGGTACAGATCCTGTGCTTGATGTCTTTAAAGGCAACATAGCCCTGAAACAGTGTGATATATGAATTTAAACGTTATAATAATGATGAAGTTGAAAATATTTTTAATTTAAATATCTTTTCGCAATTATAATGCTGATAATGATGATAATGATTAATGCTCTAAATAGGCACGGCCTCGTGACTCTTTGACGAACATACTAGTATGTGGTGTTAAGGGATTATTTTCCATTCCACTCATTTTCCTCGTACGTATTTGTTGCATTTGCAATCAATCCATGTAACTAAAACCTTAAGAAACGTAAGGGGTAAAACAAATACAACATTTCAAACAACTAATTTTCAGTTCTTCACTTTCTTACAATTTTTGGTTTGACCGTACAATTGTAATAGTGTTGTAATATTTTAGTGATATTTGGTTTTTAAAATGTGGAACTTGTATCAAAAACTTGTCTCCAAAAACCCTTTGTCCATACTTTTGAGCTTGTGCCGGAAAAATATAAAGATAACGTTCATTTAGCGCCGTTATGTATGTGTCACATGCTGACAGCCAATGGAAATATAGCATCCCTTTACAAGCAGTAATATTATCGTAATGAACTGTGCAGAGATTATTATATACAAGGACAACAATATCAAACTTTATTTAAAAACACCGTTTTACTTCGGTTAATGATGTTTATTATAAGCAGCCTTTATATAAGATTTTGCTTAACATTTGATTCATTCTTTTAATTGAAGTATTCACTAACTTCTTACGGTGTTAAAATCATGGAAATTTACAGTTGGAAATATGTTTTCATACTCTGAAACATCTCCTATTGTCACTAACACAGTATTTTCCTCCTCGTCATGGACAATGTCCTGAGAAATAGCTTTCCCATCATTTGTCAAATGGACCAGGTGATGCGTCTGTAACAATGACAATCTTTTAGTTTCAGTCAATACATTTTCATGAGAGTCTTTTGTTATTTAATCACAAAACTAGTATCAACTTTAGCTCAATTTGCAAAATAACCGATTTCTCGTCGTATTATAGCCAACATCATTTGTTTACAATTATAGGATTATTTTTTGGAAAATATTTGACTTAAGTTGCTTAAAAATTCCTCAATACAGTTATGCAACTTAGTAAACTTGTGCATGATTTATACAGTCAGACCTTAAACTGTTGGCAAATTGAATATGGCCAATGTTGAGGAAATTTGACGTATTAAGCTTTAGTCAAATCAGAACTGATAAGATAGATATTTTGTTTGACCGATGCATGGTTCGGTGTAACATATGGAGATTTAAAGATACTAAATTATTATAACTTAAGGTTTTTAGGGGAAACTGAGCTGCGTCAAAAAACATTCTATACTCTACCATAATGTTTGTAAAAGCCCTTTAAGAAGAGGTTAGCAAGCACAACTTGAAATAACAAATCAATGAACACATTTGAGCTACTGACACAGTGTATCCGAATCCCATGATATATATTTATACAAGGGTCTAACTGTTTAACAACGTTGACACTTTATTAAGAATTACGTTTAAAAATGTTAATCATTTCTAACACTTTCGAGCCCGAACACGTTTATAAATCGTATTGCTATGCGCATATGTTGCTCATAATTTGAATAGTTTTATTAGTAGGGTCAGTTAAAGAAATAGATTGATTATTCATTCAATCATGCTTCAATGTAGAAGTACTCGGAATAGTCGTCTATGTAACGTAATATTCTAAACATTGTTATCAGAATTGAAAATACCGTTAGTCATCAATTTGAATGTTCTATTAACCATTCAGTCTAGTCACATAAATGAAATTTACAATATCAAAATAATTAACGTATAACATGTAGATACTCACATCTCGTAACGCAAGACACGGCAAAATCAAAACCGCAAGACCAAGTAATCTTAGCATTTTTATTCACAGAAACTGCAAAAATATAATAAGTCCTAGGAAAGAGTATTATAGCACTCGTTTGTGATGAAAGTACTGACGTTCATACGAACTTCAACCGTAGGCAATTTACATAATGGAAAAATTGAAAAAAGGTGAAGAATTAAAAAAGAATTAAAGCTTCAATGACAGTTCACGAATCTCTACAACAGCTTTGAAACAATAGCACTTCCGGCACGAGAAGAACAGTGAAGAGTTCAGTCACTATCGTAAAAAGTTAAATGTGTCTCTAAAACTAACTCTAACAAAATACAAAAGCATTAGATTACAGTTACATCAAATGCCTTTTACAAATCTTATCGAAAATTGGTAAGCATTTACATTATAAAGGTCATCTCTCTAAATATGAAAACTGTTCGTTTGAACGGTTTACCGTGCTTTTCTCTAAAGTTTATCGTTTATAATATGTCTGTGAAATAATAACTAGCAAAATATTTTCTTGTATATCTATATAAATCTGAAATGAACTTATAAAAGATGAATATCCTCATGAGTAAGTGAAATATACAAATGGGATATGTTTGAAGACTTACGAACATCCGATCCCTCTTAAAATGATTAACAGACAGCATGGTTTGTCGGTATT
The DNA here is from genome assembly GCA_022818135.1 of Saxidomus purpurata. Taxonomy (NCBI): domain Eukaryota; kingdom Metazoa; phylum Mollusca; class Bivalvia; order Venerida; family Veneridae; genus Saxidomus; species Saxidomus purpurata. The sequence continues at coordinate 33,324,495 of JAFMSR010000006.1, read as the reverse complement.
TATATGTGTCGTTATCAGACAGGTATTGTAGAAAAATGTGACAATGACGTTAAAGATATCAGCAAAACAAAACTTGCACAACGCCAAATGGATCTCTGTCGGATACATATATATATATATATACATCAGTGCTCAGAAATTGATATTTATCTTAAATGCGCCATATGCATAAAAGACGGAATGATACTGTTACATTTAAGTCAGAATTTCAAAACCTATTGTACATTTTAAAAATCATCAATGAAGAGATGTTGAAATTATCTATAAATACCTTATCTACAATAGGATGACATGGTCACTTTTGGTTGATCGCATACTAATTTGAAGCAAGTAAGCATTCAATTAAAAACAAACTCGCTAAAAATAGAAACGTGCATACAAAAACGGCAAATAAGTTTTATAAAAAAGTAATTCTCCTACCTTCTGTAAGGTAAGCACACCACAGGCGGCTTTAAGATGACCTAAAAATGTATATGAACTTGTTGCAGATGGGTGTTTCTTTTTACAAGATAACAGTTCTTCTGTGTTCTTGTTTCATACTTATTTAGAAACAAAGCCATCTGATTAATTGTTAGCGGGACAAATATTGATTACCTCTCCATATTTTCCTTTTCGCCAGTCTACTATTTGTAGTAGTTCATAACCATCTCGATAAAATATCCCGACTATATTGGATAAATGAATAGTTTACAATTAGTGCAAGGGTTTGATTGTTGAAACGTTTGAGTTGAAATGTTTTTGTTTCAAAATGCTGTTCTACAGTAGTACCACATCGTCAGGCAAAGATACTGAATTTAAGATGGAGACCTGCATGTGTCTATACGAAAATATAGAACTTCGTTCATACCAAAGTACCATGCTATTGTATGAAAAGTAGGTTGAAATAACGTCAATTATGGTTAAATTTCTGCAATATTTTAAATTTTAACTATGCAGGAAGTTTTAATAAAAAACCGTCATTTGTTTTAGCATTATATAAATATCACATGCACTTGAGGGTGATAGCAGATATTGTGAACATGAGAAAGGTAATGACATCTGAGGCGAAGCTCTGTAAAATAATAGATTCAGTGACATAACCATTCCACCTTTGAGAATGATTAATTAATACGGGCTTAAATAAGACATGAATGATCAATTCGTATATAAAAACCCTGCTAAATATAAAAATAGACTAAATATTCAAATAGACTAAATATCCGAAATGTAAACGAATATCTACCCCGTCCGAAGGTATGGTGTGTGAGTTCTGGTCTCCTTGGGATAAAAAAGGTCGGTCGGATAATTTTTATTGTTATTTTCTTTTATCTCTTTTGTCCTCTTTAAGGTCGGTCGGATGACCGGAAAAACACATATTGTTTTTCTTTGCCTTATAAACGTCCCTTGTAAGTTCATCAACTCGAATATGAAATGGAGACCTTGTTAACTTAATATAGACATTTAACTTTCTTGTACTAAATTTGTGGGAAAAGCACGTTTCAGTCACGACATTATTCAAAACATGTTACTTTCGCATATTATCTACGATTGTTTACTCCTATTGAACTGAATTCATCCCTAAAGGTGAGGTTTTATCGGAAAGAAAAGATAAGTAAGAAGAACTAAATGAATGTGTCAGGGAAAGTGTCACAAGGCAAACCGATGGCAATTTTGTCTCATATCTGTAACAAAACACTCATGGAGCCATGCCTTCCGCCATGTATGCTTTTGGAACCAAGATTATAAGAGAGAATTTGATGAAATTTGAAGTAAGAACGACATGGAGACAATTCGGAAATTAGAAAAAGTTGAAGATTACTATATTTAAATGGAATCATATGGTATTTAATATATAAATAGAATCGCAGTGCTCAAGAACCATAAATTTAGGTTAAAGACTTTTGAGTTACTGCTCTTTTTCATTTTTTGTACGAACCACAATTCAAAATTTCGAAAATTTTCGAAACGTCAACCCTTTATACATTTGTTTGCTTTACAATGCCGTGTTAAATCATAGATGTTTATTATTTTTTAAATGAAACTTTCGTGAGTATCACTTGGAGACACGAGAGTACATCTTTTTGTCAATACTATTCTTTTATTTTAAAAAAATGCTAGCATACTTTTCATTATGATAATTATTACACTTTAAAAGCATTTTGTAATTTTTTGATCGTTTGATATAATGCATATGTATGTCTCAAAAATAACTAATACAAAAAATTAAAGCTGTTCCAAAGCAAGCAGTTTTTCTATTTTCCTGCAAATTTTCTGCATTCGTCTTCTATTTTATTTATTTAATCTAAACAAACCGATGGCAACTTTATCTCATTCCTGTAACAAAACACTTATTTTCTGGAGCCATGCCCTTTTGCAACAAATATAATGAGACAGAATTTGATGGAATGTGAAGTAAAGCCGTCATGGAGACAATTTGGATACATTTACTTGTAAATTAAACAAGTTCACGTTCACTATATTTCAATAGTTTATACTTATCCCTACATTAAAAAACTAGCCGTGCCCTGTGACAGCCATTTTTCGCAGACCATATTCATTTTATAGACTTTAGTACAAGGTAATACAAGAGTATTTCTTTATGAATCCTTGTGGATTTCATCGGTTCACCTTTCGTTGGTCTATATATCTTATCAAAATAAGAAAGATAGCTGACTTTAATGACTAATATCACGTTGAACACACTCACTCGAGGAAGCGAGAGGTTTGTATAATTGGCGTTTGCTATTGGTGTTGCACAAAGAGGGAAAGAGATATTGCACAAACAACATTGTTCTTGACAAGGGGTATGTAGTGCCATTACAACCACTTAACAGTAACAATAAACACCAAGGCAGTGTTGAAGATGTGTATAATAATGTTTTATGTGAAGTAATGATTTATTTAAAATTCGCGTAAAATTTAATATATCATGTAAAATAAACTTTGACAAATGATAAGCAGCACACCTCTATTGATCAATGACAAGTTTTTGTTTTTACAAACCTTGTCTTAAACATTGTAAATTGTTTGTTTAGCTCAATTTAGCTGCAACGATTTGGCTTTTAAAGCCATGTTTTATTTCAAATATAATTCATTAACTATTTTAACTTTGGACTTGTCATTATACCAATGGAGAAAGAGTTTAATACGTTAACATAATTTTAAAAATACACTAGTTAAAGAGCAAATAGCTATATTGAGGTACCTGTTTCGATTAATGGCTTATCGCAACAATTTTCGTCATTCTGAAATCTGAACGATTTAGCGATTCCTTCTTGAAAACAATTACTTGCACTTCCCTTTTAAGAACGCTTCTCATGAGACAATACGATAACAATGATATGACTACGATTACAAGGCACTGGTAGGGATCGAACCAGGGACCCTCCGATCATGAGGCTGATGTGCTATCACTGCACCATGATGGCTTTGAATCATTAAATTAAAAACTTCACGCAAATCAAACATGCATTGCAGCGTTACGACAAGCTACTAGTAGCTTCATGCAATTGAAATTATTTTATTTCAGTGTTTGCGAAGATGATTGTTCCTCTTTCTGCTGTTCTGCTTATATTCAGGTTTGATCTTCAAACTATTTTCATAATCATGAACGACAACAATTAAATGTCACCAAAGGACATTTAGTTTCGTTATTTAAATATAAGTCTTCCTTTCTACTCTAGAAACCTTCGGTCGCTATGATGTATGCTCTAAGACTGTTGCACTACTCTTTTTTAAATATTCCAATATTTTAATAGCAGTTAAAACAATTCAAATACAAACACTAGTTTTGCTGTACATCTAGATTCCAAGGATATTTTTTATTACAATTCTTTTCATGCTTGTTCGTGTTTTGGAAAAATATCGACAACGAATACATACCTTTGTCAAAATACTGACCCAATAAATGTTATCTGTAATGTTGGTTTGAATGTCAAATTATACTTACAATCTTAAAATAAAGTGAAAGTTAACATAGTATAAGGAGTTGGAATAAATAATGCATTGATGGATTTTCATTGTCAAAGAAAGAATAACACAAATAAACACATTGCTTTTTTTAAACAGTGTTTCGTGTGCACCACAGAAAAAAGCATCGTCGCTAAATGAATTTAACAATCAGCTGAACAGTGATTTTCATGAGATGGATCTTGATAAGAACGGGACAATTGATATTTTCGAATTGGAGCAACGCATACAGAGACAGGACTACGACAGTAAGTCTGTTATTACCATTCCTTGCATTATACAGAAAGACTCTTCATTTCTCAAATATCTTAAATACGCACATGCTGCCTAGTTGTCACTAAATGTCGTCCATCAATGGCGTCACTAAATTCAGCATGTAAGCTAACGAATGTAAATAAAGGCAAGGCAAATTTCGATGAAACATAATTTTAATTAAATTTCAAGTACATGTGCGTTATATGATAATTCGGAGAGGATCGAGGTACTGACACGTGACTTATATTCCTTGTGAAATGTAGATGAATTACAGTGTCAGCAGAGCTGAAATCTTTTTGTGCATTGAAGAACATAACACGCATCAAACATGTCTGACATAGGGTAAAGAAAGGAAATTTCAAGTGTATATTACCTACCTGGCCCGTTAATATTAATTCATTATTACGGCTCGATGACCAAAAGGCTGAAGATTTCATGGAAGGTTAATAAACGAATATATGTACTAAGTGAACATATACTTTTTGGTGTGTCTCTCTTGTTTCGGAAAATGCTTTGAGTCCTCTAATTACAGTAACGGGTATATAAATCCATGATTACTTGTACAATGTATAATTACACGATATAAATATCGCATACAATCTAGCATTGAATGGGAAAATAGTGTTGACAGCGTTAGGATAAAACGCAATAGTCCTCCAAACGTTTTCAGAATATCTTTTAGACAGTATTGCATTATGTATTTTCATTTTCTAAAATAGTTACTCTAAAGGTTGTTTTGAGACCAAATATGGTGATGGTGTTTTTAGTGTGTCTTTGTATATAAAACAGCAATAGTCTTATAATATAAAAATGTTTATTTATTTTTTATAGTGTTTGCGTATTTCTTATCATGAAATCTTTAAGGGGATGGATGTGTTTCGTTTCCCGAATTTTTGAGAATAAGGATACATGATTCGCTTAAATTTGCATGGGCTGTATTCAACCATTTTGACCATAACAAAGACGACTGCTTGGAAATACAGGACCAAATTGATGAATTCCATGAAATGGATGTCAACCGTAAGTACTGACAAAAGTACACTACAATATCACTCTCCCCATAGTTCTCGCTGATCGATAATTTATTCCAAGCTGCACACATTTCAATGAAATCAGAATAATTTTATTTGCCATATAAAGTCCTTTTTATTTCTTGTGGTTTGTCTTGTACATTTCGCACATAATTTCACGCCACTGATTTTCAGTCTATCAAACAATTGCTGCTGCAGCAAATATATGGATCCATTATCATTTGCAGATATGTAAATCCAACAAACGATTTAAGACAAATGACTTTATTTAAACAACTATAAAAGACCAGATCGCTATATTCATATGTAAAGATCGCCTTTTTCACTTTTACATGTAATACGGTACATGAAATTGCGGTTAAGCTATGATTTTAATATTCATCCAAGAAGTTTTAAGAAAATCTTAGTTTTTTTGTTTCTGATTAACTATCAAAAAGTCGAGTTCGGCCATGTGTCGCATAAAGAAAAAGAAATAAAAAAGTAACTTCAATACGTATTTCTAACGTTGTGTTACGCGGCGTCTCTGGATGTCATTTTCACATCATAATAGCAATTTGTCGGCCGTTGTTTTGTTGACGTTACATTGTATCATTATGAGTAATTTTTATATTTGTTTCAACTATAACGATTGTCTCTAATTTCCAGCAAAAGACGGTACCGTCACTTTGCAAGAACTTGATGTATATTACGACAAGGTATGTATATCAATACTGGCCTCGATTAGCCCTTGTCCGTCTGTCTGTAATTCTGTATGTGCAACATTTTGTGTCGCGCATAACTCAAAAAGTATTTAAAAAGGCTTATCGAACATTGCAGTAATATCGGTCACCCAACAATATCATTATGAACCTGGGGTTTTGTGTGTAGATGTACCAGTAAAGGTAGATTATGACCATCGAATGAGTGAAAATCAGCATTTTTAAATTTGTGTCATATCTAACCTTACAGTAATGTAATTTATGATGTAAGTTTGTGCTCTTGGGTTTCGTTTGTAGCGGCACCAAGAAAAATCAGAGCTACATGTATGACCCTTGAATTAGCGAAAACAATATTGAAAACATTATAGCTTATGTCGCATGTAGCTCAAAAAGTTTTAGACATTGAACCATACAGCTATAGTGTAATGCTATTCAGGACAATACATGGCCAATAATTTTGCCTGTCGCTGCACCAAGCAACGACAGAGTTATGGTGCTTGAAGTTGCGGGGGTCGGTAGTTTTGAATTTGTATCCGGATGTAAAGTTGAGCATCTGGGCTTTTGTTTGTGATTGTGCTCATTAAAGATGAAGGTCTTGCTCTTGAATTGAAAAAAATCGGCAAGTTTTAGTTTTTTGTCGGACGTAATTCCAACACGTATTTGAAATATTACAGTAATGTTGATCAGGACGTAAAGTAGTGCACATTGTTTTTGTCTGTGGCTATACCCAGTAAAGTCGGAATAACGGCCCAAAATTGGGAAGACACACTCCCTGTTTACCATCAAAGGTTAACAGTTATGATGAGCAAATTGGAATTCATTTTTTGGTCTATCGGTTTGTTTCGTTGTCAGTAGGTCGTTTGGTGTTTTGTTCCCGATTTGTAATTTCTCATTATTCCCTCTTTTTCACAAGTCCATTTATCCGTTTAATTGACATGTCTAAAATGGACCTGACAATGCAAAGGTAGAGGTTAAAGTGTCTGCCACTCCTTCCAGATATTGTGGATTCGAGCACCACTGGGGTCACGACCGTACCTCCTCATATAACATAGGTTTTTCCAGGAAGCGGACCCGATAGGCATCAAGCTTTCTTAACAATCGAGCTAAAATAAATTAGTATACACTAAAGGTTACCATTCGTGCTGTATGTCGTTTTCTACATTTCCTACCTTAACGTTCGGGAGTTTTATTACTCTCAGCGTTTTGCAGACGGATGTTGTTATGATTTGATTGTACATTCTATTCTGTACCTTGGTCACAGTCTTATTTCAAATGTTTCTAGGACGAAGTTCTTTGCATTTTTGTTGTGTTTTTGCCATGAGGAGTGTCTGTTAACATTCTATTTTGAAGGTGTCGCGTGTATTGATACGAACGTATTTCATTTTTACGACTTTAGAATCTTAAAAATTCAGAACAAAATACGGCTAAATATTGCACAAAACACCGTTAACATAAGTAAGTATTAAACAGATTTACAAGTTGACATAAACATTTATCTAAAGTGAATCTTGTATGTGAATAGCTACTGTGCTGACTTTAACGCCAGGACAATGTTACTTTGAAAACACAACTAAAACGTTAACATTCAATGTTTCCTGATGTTAGTGATGTGACACTATTTTTATTTATTTTTTCATTCGTTTCAGCTCTTCCAAAACATTCTACCTCTTCTGCAAAATGCTTGAGACAGAGATGTATACTGTATTATAGTTACTTAAAACAAATAAAAATGTGCATGTTTCTTGTCCGTGTGTAAATTATCCTTATTCTTATGACCTTGCAAAACAAATTCAACGTAATTTACCTATACAAATACATGTACAAGCCATTGGCCACTTGATGTCGAATAAGAATCACACTTGACAAAGTTATTAACTCTATATATGTGTACAGTATTCGTCTGAGTGATGTATGTGCAATGTTTACACATGTTTACTGAGCTGACAAGATGTCACAAAATTTACATTATTACATTATATTTACATCCGTATTGTACTCTGTTTAGTCTAAAACAATATTGACATATAGATTTCTTTCTTTTTTATTATGCAACTGCCATGACGACGACCTGATATCACCGGTCTAATATTTATTGATATTACGACATCTGATATCACAGGACGGTGTTATTATGACACTTTCCTGATATCACGTTTTAGGCCACGCCCACTTTAGACATTAAGTAAGTTTTATGAAGTCAGATCTAGGTTATTGTGGATTATTAACACGCTACACATTAAATTAAATGTTCAGTAGCTACTTCAGGCTACAGGGTTGCGTTTATTTAAAATTTCTAGGAATACAAGCAACCAACACATCATATAAAATCGAAAAATGACTGTAGACTTTTTATTTTTGAATTGAAAATAGTGTTGTTGGTATTCATTTTCTTAGTTAGATCATTATCTACCCATCTATAGCAATTATGAAGCCAAATTCGAGATTTTTTTTTCATTTTTCACCCCCTTCCTATTTTTAAAGTAACTACTTATTACTTGTATGATATTAGCTGAAACGTTATATAAACCGCCTCTTTAAGGTGTACAAATGCCTTTCTATTTATATTTTAATGTTCAACATTTCCTTTGAAGGATAGATCTATAGCATTAACGGTTCTGGATTTAAAACGTTGATTTAAACCGTTGATGACGTCATAAATAAAGCTTAAATCACCTAATTTACTGTTGAAAAGGGAAAATTGAAGTCAGTTGCATAATAAATAGAATACAAGGTTACAGTCTTTTGACAACAATATAACTCGGCAAGCTTCGGCTTTCCCCGGCCGATATCATCCACGTCCGATATCAACTGTTATCAAAAGACTGTAACCTTGTATTCTCTATTTGTCGCTTTTTTACTTTTTACAACACTAATATCACTGCCCAATATTTATAGCATGTTAAGATATATTTCTTGGCAGTAGCAAAGCTGCAAGTCATTCTACATTCCTTTGCATTCAAAAACCAGATTAATCATTGTGCTGTGCCTAAAACCAAATGCACTATTATCTATTTCATGAATACTAGGCATCCTTACTGTTATGCCAATATCAAAATTAGAGTTAAATAATTTATAAAGCTATTGATTGTCATGTGCTTAAGTTCTCCTGAACATGAAGTGCTAATGGTGACGTTTTATAGAACGTTCCCGTCCGTCGTCAACCCACTATGCGTTTATGAAAGAAGCTAATTGTCATTTCGACAATGCAATGTCAAGAGTTTATATATTTCGGGAATAACATGACGTGACGGACTAACATTTAGTTTGTCCAATTTTGCTCTTTTGGTTAGAACCCGCTTAGACATGTTTTTAACTGCTATTTATAAGGTCAGTTTTAGATTGAGAAATAGAAAATGTTCTCTCTGTCTGTAATTTTTTATCTTGAGATAATTCAAACGTGACTGAGTCTTACATGTGAACCTGTACCCACATATTGGTGTTGAAAACATCTCGTTCGCAAAAGACAACAATACAACAAAAATTACATAGCAATCAACCAATACATTTATAGGTCAATGGTTAAGTACACTCTAGGGCAAACACAAAATTGGTTTCCATGTTATCCGGCCGTGTTAAGACGAATGATCCCAGTTTATACGCTGTACTTATTAGAACAAAGACAAACCAGGTAGAAATATTTCGAAAATGATTTATCTAAGGCCCTAAAGTGACCCTCTATTAAAGATAAAGTACTAATTAGTCAATACATGCGGCAAATGGGGCGGAGCAACTTCCAATGTATGTGTCGAAAAAAGGATTGAAACATTTACCGGATTTTATCGAGTTACAGTTTACAGTCTTGTAAAATGGACTTTGCCTCTCAAAACATGACATTAAAGTGAGATAAAACTTGTATGAAGCCGCAGTGCCCGATACATTTCAATAAGTGGTCAGAATATTGTTTGTGACTAACGTATGAAAGGATAAATAAATCTTATAAGCTATTAGAAAAGGAAGGCCTAGGTTCGCGGCTACTACATGACGCAGGTGAATATAATATACTCAGATATGCAGTATAAATGAACTCCTACATTTTACATGGACCGACCATTTACACGAAATACTGGTTACTAAAACTTTAACCGGTTTGTAACATGCAAACCTCAATCTTTTGCGGACACTATATAAGAGACAATTGTACGCTTTAAATCTTTATTATAATTAGGAACTTTATAGATAAGAATATTCAGAATAACTTAGGATCTTAGGCGCATTTAATGTAATAGTAACATCGCTGTTACAACTTTTAAATTGGACCAGGCCTTAGCAAAGAGAAACATGTATACTCAGGTGAGCTAACAAACAAACAAGAGAGATTGCAGCAATATTTAATAACTAAAGCACAAGTATAGTAATTTGTAAAACAAACGTGCTTCTCCGTGGATATTATTGACTTAGTTATAGATCATATTAATGTCTGGCAAACAAAAGTTTGCTCTTTCCTTATACAAATATGCTTGGATAGTATTGGGTAGTGGGACGCTAATTGGCACCAATTCAAATCATGATAGGCTTAATATTTTCTTAATCTGTATCATTTCCAGGATTAAAACCAAATTTCAAAAGAAATTTACCGTGAAATATAACTAAGTTATAGGAATTTTGATAACCCCATTTTGGAATTATTTATAAAAATAACATCAGGCGAGAGATAATAAAATACATGTATTTCATTTATTATTCAATAATTTGGTACAAATTTGGTATCAGAGTAACAAAAATTATATTATCTTTCAGAAATTATACACCATGTACCATATTATCATCATTTTCTAGAAATGGGACATGACTTTTTTGCATATTCATAATTATCTACAAAATGTATAACATTTTGGGAACAGCATGCCAAAAATTCACAATGTTTTACCATCTCTATCTAAAATAATTAGAGTTTGAAATTTCACATCAGCGATTTTAGCCGGGTCTACAAGTAATAAAATCTTCAAATAAACTAAATTATAATACTTATCTGTAAAAAATATTTAATTTCTTTTTAGTGTTAAAAACAATATAAACATATGTAAAAAAATGCAAAATAATGAAAACAAAGAAGAAAAAGTTTAAAAAAAAAATTGTGGTTCCGGCTGGATTCGAACCTACGCCCGGGAAACCTCAAATCTATAGTCCTGTGCTTAAAAAAACAAGAACTGTCCCTCACAAGTGACGAATGCCCCCGAAAGAGGTATCTCACAGTCTGTGTCCTCTCCATGTGCTCAATATATGTGCTATGCAATTTTAAAATCCTTCCATGCATGACAGAGTTACCATGCATACAGTATTCCATTACCTACAAACTCTAAGTGTGACCTTGACCTTTGAGGTAGGGACGTGGGTCTTGCACGCGACATATTGGCTTGATGTGCTGAACATTTGTGCCAAGTTATTTCTAAATCAATCTATGCATGACAAAGTTATAGTCAGGACACGAAAGTGCATATATACAGGAATCCATTACCTTCAAACTCTAAGTGTGACCTTGACCTTTGAGGACGGGACGTGGGTCTTGCACGCGACAAGTCGTCTTGTTGTGCTAGACATTTGTGCCAAGTTATTTTAAAATCCTTCAACGATGACAAAGTTACAGTCCGGACACGAATGTGTGCATATATAGAGGATTCTATTACCTTCAAACTCTAGGTGTGACCTTGACCTTTGAGGTATTGACGTGGGTCTTGCACGCAACACATCGTCCTGATGTGCTAGACATTTGTGCCAAGTTATTTTAAAATCTTTCAATGAATGACAAAGTTACAGTCCGGACACGAATGTGTAAAGGCGGACGCACAGACGGACGCACAGACGGACAGCCGGGTGGTGCGATTTTGATATGCCACCCTTCGGGGGCATACAAATTGTGATTCCGGCTGGATTCGAACCAACGCCTGGAAAACTTCAAAAGATCTATAGTCCTGTGCTTAACAATCTAGGCTAATGCATTAAAATATAAAAGTTTCAAGTGGAGGTTTTTATTAGGAGTCCACTACCTTAAATGACATAACTGATAATATTTTGTAAATATCATACAGAAGCTAGCTATCAGTATTCTAAGCGAAGATTTTGATGAAGTCCGTAATACATCTGATATGACAAAACTTTCAAGAACCAACAACATAAACTCTTCAATAATATACATGAATTCACTTACGTGGCGAAAATTGTTTTGGAAAAGGATTGTTGGCTTTGATATGAAAACATAACACAATTTGTTATTTTTCAACAGTTATACTCCCTCATACAGGTTGTTCAACATAATCATGCAATATAACTTAAATTGAAATCATCATGTAAAAGAAGTCACGACTTTGGAAACTTATATAACGTGACATCAACCTCCAATTTAATAAGCTATTAATAACTTGAAGCTCTAAATATTCGAAGCTACTAGTCCAAATAGGAAATCGGTAATCACGAAATGACACAAAATTGACTGAATTTCTAATTTTGAAGAAAAAAGAAATTATAAATCACTAACACTGAAAACAAGAATGAAATTGCTTGTATTCAAGTCTTGATAATGTTACATCACAAATCGGAATAAGACAAACAGAACATGATATAAAATTAATGTTATGAATTTCAAACGTAAAGAGCCAACTTTCTCTTGACAATACAAACTTTTGAAGAAGGTAAAAAATCTTCAAATTGTTACAAGCCTCGAGATATCTTGCCAAATAGGAATATTATTACATTACTAATTATGGACATAAAAACTTCTAACTTTACTGACATCCTCACCGCAGACACCACTGTTTACGTCATCTGATGATACTATTAACTGCATTGAATATCAAGATACTGTTGCCTCTGAAAACGATTCCCACTAATAGATATATTTGCTTTAATATCCAGCAAATCCAAGATATAATTGACTATTCAGAATATTTAGACATTAAAGTAGTAATTTGTTTTTGTTAAATTTCTAAAATGCATTTGCTACTATTAATTAAATGTCAAGCAAGAATTGGACTTCAAAAGTATTTCATATACTAAGGGAATCAAATTTTACAGAGACATTTTTTTTAAAATTACAAATGTGTAAGCATTATGTGGAGATCATATTTTTTCTAATATAGCAATGAATAAAAGTCATGGATGTCTTCTCTCTTGACAGTTATTTGCAATTGCAGCAGATATTTTATCTTCCTAAGTACTCATTATGCAAAAAACTAACAATCGTATTTATAACAACATTTCGAGCTTCCAAGCTAACGCATTTTATACAATACATTCAAAATATTTACATTTTGCTCGCTTGGAAAATGCTCCAGTTTACAACTAAATAAGAAAGAAATAAAGGCTTAAGTAGAACATTCTACATGTAGTATACATTTCAAAAAAATGGCAACTAAGTACCTAAAGTCTGACTACAAGACTGGATTAGATACATGCAGTAGTGTAGTTCCAAAGAAAACCTTGTAACAAGAAACTTGTAGCATTCAACATATTCTTGGTTTAAACAGTATTTATATAATAAATACGTATACAATATTTCTGTTAAATAACAGCAAGGATCGAGTAGAAAGCTCTAAGCTTATTTAAGAACTCTCTCCTTAACATATTCTTTCCCTGTCTTTTATGGGTCACTGGCTGAAACTTGGAGATAATTCAAAACAAATTTTATATAATAAACAAGATTTTAAATACAAATAAAAAGCTCTATCTTTTGATCAATTCTTTAACTTTTTACCTTTTTATGATACTTGAAATAGTTTTTATAACGAAATTTCGAGACATTTTTAATATTTAAGAACGTCAATTATAAAAGGTTGGGAAATGTTCTTATATATGAATTTCTGGAAAACGTAAAGTAAAAACACCACTTGATACGCACACTGACAACCTTTTTTTACGAGACTTAACAAATAGATACATGTACAATGTATCAGTATTGAAACGCACATTTGTTCATACTTACTTGCGGAAGCCCGACTGGGAAGTGTTTATTGACAACTCAACAAAGTTATTATATATAGAAAACCGCGAAAAACAAAATAAACTGATACACAAAATAATGGCTACAAATAAAAACTTACATATATTTTACAAAATACAAAATGTGGGTTTTCTTGACACTAAAGAAATTGGAATTGTAGTGAAAAAAGGTCTAAGCCATATAATATTTTTAATTTTTTTAGAAATCAGTTAAATTCATATGTTAAATATTATACATTGTCAGCTTTCTAAAGCCCCATAATTACTTGAAATTTGCTCAAGTAGAGCTACGCATCTACTGACAGTATAAGAATATACTGACCTATTTCTACTTACTGTTACGTAAGCATTGTTGACGTATGCCTTTTTATCATGATCATGTCGTGTCTTCATGAAAATGTGCTGTCTGAGAACATTCATTATTTGTTTGCAAAGTTATTATAAAACACCCCTTTTTTTTTTTAATTATAATTTTTTTTTTTAAAAAAAAAATTTTAAAAAAAAAAAAATTTTTTAAATTTATTTTTTAATAAAAAAAAAAAAAAAAAAAAAAAAAAAAAAAAAAAAAAAAAAAAAAAAAAAAAAAAATATATAAAAATAAAAAAAGTTCTGTCAAATTAAGATAAAATCCCCACATATTAAACAATATTTTGTTCACAACTAACCATTTTGACAAAAAAAATTATTATAAAACACTGCCTTTTATTTGTCAAAAAAATTAGCATCAAACCACCCCCAAACCACCCAAAAAACACCACCACCAAAAAAAAAAAACCCCCCAAAAAAAAAACCCAAAAAAAAAAAAAAAAACCCAAAAAAAAAAAAACCCCCCCCCCCCCCCCCCCTTTAGTTTGTGTATATAAATAATGGTTCAGATATAACTACAGTGTATGCTGAATTTTCCTAAATTTGACACTCTTTCAGCAAAACTTGAATTCGGCGGTTTTTTTTTTTGGGCCCCCCCCTTTTGGAATCATATTTTACGTATGAGTTCTAGCAGTAAATTATTACATTGAAATTGAGACAGTCATCATCATGTGTATTTGTCAGTTCTTCATGAATTTCTTTGGATGACATTTCTTTCATATGCAGATACTTTATCACTGATATCTTCTCTAAAAAGTCCATTTCACCAATAGCTTACGACTGATACTGTACACAAATTAACAACTGTTTTCCAAACTCTCCACAGCGTTCGCATACTTAATGATATCATGTAACCAGTTAAAGATGTGGATCAAAGCTTTCAACATGATTTACGTTACGAAATGTACAAGGGCTGGTACTTTTTGATGTACCTGCCAATATCCTCAAATGTGTTGTACCAATAACATATAAAAATGAAACTGTTATGATCTGAAACTGTTATAATCTATCTAACAATGTAAGTTTGTTAAACAAAAATATGAAGCACAATGAGCACTTCTGTCGTTATATATGTAGCGATTGCAAAATGATATAATGTAACAAAAACTATGAAGATAACATCAACAAAATATTATGCATTATGTTGTGATAGCAAAACCATAACCTTTAACAAAAATATGAAGAAAACATGTGCAAAATATTATGCATAATGTATCAATCGCAAAATTGCAAAATGAAAACATTTAACTAAAATCACAGCTGAATGTCTGTTAATAACTTTGGATATGTGTTCATTTAAAAATACGTTTTGTTTTAAAAGCCAAATCGCATTGGGTTTACAAAGCATCAATATTTGACATATATTAATAGCAATGCCTACTTGTGGGCCATGTATCCTAGAGCAGAATTGATATAAAATTTCAAATCATTTGAAAGAGTAGCATAAAGCCTCTTTAATTCAAAGCTAGTTTTACATCAATTCGAATATGTTTTCAAATTGTTTTTTAATCTGTATTTTGAGTCAACTAAAATGACGTTGACTTTAAACGTACACTGTATTTAGGATTTACATTTTAAAGTCGAACAATAAAAAATCCAAAATAAGGTTTTTGCGAAGTTAAAAATTAACGGTAAGTTTATGTCATAAGTAACGGTGCTGTTCTAATAATAAACTTGTAAAGTTAGTACTGAAGAAGGAAGACAAAGGGAAATTAATCAAGTCAACTAAACAAGTTAAGGAGAAATGCTAATACCAATCCCGAAATTTCTTTAAGTCACTTTGCCATCGGTTAGGCTAATGCTTAACTTAATATTCGTGTAGATTAAAACCACTGCAGTCTGGTGTTTACTCATTAACAGTTTTAATGTCGCCGCTGGAACATTATATTCCTATTTGAAAGTACGTCTGATTGGAGCTCCTCTATCTACAAAATAAAAAAATAGGATCTACTGTCACAACAAATGTAATATTTTGAAATCTTAAATTAAATTTATGCAAAATCATAAAACGTACTACATTTTTATTGAAATTTAGTTATTAACATATTATGTTCAAATATACGCTTTGCTTCCTTTCGTCTTAAGGACATCTAAGTCAAAATTGTTCACCCACCTTGTGAAAGTCAACCGCAAACGTAGTTTTGGGAACATTTTGAAATCTTACTAATTTCCAGCTACATGCATCTAGTTATAAATAGTCTAAGTTATAGGCCAATCATGATGCCGTCCATATCAAGAGAAAGGTCAATTCACCATTATTTAGTTAAGAATGGCCAAGTATAGTCCTCAACTAACTGAATGATCACAGTCAGTGCCATATCGTTCACTTTGTCTTTCTTCAGTTTAACTGTGCGTTTTGCCACGATCTTGTCACCCAGAAAATACTCGACGTCGATTCAACGTCGGATCAACATCAGGGTCTGATTGTCGGGTGTTTGACCTTTATTCTACGTCTATACCACGTCAAACGATGACGTCAAACAAACGTAGCAAATTGACGAAGTATCAACGTTTGAATAAAGTTGCATTATGCTTCACATTAGACTCAATTCGAGGGTTAAAAGACGTAAGAAGTGCATTGTAGACATAGTTAACTTCTTCAATTTCAACCCAAACAACTAAAGGAAAGATGGCAAATGCATTACATTGTTTTAATTTTTACCACCTTTCTGCTTACTTCAACATCATAAGAACCAACTGTGTTCTGTGCATGACATGTTAGGAACAATGCCCTTATAATTGTTTGCAGAAAAAAAATTGTGATTATATTACACTCAAACGGTTAAGTGTATTGTAACAAAATTGTGTAAATATATTGTACTGGATATGGTTTTAGAATGGTAAGTAAGTACAAGTTTAATGCAGGTAGAAAACATGTAAGAAAGCACTTGTAAGAGCTTTGAGAAAAAGTTAAATTATATCGTAAAATCGTGAGATACATATAAATAAAAGGTTAGAAACACGTTCGAAATGGTTGAAATTGCGATGGGTTTATGTCATCTACATGTTAAAACATTTTAAACAAAATGGCCAAGGTGGCTCTATATCGCCCATCTGAGCACATGGCCTATTTATGACCAAATGTGAGGGAAATTCGACCACAAACTAAATATCATAAACACAAACATTCTGATTGACATTGACAAGACAAACATTCTGACCAATTTACAATATGCATGATCCTAGTTTTTAATCCCAAGTGACCCATCTTCAATCTGGCCTGGAAATCATAAACACAAACACTCCAAGTTTCATGACAATTGGGTATTAAATGTTGTCCAGAGGGTGTATAAAAAGGTTTTAATTTGATTTATTGTGATGACCTATTTTTTGACCCTATGTGACTCCTTCCAACCTGCCCTAGAAATGATACGAACAAACATTCTGACCAATTTTCATAATGATTAGTTAATTTACTTGGCTTCTGTAGTGTTTACAATGTTCTTCTTTGATTTGACCACGTGACCTAGTTTTGACCCATGTCATTCAGATTCAACTTTACTTATAAATCATTGAGAGAAACATTATGACCAATGTTCATGATGATTGATGAATAAATGTGGCTTCTATAGTGTGAACACGGTTTTTCTTTGATTTGACTGCGTGGCCTAGATTCTGACCCCAAGTAATATAAAGTCAAACTTGATTCAGAAATCATTTCGACAAGAATTCTGACCAATTTTTCTGATGATTGGTTGATAAATGTGGCCTCTAGAGTGTTAACAAAGTTTTTGAGGGCCGTTTACTGATGTTGTTATAACTCGTGGCCCGATCCGTTTGTCAAATGTATTTAAATTGTTTTTAACCAAATGTTATACGTGTACTTGTACATAGAACAATAAAATAGTATTAAACTAAACTAAATTAAACAAAGTTTTTCCTTGATTTGACCGTGTGATCTAGTTTCTGACCCCAGCTGACCAAGATTCAAAATGACTTAGAAATCATAACGATAAACATTCTGGCCGATTTTCATGGATATTATAATAATAAATGAACCAAGAGTAATGGTTTTGTGCGCTGCATTTTCTCTCATTGTCCTTAATAAATATAGGAAGAGTCAATTCATTCCTGTCAATAATTTTCGAGTTATGCTCCGCCAAGAAAAAAAGAACAGTAACTCATAATAGAATGAATGTAGAGTAATTATGTCATATGAATTAATACCCCTTAATTTATAAGTTATATATAGCACTAGATAAATTAACTAAAGGCGGGAATCTAAAGGTATGGTAAAGGTAAGCCCTGCACTTTTTCACATTTTCCTCTGTCAATATGTGTAGTTTCAATTGATGTCTTACAATACCTTTTGAGTTTGCTCCGCACAAGAACAATTAAGTAAGAGCAGAAACTTTAAAACTAATAAAGTTAGAGTTATGATTTCTGTGTAGGCATGTTTTTGCATTGTGCTCTTTCCTGATAATTATAAATTATCAGTTTATGCCCTTCAATACCTTTTCAGTGATTATCTGTTACTCTAAAATAACGACGCTAGAAGTATAGTTTTGGTGCGCTTTACTTTCTCTCATTGTCCACTATTGACACATGCATATGAATCTATTTATTCCCTTCAATAGTTTTCGAATTATTTTCTGCAAAAGACAAAGAAACTAAGTTACGGTGCATAATCAAGAACGGACAGCGGTAGATAAGTTTGCTTTGGTATTGGTAACGGGCAGCTTGGTAAGAAATGTCAAAATTGGAAAGTTGGTGACATGAAGATGTCTAAAAAGTCACAGGTTTCTCATTTACTTCTGAATAATTTCACTGTTACTTCATCATAATTTTACTGTTACAACGGAACACAATGCCAGAAAGGTAACATTCCTAGTGTCCGTCTGTAGAAGGATACAGTTTGGGAAATAAGTGCAACTGAAAACTCACAGTATGTATGAAATATTTTTGTATGACCAAATTTTCGTGTACATTTAGTGTATTAGAAAAAAAGTGTTTTCTAGAATTTCGCAAGTAAGTTATCAGAAGGGAATATATTATTATAATGCCCCTGCCATTTTCCATTTGGACAAGCTAAAAACTTGTCCTTAGTGTAAATGGATTACATAAATACAGATATGTAGCTATAATGTGCAGAATCCAACAGTTCGTGGTTATAATATGTAGAATGCCATTCGTGGTATATCTGGTAATTTCCACACAGTGCAAATCTCACGTTTTCACCCGTGGTTTAATATGTGCACATATAAATGTTGCGGCAATCGGCCGGCAACCATTCGAAAATCATTACAAAATTTACCCAAAATACGATAATTCACACAAACAGAGAAAAATGTCGAATTCCAAAGTCAGTTTATAATCCATCAATAAAATTATTAACGCGTCCTTTTCTTACAGAGTCCAGCTTTCAAAAAGTGATGTCTGTTAATTTCAGGTTTGCTTGTCAAATGATCATATATTAGAGTAAGCACTTTAGCACCTTGAGGTTTTAGCTTAAAAAGGGACGCACAACAGTTTTGTCAATCAAATTGAAAACTGTGAACCATTCTTTCTCTGCGAATGCTAGGAAGATATCCGAGAAGCCGCCGTCGGGCGTTGTAAATAACATGGTTTAATTAGAAAAAATGAATAGATCTATATCTAATAAAATATTTTTAAGAAACTGTCAGATTTTTAACACGGAGACTCTGATCAGTATTACGCGGGGTTCGAATTCATAACCCAGAGTCAGTGACTCGGAGGAATAAACTTGGAAACTAAACGTGGAAACAAATATGAAGTTTGTTATCAAGTATCTGCTTTGTTATGTTCGGAAATCTTAAATTCGTCCTACGGTTTTATATGGGGTATTGATGAGTGCCTGGTAAATACTCTCGAGAATTTTCTTTAAGAGCGTTTGGGAGTTTATGAGAGCAAACTACTTTATGAGCTGGTGATACGAGTTTCTGTCTGCGAGAACACGAATTACCATTGAACTATTTAGTACAGACTTAATAGATACGGAGAACAACATTTTCTAATGATTTCCTGAAACGTATGTAGGTATACTGTTTTTCGTAAGATATAGTTTAGAGTTGGAAGATTTTCTTCTTTCATCAGTCTTTAAGGGGTCTTTGCTTAGCTGTGCACTGTCTGGTACAACATGTGTTGCATTTTTGTTCGAGTGAATGGACTGTAGCATTTATGTATGAAGACATTTTCGATTCCTTTGCACTAGGTATTAGCAACCAATGCGTTGGCATTCGTTTTCGCCTCAAAGTTCTGAAAGATAGTCCTGAATGAAAATTTCTTCATTCAAATTTTAATAAATGAAATCAGGGATGGGTACAATTACATTGTAATTAATTTTATTGTAATTAATTACAATGTAATTACAAAGTTAAATTTGACATGTAATTGTCAATTGAATTTAATTAATCTTAATTATTTGTACTTTGATCATTGACACTTTGATCCAAAATAGACACAAATGCTTCCCTTTTCATATTTATTGATATTTTTAATAGGTGATAATTGATAATACACCTTTCACTTATTTCTAACAGTATCAGAACAGAACAGAACATATCTTTTATTTCACCCAGGTATTTAACAATACAACATGGGGTTATGAAAAATATAAACACATATATTACAATAGTTCCGGTTTCTAACAAAAAAGAAGAAATATTGGGATAGTTTTTACTGGTAGAGAGGGGAAGCTTTTTCACTTTTACTAAAGAAAAATCTATCTTAGTTTCTTACGGTATTAATGCAGATACATTTCCAAATACTTAAATCTAGATTTATTGATTGTTTTGATAATAAACAAATCTTCACGCTTAGTTGACCTATATTGTTATCGTGGGAGTTGATGTATTAATAAGACGCACGATAATCCCGTGCAGAAAAGTAGTCCGGTCGCTTGAATGAAAATTTGTAGTAACATACTTCATTTTTTTCTTTTTGATGATTTCTATAAGTGCATGTAGTGTAAACATATGGTCAGCACAGGAATAACCTCTTCTAAAACCTGCTTGATTTGCATTTAGAATGTTTGAAGCTTCTAAATATTGTGTTAATCTACTGTTTAATACGGAAGTGAAAAGCTTACCCAGGCAGCTCAGAATAGTTATTGGTCGGTAATTTGCAGGGTCAGTTGAGTCACCCTTGTTTTTGAATATTGGGATAATAATACCTTCTAACCAGCTACTAGGAATAAAACCGTAGTCAAGAACACAATTAAAAAGCTTACAGTATATAGGAAGTAACAGATGTTTCGTTGTTTTAATGTATTCGTTAATTATATCATCAGTCGGGCTTGGCGCTTTATCATTTTTAAGGTTATTAATGCATTTAACTATCTCATTTTCGTTTATACACGCATTAAGAAAATCATTGCTATTTTCCATACGTACATCTTCTAGAACGTTGTATTCATTTTCTTGGTTATTACTGTAAGCGTTTACATCTTTAAAGTGATTGTATAATTCTGTGACAGATGGCGAGGCCTTTTCTACACATTTGTGTTTTATGCTATTGAGAAATTGCCAGTATTTTTGGGGGGATTTTGAATGTAACCGCCTCAGCTTATTTTCGTTTGTATATTTATATTTAGTAATGTAAAAATTCATCGTTCGTTTATAACATTTGCTTGCATTTTTCAATCTTGCTTTATTGTTTTGAGAAGGACATTCTTGATATTTTTTCTTGACATTATTATATTTATTTCTGCACTTAAAACATTCAGGTCCGAACCATGGTTTATTACATTGATGTTTATGAAATTCGCTTCTTACCGGAAATGTCTGATTTGAACTATTCGTAAACAGGGTCTTTATTTCATTGGTTATGTTTTCAATAGTTTTTTGTGAATGCGGATTTGTGTTAAGCTGAGTTTAAATTGATTCTAAATGTTCAATATCGATGTTATTTATAAAGATTTCAGAGCGTTCATTTTGCCATTTCGGGCCTTTTGAGCTGGTTGGCTTTTTGTGAGACCGAGAAGGTGTTAAATCTTCTATTTCAATATTCCAAGCTAATGCATTATGTCCGTCTGAGAACAAGGCATCTGTTTCGATAATTTCGAATTCTTTAGAGTAATTAAAGCAATCTGCTGTACCTATAACATAATCAATTACAGATTTATCTCTAAATGTAAAATGGCCACTACTATCTTTATTCAACCTTCCATTAAAAATAAATAGGTTGTTATTACGACAAATATCTATTAGTCTAAATCCATGAGTATTTGTTTTCTTATCAACAGAATTTCTTTTCAAAGATATAGATAGGTGTTTAAGAATTGAAAATTTATCAAACCCAGATACTATATCTTGGCTTATATCAAAATATTCATTCAAAAATGAATCAGATTGAATAAAATCATTTAATTCAGCAGTTCTTGCGTTAATATCACCGGCAAGCCAGGC
The DNA here is from genome assembly GCA_022818135.1 of Saxidomus purpurata. Classification (NCBI taxonomy): domain Eukaryota; kingdom Metazoa; phylum Mollusca; class Bivalvia; order Venerida; family Veneridae; genus Saxidomus; species Saxidomus purpurata. The sequence goes on along the minus strand of JAFMSR010000006.1, from coordinate 33,301,899 downwards.
ATATTTATTTGTACTACATTTTAATGAGATTTCATTTTCAAGATCATTCAAATCATCTTCATTTAAGAATCTAGAATTTTCAGGCGGTAAGTAAATAGCTCCTAAAATTGCATTTTCTGTATAATTAGTCAATGATTTGTCTACTGAGATCCATAATACATACTCAGATTTACCTTCAAGAATTTGGATGTATGGAGCGATTTTTTCATTAATATATATACCTATGCCTCCTGATTTCCTTTTGTACATTTGTGTTCTATGTTTTGATAAATAAATATAACCATCTATATCCACAATATCTGTTTGATCGGTATTTGTCTCCGATACACAAAAAATGTCATAATCGTTTATGAATTGTACAAACTCAGAATAGTCTAACCTTCGTTTTAGGCCTCGTACATTTAATGCACAACACTTAATGTTCCTTTTAGTACAAGTCTCCCCCTTGTTGTCCTAATGAGACTGCTCATTGCGTTGGGGTTGTCCATTTTGCTTCAATGGGTCCGTACCAGCCCAGGGTCGTAGAATGTTGTGTGTTTGAGCGTGATTGTTTTTGCTGCGGCCGCGGTCATGGTGCTCTCGCCTTTGACGTGGCGAGTGTGATTCCCTCCGAGGGGGTCTGCCAGTACGATTCACTGTTATAGAATCATCTGATTGCATGGAACTATTTGAGTTGCTGCGACCCAGTACATCGGTGCTCACCCGCCGTGGTGGATTACTGCGCGCACGTGGTTCACGGTTTTTTTCGGCTTTACTGTTTACAACAGCTGGTGACGGACAGTGTGTTAGCCGACTGCCTTGCATAATGGTACTCCAATCCGGGAATGCATTACGTACAACCTTTCCGTCCTGAATAATTTTAGCAGGATAAGCCAAAGTGATTTTGCTGTTAGGGTATTTAGTTCGCCTTTGTTTTAGCACCGTCCATAGCCTTTTTCGAGCGTTTGCAATTTCTTGCGGGAAGTCCCTGTTAATATTGTAACTTGTGTTTTTTTAGTTTATTTGCATTTGTCAATATATTTTGAATGTCTGAGAAGTCTCTAAATGCCACAATGATTGGCCTGTTCGAACCACGTTTAGATTTGCCTAAACGGTGAGCTCTTTCCATAACAGTGGAGGATACTCCTAAATTTGTTTGAAGAAGGTCGTTGACCTTTTTATAGCAATCTTCATCCTTTTCTTCATCGAAACCACCGAATATAAGGTTTTTCCTTCTAGCCCTTGCTTCTGCATCAATCGATTTATATTCTAATAATGTTAGTCTTTCGTCATGTTCACTTACTTGATTTTCAATATTAGTTAACTTTTCTTGCACTTGTAAACATTTGTCAATTTTTAATTCGATGTCCGCCATTTTCATTTCTGAGGTGGTGACTTTCTCAAATAAAACAACTATTTTATCGTCTAGAGCCAACTGTCTAAATTCATCGATGTGTATACCTGCTCCACTCGTTCCACCAGGGCTTTTCCTATTGCGTTTTCTACGATTTTCAGCTTTTGACCAGTCACTTTCTTCATTCCCACTGAACACATTTTCATCAGTGTCCACGTCACCAAATATTGAGAATCTGTTTGTAGCCATATATCCAAGTCACTCCAAATTAGTCCAATTTTTGCTTTTCTAAACACTGCTAAAAAGCTAGTTAGAACAGATGGCAAGGCTTTTAACTACTTTATAATTTATTTTGACAGTCTATATTGAAACTTTAATATTGCACCAAAAAGCCCCATGACCGACCGCAAAAAAAAAAAAAAAAAAAAAAAAAAAGTATCTACTGATATAGCCTTAAGGTACATAAATGACACAGAAGTGTTTTGTTGATTGATTAATGTTTAATCAGAATTTTATAAAAATGCAACTTGCCTAAAGTAAACCCTTTTGTGACAATTTTGAATAATTAAGGGTTCACACTGTATTCACTCAACTTGCAACTTTGGTATAAAGAAGTTTCAACATTCTGACCATACAGTTTAATACATTGAAACAAATAACATGAATTTTCCTGCACTGAAACATTTTGTTTTGCCAAAACATACAACAGGAAATTTTAAGACAAAATGTCGCCATTGTGAAATGCAATTTAAATGTTACTTCCAACTTTATAACTCACCTGAGTTTGATTTAATGTTTTGATGTTGAAAAAAATGTTCTACATCTAGTGTCTTTCTTGTAACTATATTATTAAGTAACTTTATTTGAAAATAATAAATTATAATTAATTATTTTGCTTAAAATAATTGTAATTAATTAATTACAAATTGAAAATTCATGTAATTGTAATCTAATTGGGAAGTTTTCAATTCAATTCTAATTAATTAATTACTTTTTTAAATAATGGTACCCATCCCTGGATGAAATGCTGTGTGACGTGGTGGTTTTTAATGTGGTTGATCAACAGGACGGTATGATTATGATGGTGATAGTAAAAGTCAAAAATAAATATACTGTAAAATTACAATTTTACACTAATTCTAGAGAGATATACACAACGAAGAAAATCTTACCATGGTGTCAAATGTCGATTAGTGACTACTCATATCATGTAATAAGCCTACTTTATGATAATCTTATCTGTTTATTTTTTGGCAAAGCTAAACATGTGGATCATTTAACAAAAAGCAGGCGTGAAAATTTTCCGTTGCCTACTTTAACATCGGTCGGAGGCTACTGTTCTTGATTATGCACCGTCTAAGGGTAGTAACTATAAAATTATAAGCCAAGAGTTATGTATTTTACGCACTACTCTTCCTCTCACTATCCCACATTGATATATGGACTATCAAATGATTTATTTCAATACGTTTCAATTTAGGCATCGCACAAAGAAGGGGGACGGACAGACGGAAGACAATGCCAATCACTGTGAATGAAACATTATAAGCATTAAATGAAAATGTATGTTTTTCTTACTTTTTCGTAGATATTTTCTAGTCTACTCTCGAATTCAAGGTGAACGTCGTCCGTACGATTGGTTAGAGTTTTGAGACTGTAATTAAGAACAAATACTATTTATAAGTCAGTTCTATAATTTAAAACAAGATAAGCTTCACGCATGTAGTGCGTGTATACCTGTACAGAGTACGGACACATCTTGAATAAATTTGAAACCTTAAAAAAGGTGACCTCAGTTAGAATTCGACATGTAGCTTATCAAGACAAACCATCTGATGTACGTTAATTGGGACTTGGAACAAAATGTAGCCTAAAAAGGGTTTTCAATATTTTGTTTTATTTGACTTGGTGACCTAGATTTTGTCCAAACGTGAATCTTTTTTAGAAAAATCAAATCTTGAAGGTTTTTAGACAAAAACATATGTCTCAGTCCTCGTATGTTTTAGAGATGCGCGCGACAAAAAAATGTGACCGACAGACATACAGACGGAAGGATGGACAAAATAAAACCCAAGGTGCAACACAAAAAAAATACGTCTCTCCCCCATACATTGTGGTGAGACATAACAAAATTCTGACGAACTTTTATGATGACTGGATACACAATGTTGTTCACCAGTGTTATATACTCTGAACGAATGTCGTAAGTATCTCACACATCGTGACTCATCGCTGGGAAAAATAGGGTATAAGATAGTGTCTGCGACTCGATTTTTTATCTATATACAGGGGTAAAAACGGTAAACTTAGAATACGTATGTGCTGTATATGATGCAAGTCCGTATACTACTTAACTACGGTATTCAGTATTATAATACTAAAAAATAAAAGGATCTTGATATACGATAGTCTTGGACTGTTCTTGTAAGTTCGTATATTTCTAATATACTATTGTCTGTATACTTGAAAATACAGAAATATTGACGAAAGACAGTATTTTACTAATACTCGGTACCAGCTGCAAGCCCGTATATTGAAATACGGGCTTTCGTATACGAAAATATTCTTGTTTATATCTATACCAGTTTGTTTTTTCCCCGATTGCAAAACGAGTTCTTACAACTTATATTAATCGTTCTCAAGACTCACTCCAAATGGAATCAACATCAAATAGACAGAGAGAGAATTTGGAATTATTCTGTCTTGCCTAAAGACACAACCGCTACTTTCACTGCTGCGAACGCGCTACCACTCCGCTAAGGAAATCTAGATATACTACAACGTATATTCTGAAATACAGGAGTCCGTATACTGCTAAAATACGGCATTGCGTATACCTATAAATACGGGAAAACTGGAATACTATCCCGTATATAACTGAAATACGGGAACGTGCTTGCAATCCGTATATTCCTAAAATACGACAGTCCGTATACTTAATCCAAGTACTGAAAGTGCTGATTGCAAGGAGTTTACTGACAATGTTGCAAAGCAAGTGACTGCCACCTAGTGTTTTAAATTTCGTATTAGTCACTGTGACCTTGACCTTTTACCTACTGACAATAAAAACAGAAATAATCACCTACTTAATAAAACCATTCATCCTATGAAATTTGAAGACGTGGATCTCAAGTTATTGAGCGGAAACGAAGTTTGACAGACGATTGACTGACAGACAGGGCAAAAAAAAAAAAAAATAATGAAAATAAAATTGCATGTAATAAAAATAATACAGACAAACTTGTGCTAACGGTCACCTTTTACTAGCGGTCACCTGAGGACAACGGCCAGCCTGAATACCCTCCGTCCAAATTTGCTCATAAAAGGCTGGGGACAGCAGTCACCTGCCTTCCGCGGTCAGCGGCCAGTGAAAAAGCAACCCTTTACCGGGTCCGTGATGCAAACAACGACCACTGAAATTTTAACAGCTGGCTTTTGTTTTTTGTAAAGTTGTTTGCACCTCAAACGACGGGCGCAATAAATAAAGATGTCTTTGATAATGAAAAGAGGTTCTAACATTTAATTGTCACATTCACACATGAAGCACACACATGTAATTAATCCGATAAAACTGTCGGGTAATTGCCGAAAATCGGCTCTTTTAATTGCTTGATTGTTTAATTGATGTAGAATATCTTTGCAATTTGGAGTCGCAACTTGTTTGTGCAAATAAATAGTCATCGTTTATTTCAGCTAATTAATGCATTTACATTAAGTGAATTGTTTGATTTATAACAATTAAACTGAAAACCACGCAGTTTAATTTCGTAAATTAGCTGTTGTATTCTTATTCACAATCGCCAATGAAATCAAAAAAAGGCAAAGAGACGTGAATTTAATGATCGTTTCATGTTTCGAAAAAGTGATCCGAGTCACAGTCTTGGGCTTATTAAAGCGCTTTAATGCTGATAAACTAAATTCTGCCATTGTTGATTCGATACAAACTCATTTTGAATTTGATTTGTCAATTGCGACCGTTTGCAGATTTAAACCACGAAAACATTTATGCAGGAAATTTGGATAAATCAGTATTCGTTTCGTGCTTATACTAACCAGTTTATCTGACAAGTTATACTAAAACTTGATAAACAATGTTTAGTACATGTATGATGAAACTATATCAACTGCCCACACCTCCGAACAAAGGTCAAATGTTAACAACAGCCAATTTCATGGTTTCCCTTGAGCGGCCGTTGTTCACAAGTTTGACTGTACTGCACATCGTAATTACGCATTATAACATCGTCAAAGGAAACGCTGTCGTGGGAATATTTTATGGTTAGGTTTCAAACTGGATGACGGATAAAGCTGCACACCAATAATTGATAATTATTCATTTTTAATTATTCCATATGTTTAATACAATTTATTCTCCTGAGACTGATTAGTTTTTTTCAGATTATTGAAACTTGAAATGAGCAGAATACTTGTACAACAATTAAAATGTCTTAATCTGCATCTAAAAGTACGTTAGTGTCCGCAATGGTCAATTTTGTTTACGTAGACAGGTACCGTATAATGATTTGGTACAAAATGTAGCCTCTAAAGTGTTTACAATACTTTCTATAATGTCATATGGTGATCTAGTTTTTAACCCACATGGCTTATTAAAAATATTCGAAGTTGGCCTAGAGTTTAATTAAATAATCATTCTTAATAACTGCCAGGATGGTTGTTAATAGAATTCGACCTCTGAAGTGTAAACATGGTAAATGTGGTCAGACAGGCAGGCACCTATAACAATAATTGAACTTAGTGTTGCCTAATCCGTCGGTCATTTAGACAGGCTCAAGATATTTACTTACATGGCTCTTGTATCATTCACTATATATTCCATACTTTCCAATTTTTTGCGTTCTGTTTTCTGGTGAAAATCATCTGCTCTTGCCTTTTCCCATTTTTCTAAATCAATTATTTTCGTAGACTTACGACCTGAAAACACAGAAAATAAACTTATATTATTTGAAATAAAGAGGGCTATAATGACCCTATATAACCCATTTTAAAGTTATAGACCGCAAGCCTCTCGTACATTGTATTTTTCAATCCGAGACAGCATCAATATCAAACAAAAAAGCCAACAAAACTGCACTCACATCTACCACTTGTCAACGAAATCAGATATTGTTGGCAGCCAAAAAAATGACGAGACAGAAACGTTTGAGTGAAGTCTTGCGCAGTATAATAATAATAAAAAAGGCCAACGATGGAAGTAACAAACTTAGTGGTAGTTCACCATAATGTGTTACATCCTTGTTTGAAGTATGAATGCAATCGTTTGTCATTCAAAAAAACAAAAATAATATCAAACAGGGAATGCCACGTACCAAAAACGCAGCCTCCCCAAAACGAGCCCCACAGCACCCAGAAGTGCACACCACCAACACACACACACACACACACACACGCACACACGCACACACAACACACACAAACATACACTACCAACACACACAAGCATACAAAGCAAACACACGAGGACAAAACGAACAATTAACGGAACACAGTGGGGCACCGCCTTGGAACGGTCAGTGGCAAAAACACCACTGGGGAGCTTAAACCGGTTTATGGTGCGCAACCAACCAGCTTAATACATGTACACCTCGATGTATGTATACGCATGTTTTACGCTGAAAGATGTAAATCCGAATTGCACAGTTCTAACAAGGTACATGTTATACAAATTCATTACAGTAACTGATATTTTCGTTTGATTTCAATAAAATTTGCAAGAATTATGTCTGATATGTCGGTCGCCGAGAGGGTGGGGAGGAACCTTACGACATAAACAACGATGGTTTGAAAATGTAAAAAATCCCAGTGGTGCATGTGTTTAAATTGTTAGTGAAATTATTTACTTATGGTTACGTTGTATTTCAAAGCTTCATGAAATACACGTATTTTCTAAACATGAACTATATTGCCATGTCAGCAGTTATTCTCTCAAAGGCCGGAAACACATGGAAATGTTGCTAATAAGGATGTTACATTTGTAAGCTCTGTGTAAATAGGAGTAAGGTCTACGTTCGGTTTCTCACCGTCCAGGAAACTTTTTCGCAACACCTGCAATTGTGACAGGTGAGGAATTTCCTTCACTACGAATTGTGAAAATTCCAAGTACCCCATGAATACAAATCCGAACACATTAAGAATTTACAGGGACACTCCCTACATCTGTCAGATTATAACCTTCAAAACATAAATAATGTGTTCAATGAACGTAAATGATAAAACATACAATTTTAAAGAACAACATATATCGGACAAGGCCTGATCAGTCTCAATCTGCAAAAACAAATGTTCAGTATCAGCACCGGAGTATACTTTTAAAGTAATGAGTTGCTTGACAGGAGTGCACAAGCTGACATACGCCCTCTGATTGGCTTATATCCCTCACAACGACAATCTTATGCTACATGATTGACATATTTTTCTTGCATACCAGATCGTGATATCTGCAGTTTTTACGAGTGCTAGAAAATCTCATCTTACACCCCCTGGTATAAGATGACTTAATGACGTCAGAACGAACTACTTGTATGAATGAATGCGTAAATTGATACATTACTACAAGAAAATAGCGCGTAAATATAAGTCATCAGTTTAACTTTATTTCTGCTACTATTAGTTGAATATGGTATGCAAGAAAAAGAATCTATCACTGGTTTGCACGTGCAGATGAGAATATCCGGCTCTCGGGTAACTGTTTAGCGGTAACTCGGCAGAGCCTCGTTATTGCCAAAACAGTTACCCTCGAGCCAGATATTCCTATCTGCACGTGCAACCAGTGAAAGATTCTTATAATCTGTTATAAAGGACGCGCGGTTTTGCCTTTGATGATATGCATGATATACATATCACAAACTTCAATGAGGGACTATAATTTTGAAATGGGTAATATCGCTCACCTGAGTATAATTGCATTTTCTGATACAGAAGTTAGAGCTGTAAAATAGATGCGTAACTTTGAAATCTTTGATTTCTGTTGTAGCATTTTTTTTCATTTTCGACATCTATAATGTATATATTCACGAAAACTAGTTTAAAAAATGTCAGAAAAGTGTCAAAGGTGGACAACATCGCAAAATGTGAACTAAAGATATTTAAAAGCTGCTCGCTCCCATTTCCCGTTGAAAAAAAAATATAATTTTCAAAAATGACAAAATAAAACATAAATGTTAAACTAAAGACTAAGATCAACAATAAAAATACAAATCTATGTAGAAATTTGCAAAAATCTATTGAAAATGCTGGTTTTACGGCACCGCTACACTATATGTTTATATTGGAATTTCAAAAGCGTTTGCAACGATTTATTATTTGGTAGCGTATTACTTCAAATCTACAGATATACGCGACAGGAATTTACACTGGAACCTTTTTATAAGACTGTATGTTCTAAAATATATTATTTTCATACCGTTTGAAGAACTTTATGGTTTTTTTTACCAAAATCTGCGAGCGAGCAGCTTTAAAATGTTTTCATTAGTTTATATGATTTGGATACGTGCAAACACTCTTCTATGCATATCCGTCAAAACTTAAATACAGGTATATGCCATTTGATACCATCTGTCAAAGACAGACGTTAGCCTAAAGTTAAACAGCATTTTCAAGCCCAAGTCAAGTTCAAAGTGTCTTGCTACTACAGTTTAATACTGAATTCAATAATTACTCATTAATCTTCCCTGAAAAAGTAGTTTAACCATCATCATATATGTACTGGTATCAGATATTTTTGTCTTTCTGGTTGTTCTTGCAATCCGATCCTGATCTACACCACTGATCTTTTGCCAGGCTTTGTGCTTTCATTGAGCACTCCAATGGATATAAATGGTACGACACGTCGGTAAAACTTGAGAATAAACCCAAATTTTATGTTCCACGTTCATCCATAAATAACTCTTTTATAAAACTAATCGATCTAATCGATCAATAAGTTAGATAAGTCTACAACATTTCTTATGTTTCTCAATGCAACAAAACCACCTAAATGTTTCTTTAGGTTTTTGCTTCAAATCCATATAGACAACTAAATATGTTTAAACTCTTTTAAAGCTGCTCGCTCTCAGTTGTCCTTGAAAAAAATAAAATTTTCAAAACTGCCATACTAATACATAAATATAAAACTAAAGCTGGAATCAACAATATAAGTAACAATCTAGATAGGAATTTGCAAAAATCTATTGAAAATGCTGGTTTTACTGCACCGCCACACCATATGTTTATATTGGAATTTTAAAAGCGTTTGCAACGCTTTATTATTTGGTAGCGTATTATTTCAAATCTACAGATACACTTTACAGGAATTCATACTGGAACGTTTTTATATGACTATATGATCTAAAATAGGTTATTTTCACACATTTTGGAGACTTTTATGTTTTTACCAAAATCTGAGATCGAGCAGCTTTAAAAGACACGTTCCATTTAGCACTTCTGGAGTGACTTGTTATAAGGGTTATTGCTACCTGGTTATTGTTGCCTGGTTATTGTTACCTGGTTATTGTTGCCTGAAACTTTGAAGCATTCTCTATTATTTAGGTAAAAGAAACAATTGCAATGTAACTATGATACAACTTACGGGAAAAATTATAGCCATGATTCGTAGTAGACTCTATGCAAGAGCAACGAAGACAAACCCACTTTATTAACCACTTCATAAACATGTTCACAAAGGAGAGGATTACAAATGGTGGACTAAACATGGTTCGTGTGTAGTACTCGTGAATCAATAAATAACGTTGGAAACACCAATGTTTGTCTGTATTATCCTCGACCAATTTATACGTGTTGCTGAAACAATACGAACAAAAAGGTTAAAGTGGTAATACCCTTCGATTTCATCATTGCAAATTAATTTAATACATTCACCAAATGTTTAGTATCATTAAAAAACAATTATTGATACAGTTTTAGCTAAATGACATAAGTGTATGTAACAGTTTTATTCGTATTTAACATAACTGAGGGGTAACATAATCTTTTTTGACTGCCCTAGTCATACATTTTTTTAAACAATTTTGTATGATATTTTTTTGTTTTTTTTTATCCATTTATAAAAGAAATGGTTGAGCATAACTTAATTTCTTTCAATTTTCTTAACATTTTTAATATTTTAAGAACATTTCTTGACCATATATTTGTATAATAGATTTAAAACTAAGAAGTATGTTTGTTTACTAAGTATGTCACTTTTTCAGTTGTTTTGAATTTATTTTGTATATGCATGTATCTATAGAAAAGGGAGGCATTAAAGACATTATATATATTATGACATTGACCTTTAAAGTGGAAAGAAAATAATATCCTGTATCAGCTTTCTATTGTCCTTCTTTGATAAACTTGGTTTACACACTTTATCAGTTATCAAAGAATATCGATGATAGGCATATATAATAATCATTGACATATGCACATATCTTAAGATAACAAAGTTTTAATATGACTGCTTAAATGAAGGTGCGGACGGCCGGCAACCTTAGTTAAATGCTTTGTATAAATGGTATTTAAACATAAGATTGTTCCTAAATTGCAATCGGAATAGGCAAAACTTGCCCTGTTAGTAGTTTCTTTTGGTTAAACCTTTGGTTTTTGTGCTGCAAACGTAGGTAATGCGGACGTCAAACATTTGAAAGTATATATTTCAAGTCATGATTAGTGCCACCGAAATATCAATTAAGGACTGACGAAAACTTGGTTCTACAAAAACTAAAACAGGTACATGTAATGAGACATGTAAGTACACCACTTTATGAGCAGAAAGAGTACTAATACAGTTTGTATATACCAATTGCCTCACCTTTATCAAGGAAAATTCAATTGATTTAATTTACAAAAACTATCGAGAGATCTTAAAAACAAATAGACAGAGTAGTGCCATGCAATTCAAAGTTCCCAAATTATAGTCATACGGCCTTTGACCTCAAGAGTAACCGTTACCTTTGTCAATAAGATGAGATGTACATTTGACCCAAGTAAGATGACATTCTTCAAAGGATTAAGGATATATATATACTGGTGAACGTTGACCCAAACGTTTAGCCCAGACCTTGAGTCAAGCGTGATTGAAGTAAATGATTCGTCACATCCTTTCTATGAGATTCATGTTTGCCCTGGGTTTAAAAAAAATCTTTCAAAATGTTTGGGAGATAAAACATGACCTTTGACCCTAAAATTGACATTGACCAGGTTTGATTGAAACTTAAATACTGCATGCTGTCTTAGATTTGAACATTTGACAAAGTAACAAATAAATCCTTCCAGGGATTAGGGAGATATATTTTTTAATCTTCCGACACTGAAATGTGATCTTGGGCACGCAAGGTATCGGTAACAACTACGAGAAGTTATTTAAGATAAGTCTATACACGAATAAATTACAGCCAAGTTACAAATACCAGACGATAACACTTAAATACCAGTTTGAGCCCTAAGTAACACCTTGATCTAAATGGTACCCCATGAGTGTAGTGCAAGACACAACCTTCTGGTATGGTCAACAACTGTGTGAAGTTATTCCACACTCAGTCTATGTATGTTTTAAAGCTTTGTTTAAGCTAAGCTTACGTTTTATATTCAACACGTTTCATAACAATTGTTTAACGGTTTAATGGGTGGATTTGACATAACGTTTCTAACTTTTTTATGAGTAGTTACATAAAAAAGTTCGCTCAATCGTAGGCTGTTTCTTAAATATATTGAAATCATTTAAAAGTCACATTTATTATATTTCATAATATATTTCATAATGTTTAATTCTACCTGAACATAGCAATAAGTAGGTTAAGAAGTAGAATGTTGGCCAGCAGCATATAGAAAGCCAATAATGTAGGAACAACCCACTGTCCTGTCTCTGATGGACAACGTGGCCGGCTTCCATCTATCCACAGCATTTTTTCATTTGTACAGTCGGGTGCTCCTAAGAAGCAAATACTTTCTTTGAGAAGATGATTTGTTTCAAATAAACAAATCTTGAAATAGATTTAACTTTACAGTAAGCTTTAAAGTCCAAGGAGCACTTTGAATTAACTGATATAGTAACATAAATTTACTAATAGGATAATGATAGAACCATGTTCTACTCAATCTAAAACAATGATGGCATATGCCTTTCTTTCGTTTTCAAGTTGTTTCTTCAAGAAAAAGAGTTTCCAGAAAGCCTTTCTTAATTTTTGCAATATCATTGATAAAAATACTGCGCCATGTATCTAATATTTACTTATCGGTTTAAAAAGCAAAGTTAGGAATGTTGTTGGTAATTTCTGTCAGTAAGACATCTTTCTTGATTAAATGTTAGCTACCTGTAAATGTGATCCTGGGACTTTAAATATTTCTATGAAAATGGATCATCAAATCAGACGAAAGAAAACAGTCAAACAGCACGGAGAACTTAAGAACTAGTCTCAATCTGACATGAATCTAAAACATAAGCATTTAATTATAATAAAAGCACCCGAGAGATGTATCAGAACTGCAAATGGCATTAAAAAGATGATAAAATATTATAAATTTAGACAGTTGTAAAAGCCAACATACTAGTATTTAACGATTAAATTACACAATTATAAGTAAATACTGCTGTTAATCCTGTAATTGAATATATGAATCAAAAGCATATATTCTGCTTCTAGTTCAATAGCACTACCTAATGAAGTATCAGTGCTATGTATTTCAGCTTTATAGCGCACCTTCGAGAATTTCTTCTAGAAATAGTTCTCCATATATATTCCAGTATGACTTTTTAAAGACGTCAATGGCAGTATTCCATCTCCAAGGAGTGTTTGGAAACAGAATGGAGTGTGAAGCGACAGCATATGATACTACAAATACCATCAATATCATCATAACTGACTTGAGATCTTGAACCTGCAAGTCAGAATAAGATGTAACCAAATTTATTTACGTATCAAGTAACAAAATCACGTACAATAATATAATTTTACATTTGTGTAAAACATCGATTTGTCAATTCATATTCTACAATCTATGAAATTCAATGTGTTATTTTCTAAATTGAATAATATTCAGGATGGGGACGAATATTCGAATAATTGACACGTGTAATCATTGTCTCGCACATTCTATTCAAATTAGTAAATGCAAAGATAGTCGACTGCAAGTTATTAATTATTAATTACGCAACCGCCGAGGGTATTTTTGTATTTTTTTGTTTCTGAGATTGTATATCATTTTCAAATCGCGATCACATAAAATTAACACTGCAACTAGTAAATGATCGACCGCGAAAATATGTTTTACGAGACTTTCATTATTTTTTCACAGCTTACCTTCTAGATCTACGGAGAATTTAAAGTATATTGGTCAACAGTTTTCAGTTCCAATAATTGTTTGCATTCGTGCTTTAGAAAGTTTGCCAAAAAAGTCGATGAAACGTGTTTATAACCATATAAGAGTCTGTCGGGAAACACGACAGATATCCGTCAGGTGTGCGTAATGACAATATTCCCGTGTAAAAAAATTGTAACAATCAATTTATCACCAGGTTATAACGGAAACTCGACGTTTTCCTTTTTTGTTTCTTTTATTTTAGAATTTCAGCCTAAACAAAAAATAAAACTCGACCATGAATGAATGCAAATAACGTATAGAATTCAAACGCATGCGTAGTTCAATACATTATTTCGGACATGTAAATTTTGGATATCAAACATATCGAACTTCCATTCGAACATTCGAATATATTCGAATATGCTATACGAATCTTCAAATGTCGATTTCGGTATTCGTGCCCATCCTTAAATAATATTAAAGAATTTGACTCTTTTTTTAACAAACCACACATAGACTGAGCTAAATATTTACCATTCGACCGATCATGATAAGCTTTGGACCAAGTCCCTTGCGTACCGAAAATGTATGCAGTAAACGAAGGCAAAATGAGACAAAACTCAGCGCAAGGAAGACACGAGCCACCTCGAAAGTTTCTGCTATGAATCGAAGAACAAACCCTATGAGAGATAAGGCTACGGCTAACATGTCAAAAATAGTCCACACATTGATATAACTTTTTAACTTGTCTGCTTGAAAGTTTGTGACTACCTGTAACAAAGTAAGAAATAACAATTAATGAAATTAAAAAGAAACAGTGTCAGTAATGCACTTCCGGATGCTGTTCTGACATCACACAATGATTTATCATTATTTCGTAAATGTCTGAACAGTATCTCGAAATGCGCGTATTTTTTTCGAGTAAATGCACGATATTAACGCCTGAAGTTTGATGCTTTACTGTAACGCTCGATATGCTAATAAAGAAAACTACTGAATGTGCACAATATAAACGCCTGATGATTCAATAATATCGCCCAGTGTAATGAAAATGAAGCGTTTCGCCAGAAATTTTGTCACGAGTCTTGAAAACATTGCTTCATTTCAGAATAATATCCGCACAATGACAAAATAATAATATCCGCACAATGGCAGAATAATTAGCACGAAGCAACTAGCAGATGGTGACGTATATGCGTTTCCGAGCTTATGTTTAGATACTTACGTGGCTAAGAGGACAATAAATAACTGTGCATTCTATCCATACAGTCTGTTTTGAGGCTTAAATTTTTTTACGTGGCTAAAAGAACAATGGAGAGAACAATATCATAGCCATATAAGTATCACTCTGTGAGAACGTCCGTACAAATGTGCGTCTGTGAGTCCCAAGAACTGCCATCGCTTACCTAGTTAAGCTAACTTCCGCCAATTGTTACTAGTTATCAAGTAATTGTTTGCGAATATTTTTACAGTAAGATAATTGTCGTACTGTCGCGATTTGCTAGTTAACGTTTAGTTGCTAGTTATCAAGTAACTGTTTGCGAATATTTTTACAGTTAGATAATTGTCGTACGTTCGCGATTTGCTAACGTTTAGTTGCTAGTTATCAAGTAACCGTTTGCAAATATTTTACAGTAAGATAATTATCTTACGGTCGCGAATTGTTATCTAGTAATCTCGTAACAGATTGCGAATTGTTTTACAGTAAAATAATTATCTTAATTTTGCGAACTAGTTACTGTTAGCGAATTGTTTTACGGTAATTAAAGATAATAATCTATCGTTCGCAAATTGTTAACCAGTTATCATGGTGATTACGCAAACGTAAGATAACTTTCGCTTATTGTTAACTAAGTAACCACTTGGTTATCTTACTTTGATCATTCGCAAACAATAACTAGATAAATGTATCATGTAGTTAACACATCGCAAACGCTAACTAGATAAGTAGTGGTAATAATGGGCAATAACATACATATATTTTTGTTAAGATTTTAATCTTTCTTGGAGATTGATTGCGAACATGTACACTAGACAACTAGAGATAATTCGCAAATGGAAGTGGTAACTAGTTACTTAACGCAAACTTAAGCTTATAACTGTACATTGCCTTAAACTCACGAATGTTTAATTTTTGCTTACATTCGCAAATCTATGAGGGTGCAAATTGAAATCCACGCGAAATATTTTCTTACCGCATGCCCGGAATCCGATCACATCCGAAAACTGATTCATGTTATTTCGTAAGTAATCGTAAACCGACACTTCTCGATTATTAAGTTGAAGAATAGTTTAGAAATGAATAATATAAAACTATGTGTTCCAATCGTTAATTTACTCGAAAACCTGGTTCTTTAAATATGTCTTACAATTAATAATATCCGTTATGTATTATAATGCAAAATACGTTCAGTATGTTAAAAGCATCATTTTATGTTCTGTTTGTTTAGCAGTTTTCTCAATTATTGACCTACCTTGTTGGTCTTTAAAATTTACGGAAACGCATTATACGCCACCATTTGCTAGTTGCTACTTCCTAATTATTCTGTCATTGTGCAATACATGTATTATTCTGCCATGAACTATCTTTTCTAGACTAGTGACAATGAGTTCTCGCTTAAACGCTCTAATATCTTTGCATTTGGGCAATATTAATGAATCATAAAACGTTAATTGTGTGCATATTCAGTTATTTCATTCGCATATTTATTAGGATATAGGACGTTAAAGAAAGGAGCCAGTCTTCAATCTATAATATAGTTCGTTGTTGGATCTTGATGCTGCTCTGACATAACGCAATGATTTCTCATTCTGACGTAAATGTCTCGCGAGAAACTTTTTTCATTGGGGGAGAATAAAACAAACACTGTTTGTAACAAAAGACTACCATTTTGATTAAGAAAAAGATTGCCAGAGTGAGTATTGATTAATTACAGCTTAAGATTACCGATCAAATTATTCTTTGTGTCCCCTAAAAAATTAGACGTTTACAAGTCATATGAAATGGAAATAATAGTACTTTACATACTTTTACATGGTTTTATCCTTTAAGGGGTTAAAGACGACAGAGTAACAAAATAAGATAAAAACCATGCAAAATCGGCGGCATTGAGCATAACCAGACAAAAACTGTTGGTATTATACATTATTTTTGCAGATTTGCGCGAATATATTAAATCAAAGCGCTGAAGGCACTGGAGGTGACCTTTATACGATAATGGTGACCACTTCCCAAAGTATACAGATCTTAAATGGTATTGTAACATTGTAACAAGAGGACGGTGATGATTCAATACTGCAGAGCTGCATTCTAGTTAGAATATGACTGCTCCATTGATGAACTTAATGCGAACACTCACGTTTAGTGTGGAGTCATTGACCAATCAAACGGCTGGCAATTTCATGGAAGGGTAATAAATACGTCAATTATGGGATTAGCTAGAGTTATGGCTCTTGGTCACATCACTGCCTGATGGTGAGAGTCAAGTATTAATTCAATCCCAGTGTTCAATAGTATCCAACTTTTCCTGACAAGGTTTTATCAGAAAGGGAGATTTATTAAATAATTAAGTTATCTAAATTTACAGTTCTCCATATCATAAATGTCTTCAATCATTGCATGAAGTATCAAATCACGATGGCCCTAGTGGTCTGTAAATCAAACTGTCTTTACTGCAACATCATTTCTCCCTAAATTTATAAATCCTGCCCTAGCTGAGTGGTGCTTACATAATATTGTACATCTTTTATGTATCTATCTTTAATATTTCCTCCAAATATGAATCATACTTAAGTTTCTTATGATATATTAGAGTCTACATAGGACTGACGTACACTTGTATAAACTCAAAAACTGTGTTGAGCCAACAGGTGTAAAAAGGGCCAACTCCTTACCAAGTAGAGAAATGTTAAATTATACCTAACTAGACCTGTCACTAAATGTGATTAATACCCCAGAAAGACTGCTTTATAAACTGAGGAAGTTCATAACAGAAAACCTTGCAAAAAAACTAGAAAAGAGACATTGTTCTCAGCAATAACTCTGTAATTTGTCAAGATAGTTATGGTTCTTGTACACTGCACTTCCTCACACTGTGCTTGGCCATTGTATGAAGTTGTATTGAATTCCGACCAGTAGTTTTCGAATTAAGCTCCGGACAAGTAAAAGTAACAAAGGGCAATAACTCTGTAATGAGTCATGATAGAGTTATCATTCTTATGCACTGCACTTCTTGTCATTGTGCTTGACCATTGTATGAAGTTGTATTGAATTCCAACCAGAAGTTTTCAAGTTATGCTCCGGACAAGGAAATGTAACAAAGGGCAATAACTCTAAAAAAACTAAAAACAGAGGTTCTCGGCAATAACTCTGTAATTAGTCAAGATAGAGTTATGGTTCTTAAACACTGGACTTCCTCTCATTGTGCTAGACCATTGTATGGAGTTGCATTGAATTCCAAGTAGTAGTTTTCAATGCACCGGACAAGGAAAATGCAACAGACCGACCAGCCGACCAACCACCGGGTGACTCCTATTTACCCCCCTAACTTCGTTTCCGGGGTATAAATACAAGATGTAACATGCATGTTGTACCACAGAAAAGTGGTCTCGATTTTTCTCAACAGCTAGTAATAAAATAGTAGTAAGCTATGTACAGTAACTACAAAGGGAAGTAATTCTAAAAACAAGGGTAGCTCATCGTGGTGAACATTTGTTAAATGAAAATCTCTGCATGCAGATATTCTCCGGACAAAGATATCATTGGACTTAACAATGTACCTCTATGTGTGACCTTGACCCTAGACCTTTCTCATGCACATGATTCTCCGTTTCACGGTGGTGAACATTTATGCCAAGTTAAATCAAAATCCCTGCATGCAGAAATTCTCCGGACAAAGATATTACTGGACTTAACAATGTACCTCTATGTGTGACCTTGACTCTAGACCTTCCTCATGCACATGATCCTCCGTTTCACGGTGGTGAAAATTTGTGCCAAGTAAAATAAAAATCCCTTAAGCATGAAGAAGATATGCTCCGAACAATGTCATTCTTGAATTTGACCGTTAACCTCTAAGAGTGACATTGACCTTAACTAGGGACCTGGTTATTGGGCACGGCACTCCGTCTCGTGATGGTGAACAATTGTGCCACCTCAATACATGGATAGTAACAGCTCGGAAAAGCTAAACTCAGATGTACGGACGCACATGCATACACTGAACGGCCATTTTGGCAGCTATATTGAGTTGCAAGAGGTTCAACAACAATACTGTATAATTTTGATACGTAAATCTGATTTCATATTCGTAACATTAAAATCAATGAATGAATCTGAAGTAAACAAGGCGTTAAATCCCTATACCTGTAGAATGAATAAATAATTATGATTAAATAAATCAGTCAAATAAACTTCCTCCTCAACAAAACCAAGGGCATAAACTATTCCTAAAGCATGTGAAAACCCTATTCATATCTACTAGAATACTAATTGAAAACGTTTACAACGATTTAATAGGGTTATTAAGGTAGTGACGTGAATCCGCCGGATTATACCGATATTGTTTCACTCTGTAGCTTGGTGTAATGTAAATATAAAACTGCAATTTCCCTGTCATTTATCATGTTTATTCGCTGAATAAGAATGAGTTAAGTTTTTTTACAATGACACAGTAACTTAGTAAATTGGCTATTTATAATTCTACCTCAAAAGGTAAACTCAACATATAAACTTAAATTATTTTGTCCCAGCGTGGCTTTATAGACATCAAGTCCAGATGGCTTTTCAATAAACATCTGGAAACAGTCTAAAATCGTTGCAAATTAGTTGCCAAGTTTGAACTTGTCTGTTTGGTAGATATCATAATATGGTTCAAGAAACTGATAAAGCAACATCAACATTGAAAATGCTTGGAGACCAGTAAGGTGCTTCAATTTGTCATTATTGTCCCTGCAATAGTCAATATCGAAACTCGTCTTCAGTTTCAGCGCTTCAGTTTTCAGCTCAGACGTTTCGGTCCAGTTAGTTTCTATAAAATTGCATGCATATCATCCATTAAATCACCATCAATATGAATACCAATAGCGTTTCCTCTTCTGTAAGCATTGGTTGACGACTACAGCTTAAAAGCTTACTGACAGGACCCAGTCTGGATTCAGTCTATCAAACAAGTATGCCCTTTTCCCTGAAAGAAAGAATGTTAGGGTCTTTACAAGTCATGTTTTACAGAATTAAGAAAAATGAAAAGCAAAGAAACAGTTACCTTTATAATGTGTACAAACATGGCAAGGGTGTTTAGTAGACCCAAGCTCCTGGGTTCTGACCCATGAAAATTTTGAAATACCTGTATTTGACCCACATTAAAAACACCCTACGAGTCATATTTGATTCAAGCGTCTATTACTTAATGTACATGTCAATCAACTTGTTAACTCCAAACACTCAGGCCACATCAATCATTGACGCAACAGAAAGTGAGACACGGAGGGGTAGCTTGTATTTTAATCTTATCGCGTTCAGAAAACCACTGACATGCGAGGTCAGGAAGATATGTGACAAACAGGAAAACCGGTACATTTAAGCCAGCTGCTAGATAGACGTAGCTGTTTTAAGAATTTTCCGAAAATGCAACAGTAATGCTTCATTTCAACACACAAAATGAAAAAATGTGATGGGCAAACATAAGAATACAAGACTCGAAACTCTATGACCAATGGGTCGACGTTTAAAAATCTCACATTGACTATTGAAAATTTTACGCTGAAGTGACAATAACCCTCGAGTTTCAACAGGCTGAGCATATCTCCCGAGCAGGGTAAATACCCCGAATGAGGTAAAATAGCCCGATAGGGCTAAAACTTTAACAATCAACATTCATATGTTTAAAGACTAATTTTGGCATTCTATCCATTTTATAATACAAATGATTCAAAGAATTACATTAATGACTGTGCTTTTTCAACAGTAGTAGACCGAGCTGGCGGCCATTAGCACCCTGCTGATTGGCTAATCATTTTTGTCTCTCCTGGCTCCATTGGTTAATTTACTATCCGATTTTTGCTTCAAGCTCCGGTAGTAAACAACCAACTAGTACAAGTCTTCTTATAATTTTCTATTGTACATTATTATAATTAAAGAAGTAAAGTTAACAAGTAGCCTGTGCGGTTGCTGGCTTATTTGGCTTTTAAGGGGTTTTTATACCCCCGCACAACAAAGTTGTAAGGGGGGTATACTGGAATCAGCTTGTCCGTCCGGCCGTCCGGCTGTCCGGCCGTCCGGCTGTCCGGCTGTCCGGCCGTCCGGCCGTCCGGCGTCCGTCGGTTTTTCCTTGTCCGCCCAATAACTTAAGATTCCTTTGACCCACAGTCTTCATATTTGGCATGGAGGTTAGTCATGATTAGTAGAAGACCCCTATCCATTTTGAGGTCACCAGGTCAAAGGTCAAGGTCACAGGGGCCTTGACTTCAAAAAGCTTGTCCGCCCAATAACTTAAGATTCCTTTGACCCACAGTCTTCATATTTGGCATGGAGGTTAGTCCTGATTAGTAGATGACCCCTATCCATTTTGAGGTCACCAGGTCAAAGGTCAAGGTCACAGGGGCCTTGACTTCAAAAAGCTTGTCCGCCCAATAACTTAAGATTCCTTTGACCCACAGTCTTCATATTTGGCATGGAGGTTAGTCATGATTAGTAGATGACCCCTATTGATTTTGAGGTCACCAGGTCAAAGGTCAAGGTCACAGGGGCCTTGACTTCAAAAAGCTAGTCTGCTAATATTCTTAAGAATGCCTGTCCACAATGCAGTTTGTTATACCCCTGCACAACAAAGTTGTAAGGGGGGTATACTGGAATCAGCTTGTCCGTCCGGCCGTCCAGCTGTCCGGCTGTCCGGCGGTTTTTTCTTGTCCGCCCAATAACTTAAGATTCCTTTGACCCACACTCTCCAAATTTGGCATGGAGGTTAGTCATGATTAGTAGATGACCCCTATTGATTTTGAGGTCACCAGGTCAAAGGTCAAGGTCACAGGGGCCTTGACTATAAAAAGCTTGTCTGCCCAATAACTTTACATTCCTTTGACCCACAGTCTTCATATTAGGCATGGAGGTTAGTCATGATTAGTAGATGACCCCTATTGATTTTGAGGTCACTGGGTCAAAGGTCAAGGTCACAGGGACTTTGACTTCAAAAAGTTTGTCCGCCCAATAACTTAAGAAACCTTTGACCCACAGTCTTCATATTTGACATGGAGGTTAGTCATGATTAGTAGATGACCCCTATTGATTTTGAGGTCACCGGGTCAAAGGTCAAGGTCACAGGGGCCTGGACTTCAAAAAGCTTGTCCGCCCAATAACTTAAGATTCCTTTGACCCACGTCTTCATATTTGGCATGGAGGTTAGTCATGATTAGTAGATGACCCCTATTGATTTTGAGGTCAAAGGTCAAGGTCACAGGGGCCTTGATCTCAAAAAGCTTGTCCGCCCAATAACTTAAGATTCCTTTGACCCACAGTCTTCATATTTGGCATGGAGGTTAGTCATGATTAGTAGATGACCCCTTTTGATTTTGAGGTCACTGGGTCAAAGGTCAAGGTCACAGGGACTTTGACTTTAAAAAGTTTGTCCGCCCAATAACTTAAGAAACCTTTGACCCACAGTCTTCATATTTGGCATGGAGGTTAGTCATGATTAGTAGATGACCCCTATTGATTTTGAGGTCACCAGGTCAAAGGTCAAGGTCACAGGGGCCTGGACTTCAAAAAGCTTGTTACCTATTATTAGTTATTACCCTTTTGTTACTTTTCCTTTTCCGGAGCATAACTTGAGAACTGCTGGTCTGAATTCAATAAAACTTCATACATTGGTTAAGCACAATGAGAGGAAGTGCAGTGTTCAATAACCATAACTATATCTTGACAAATTACAGAGTTATTGCCGAGAACCATAACTCTATTTTAGTTTTTTTGCAAGATATTTTGTTACTACTAACTTCAGAAGAAGATAAAGCGGTCTTTCGGGGGTATTAATCACATTCAGTGATAGATCTAGTTATATTTTCAAAATTTCAGAGTAGGAAATTAGGTCTTTCATGCATACTCTTAAAATAAGTAAAACCATCTTTCGGACAACAGTTTATTCTCTCATTAAGGACAATCAAAACTTTTATCATCACAAAAAGCTAAGCAAAGCAAAAATAGGACAACACTTTATTAAAGGGGATTTTTACTTTACAAAACAAACACATATAATATCTAGTAACAAATTTTTTTACAAGGCTACCACGATCCAGACATACAAACGAGGTCAATCACACTTAGATCTCATTGGTCGCCGTGATTGGCTAACTCTTTGGCAACCAATCAAATTCAACCTTTGGCGATACTGGCTGGGAATTGCAGTCAGGTAAATCTCTCCTATTTTGGAAACAGAAAAACACGTTTGATAGGTATAGGCATGATGGGAGACATGCCGAGGTCTCATCCACAAATTCAAGCTAACATATTTGCTCTTATGGACGGACCTTTATAAAATTTGCTTCAAATCAAATCAAATCAATTCAAAACTTTAACAATAGAAAAGTACAAGTTCAAAGAAACAACGCAAGTTTTTTTTTTTACAGAATATTCATATCATTTATACAGACTTGATAAACACATTACCTTCTGGTTTTTCAGTTGGTAAAAAAGTCAAAATTTCACCAACAAGATATTGACATGAAATTTGCTTATTCTTATTGCTTCCAATAATATATCTTGATCTTGATAAATATATAAACATGCACTGACAAAATAAACTCCAAATCGGGATTTTTTCAGCCTGTTCAAAGCCTATCAGTTATGACGTTTAGCCATTATCAAAGATGATTATGATAAAACGTTATACCACAGATAACAAATAACAGATAGTAATACGGACATTGTATGTCTGTCATTGTCTGAGATATACCATACTCAATTTTATATGTACAGTGAATTTATAAATAATTGCTTCCGGTTAAAGAGAAATTCTCCTTTGAAAAGAGTTAAGATACATTCTAATTTATTTACGAATCACCCAAGGTTGACTTACTGCTAACGCAATTTGCATACGTGTTCGGGAAATCCATTCCCGTAGGTCCAGAGCATATTCATTACGTAATTTCATGTTCATTTGTCTGAAAAGTTGGCAAACCACTGATGCATTAGGATAGGGAAATCTTGACCGATATTACAATTCTCCTTTTTTAACTGATATTCACATTCCCATGGAAGACGATAATAGTCAAGGTCAGCCAATTTGTTCTCATTACAACCATCCAATATGGCGGAAAACAACTCGGCATGGGTTAACGGAATCTGCCGAGATCCTCCGATCGTGAATATTGTTTGTCCTGACTATTTTCTTCAATGGCGGATAATCTGTGAAGGGGGCCTGTTTACAGTATAAATAAAACAATCTGACTCCGAGCATACTATGTGTAGAAAAAATATATCAACATATGACGAAAATGGTTCTGTATGATAAATGATTGTATAGAGTTTAGCATGAAATATTCAACAAGCATGAATTGTTTCCGGCAATATACGTACATTCTCAAATGTTTGATTCTGATCGTTGAACTATTTTGTGTCGGACGATTTTCAGATGAGAATAATCAGTCTTCGGTTTAAGAATCAAGCCTCAAAATGCCGGTATTAGTTGTCCTTCGGACACCTAAAAACGGAAAATCGCGAAAACAGAGTCCTTGCAAATTCAGTAACATAGGTCCGTGGTAACATACGGCAAAAATATGTCACCATAGAAAACAAAATTTGACATGTAAAAGGTTTTGAAATAATTATTAAAGGCAGTGATAAGGACAACGTCTGAAAAGTGGTGAGTACATGTACTGAAACGTATAATGGTCGCCAGTTGCTAGATATTTATGTAGATTTGATGCAATAATGTCGCTTTATTTTTGAAATCTTACGAAGACTATTATCTCAATAGTGGACATAATTGTATTAAAATTGTAGCATTCGTTGCTAAATAATCAGTAAGCAAGATCATTTTTAACGATTTAAATTTTTTACATGAAATATTTGTCTTGCTTGTGTACATTTTGTAAGATAATTTATGACTGAAGATGAGTTAACATATAGCATGGACAAGAGTATGTCCACACGTACCATGCGAACACCCTAAAGGCCACATTCTTCGTCAGATACATGTAATCATTAAAATTTGTCAAATTATTTGTCTTGATAATATTGAAACTGGATTACATGGGATCAAAAGCTACGTCACCATGTCAAATAACAACATTATGTGAACATCGTAGAAGCCGTAACTTGTACCCAATATTTCTGAAAAATGGTCAGAATGTTTGTCTTGATGCAATGTAGGTCAAGACATGGAATCATTAAAACCTACGTTACCAGGTCAAATAATAGAAAAACCTTGTGATCACCCCAGAAGACACAGTTGCACCTAATAATCCTATAATTTGTCAGAATGAGTGTTTCCTTAAATTCCAGGCCAAGTTTGAAATTTATTGACATAAAATCTTTTATTTCATGAAGGTTACATATCAGACATACAAGGATTTACATGTAAATCAAAATACATCTTATTTTCATATGGCCTTCAACAATGTAAAAGAAGAATTAAAATGCAACAAAAATAACATACCGTTGATAGAGAAATATGAAACAAAATATGATTTACTACTTATACATTTTTACAATTTAACAATCAAAAGTCTATTTTTTTTTAGCAAAGTTAGATATGACAAAAGTAAGATAAAAATTGTTAAAATTGTTGAAACTTTCTTTTGATAAGACAGAATCTAGGTCACACGGTGAAATGATAGAACATCAATATACTAGAATGTACATTTTGAACAAAATCATCTTGAAAATCAGAATGTTTACTTTGATGAACTCTAAATCAAGTTTCGTGGGGTCAAACCAAGAACTTTTGGTCAAATCATGAAAACCCTACGAACATTCCAGAAGCCAAATTTGAAACCAAGTTATTTTTCGTCTTGAAAATAAGTCAGAATGTTTGTCGGTGTGATGAAGGTTAGACAAGATCGAAACTGCGAAACATTAAGTCAAAAGTTTTGATACCGGGTACATTGATGTTGACCTTTTGATATATAATTTTGTTCTTTAAGCTTCGATGATTAAATTTTGGTTGTGTACAGTTTTGCAAGGAGATCTCGGCTGACCTTGACCATGATCTTTTGAGCTATGTCTAGTCTGTTGGAGCAATGGTACCCCGGTTTGTGATATAGGGCCATCTTGACCCGAACGCCCTCTTGTCTTTCATTACTGCCGAGTGCTGGAGAAAAACGATGATGTTCGTGTTAAGCTTTGCGCGAGAAAACAGCAAATATACGTCTGATAAGAACTTGATTTGCCAAATTATATGTATCGGACTCTAAGTACTGGTTTCCGTACTTTAGCAATTGTGTTAACAAGATATAATATTGTGATTGCCTGTTGACTTCTAACGTGTTATTGAAAGAAAACGTTCTACTATTATAGTATAATATCAAGCAAAGTCAGCATATTGCCACAACATGTCTAGTTGACATAAACAGTAACAGTAATTATTCGTACTTCTACGTCACCTACATTTAAGTAGCAAACGTGCATAAACGCTACCAATATATCATCTATTGTAAAATAATATGAATCACACTCAGTTTAAAACAGTTTTGGGAATTTACATCATTGTTGAACAAGAGTGCAAAACTGTCACAAAATACGCCCGTAAGAGAGGCATTATTCAGTTTCTGGCATTTCTAGGATTTGTAAAACCTATTTTAAATATGAGGGACAAGGTTTTCATCGTTTTTCGAAAATTCAATGACAAAATCCAAAAGTGCCTTTGGCGGTTTGGCTGATTATCGAATTGCCCAGACTTATTGCCACACTTATTCAGCAGTTTAGTGAAGATCAGATAAAACTGTTTGACTTGGGCGGACAGGGCAATTTAGTTAATTAACAGCGCCAAAATACGTACATTTGTATGTCACTTTCAAATTGTGCCACTTGGATTATACAAATAACCGTCCATCAAGGAATATCTCACCTGACATAAATTGTGCTGTTCTTGCTGTGCTATTTGTTCTTTTAAATCGTAAAATAGTATGGGCAAATTCATTAAAAAATATCTAAAACAGCCTCCTGTCGTTTCTTTTTAATCCAAGCAAAGAAACATTGGAAATGAAGCCTCGCTTGACATTTCATTAAAACTCAATAACCAAGATGTCATTCAGGATATGCTGCGGACAAAATTGTACATAAAAATCCAAAAGAGCTTGCTATCGTCCTTCTTGAATTCCATCAAAAAGTTAACGATATGAATATATTCATATTGGATTGCAACTTATAGAACGTTTCGTATTTCGTTCGTTTGAATCCATTTGAAAACCAACAAGATATAGACTTAGAATGAAGCCTCCTATTACGTTTAGTTGAATATGACATTAAGATCTAGCGCAAACAAGATTATTGAAGGAGGTGCCGTGAACTTCTAACCCGGATGTCGTGGGTTCGAAGTCCTGTAGCGGCACTAGACTGTTACCTCTATAACGACTTCGAGTTCTATCGGAGCGAGTACTGGACAGAACGCCTCGAAATAATTCTCGAGGTCAGATAATAAAACTGCCAAGAACTTCTTCTACAATCGACATTAATTCTAACTAAGTTAAACTAAAAGTTAACAATATTTAATGTACATGCACGCACTTGCGGACTGACGCAACCAAGGAAAATGTAACTTCGTTTACGACAGACTGAGTATAGATATCATGTAGAATAAGGATTTATTACGTGTCTTACTTAACGTTTGACTCAATAGCCTATATAAAGACATACCTGACGAATGTTGTCCAAGAATATTGTGGAGATCCAGACATAGAGAACTATCTCTTCCACAGAAACCATTCGATTTAAGTTGAATATCAAAATATAAGTGAACAGCCCCAAGAAAACAAAGTTAAAAATCTGAAACAAGAAAGTGTTGATGTAAATTGTAAACGTCAGTGATATTGAAACACATTCTCTTGAAATAAAAATAGCAAGCATAGGCATTTAGAGCTACATATGAACCCAAATAAACTTAGATATCTCCAAAACAAATACCGGTAAAGCAATATTAAAAAACCTTTCGTGCACTGAATCCCATCTTCCAACTGTGTGTGTCAATATTTAATTCACTCTTTTCAAGTCAGAAAATCATGGGGGAAAGTCAATTCATTACGTATGTCGATATGTACTATAAACAATGCCCTATTCTTGATTTAAATGCAAGGGACAAATATTTGTGATCGATGATTTGATTGCAACTTGAAGATGTATGAACTACGTAGCTTTCTCTTTTGCGATTCAATGCTAATACGCTTGCTTTTAATTTTTGTTTCTTTCATATACATGCAATAGCGAAACAGTCTAACACTTGATGATATCAATATCATAGAGGCTATTCATATAAACACTTTGCAGCATTGCGAAATAACGGTGGATATACGGGAGTGTAAGGGCCCGTATTTTTTCGAATATACGGAAGTATACTGGCCTCGTTTACGTATCAGAATAAGAAACATATGGTATACGGGATTCCCGCCCCCTGGCACACTTCCACATATATACGTCCCCCCCCCCGACTTCTTCGAATAAAAGTATGTGTACTTCTAGTACATTTCAGATAAACGGAAATTTTCGAAGGTCGTATCATAAAAACAGTTGTTGATGTTTTATGTTTTAACGTTGCTTCATATTTAAGCTAGTACATGTATGTTTTGTATACTAATCGATATCCGGTTTGCTTTTATTTTGGTTTCTTTCAATATATATGCAATAGCGAAACAGTCTAACACTTGATGATATCAATATCATAGAGGCTATTATATAAACACTTTCACACTTCAAATTAAGATATAGGAAAAAATTTCCCCCCCCCAATTAACCGGGGGTTTTTGGGGGTGTGGGGGCCCCCCTTTTTCGAATATACGGAAGTATACTGGCCTCGTTTACGTATCAGTATAAGAAACATATGGTATACGGGAATTCCGTACACTTTCCACATATATACGGACATTCTTCGAATATAAATGTATGTGTACTTCTAGTACATTTCAGATAAACGGAAATTTTCGAAGGTCGTATCATAAAAAAAGTTGTTGATGTTTCATGTTTTAACGTTGCTTCATATTTAAGCTAGTACATGTATGTTTTGTATACTAATCGATATCCGGTTTGCTTTTAATTTTGGTTTCTTTCATATATATGCAATAGCGAAACAGTCTAACACTTGATGATATCAATATCATAGAGGCTATTCATATAAACACTTTGCAGCACTGCGAATTAACGGTGGATATACGGGAGTGTAAGGGCCCGTATTTTTTCGAATATACGGAAGTATACTGGCCTCGTTTACGTATCAGTATAAGAAACATATGGTATACGGGAATTCCGTACACTTTCCACATATATACGGACATTCTTCGAATATAAATGTATGTGTACTTCTAGTATATTTCAGATAAACGGAAATTTTCGAAGGTCGTATCATAAAAAAAGTTGTTGATGTTTTATGTTTTAACGTTGCTTCATATTTAAGCTAGTACATGTTTTTTTTTTGTATACTAATCGATATCCGGTATACTGCCTGTATTTTCTCAATATACGGAGATAGTATTTTCCTTGCATACCTGGAATATACGGGACAGAAATGTGGAATTGTACCAGCGTAGTATTACGGGAATGGTGTTTCAACTATATACAGGGGGATATACGGACCTGCATTTTCGTAGAATACGGGAAATATACATACATGAATACGAATGTACCATATATAGGGAACCGGAATACAGACTTGTATATTTACAGTGTACGGATTTGATTCCCATCCTGTATACTGGACATATAAAGAAGGATAAACGGACCTGTATACTGGACATGAAAGGGAGGATGAACGGACCTGTAGTGATATGCGGTCTTTATTCAGAGGTGTTCTTTAACACAGGTTTGACTTGATATACATTGTAGACACAGACATTCAGAAGTTAATGCAATGTAGAATGAATGGAAATTTCTGTCATTTACGGGATTGTGTATCTAGTTTCCCGTCTTTGTAAGTATGCATAATGCCGTATTCAAACAGTATTACGGATTCCCGTCTTCAGAATACACGTGGTAGTATATCTAAATTCCCGTATTTGTAAGTGTACGGCCTGCCGCAGTTTTGGAATATACGGACTTATGTGCACACTCCCGTATTTCAGTCGTATACGGGATAGTATATCTAATTGCCCATATATTTAAGTACACACATTACCATATTTTAGCAGTATACGGTAGTTTATTTAGATTCCCGTATTTTTTAAGTGTACGGACTTCTGTATTTTCGGAATATACGGACTTCTATGCACAATCCTGTATTTCAGTCATATACGGGATAGTATATAATGTATATCTAGTTTCCGTATTTGTAAGTGTACACAATACCTATTTAGGGAGTATACTCCCGCATTTCATAATATTTGTGGTAGTTTCTTGATTCCCATACTTGTATTATGTGTACGGACTGTCGTGTTTTCGGAATATACGGAATTTCAGGCACGCTCCCATATTTCAGTTATATACGGGATAGTATTACTAGATTTACGTAAGAAGCGTAGTAGCGTTTAACCAAGCATCGAAGGGTCCATGTTTCGATCCCCACCAGTCCTTAGGCAATACTAATAATTCCGCATTCTCTCTCCGTCTCTCTTTTCGAGGTTGATTTCATAATTGAGTGAGTCTCGAAAACGATTAATATATGAATATAAGTTGTAAAAACTTGTATAAAATGAATTTAAGTATATTAAATACCGTGTTTTAGTTATTAGGGCCTTGCAAGCATATACGACCCCGTACACCTCCGTATTCTAAAGTTTTCCTTAATATAATATATTTTCCCGTATATTGATAATATACAAAGTGCACTCCAGTATAATTACTGTAGCCCATTTTCCGCAGCTGTATACATGGTTTGAGTACTCCTACCTAGTTTTGAAGAGAGCCACGTGTGACGGTTTTGAGTTAGTTTTTGTAAAATGGTCGTGTATACAATCGACTAATAATGCTACAGAAAGTACAGTCATACTGGAGCATTTTCCCACAACTTTGCTGTTCTGGTCATTGCGCTAACCTATGCGTATTTAGCTTCATTCAAAACATTAATATTTACATTAAATGAATAAACAAAGTAAACATTTTATCTGCGGAAAATATTCTCAAATATTCTTGGAGAATCGGCAATGTTGTTTTAGAAACCTGTGCAAAAGTTTTAATAAATAAGCGTTTTTCTCTAAAAGCTATTCAATGTTTACGGGGATTCATAGTGACTGCAATCTACCTATGATATAACACTTATCAGGTATTGAACAAGCATGTTGCTTTTAACAGAAAAAAAGGTTTGTGTGAAGGGGAAGTTTAAGATTGGAAGTATTTCCCTGAACAGCTCTTTTATGTTGTCTCGTTTTGACAGGCAGTCGTGCCCTTTCTTGGTATGGACTATCAGTTAATTCAGTTTATCAAAAGTTAATCAAGTTTTGAAATTCAATTGTTTGTGCTTTCTGTTAAAACACGTTTTACTTGCTTATTCTGACTAGATATTCAAATCAATATACATACTACACTGTACATGAAGATAATCACAGGTGCGCTGTAAAAATGGCGCAGTTTATCCCAACACTTTGGTACAGGTGTTTCGCTCTCTGTATCATCTTTGTCATCCGTGGAACGTCTACAATTATAGTGAAGGTGATTTTTTATAATGTGTGATGCTACAAAACTAAGTCCTTTAGGGTATGCTATTTAGACGTAGTGACTTACTGTTTCGTAATATTGTTTAACATTTATTCTTTTTCATGAATGATAGATCTATCGATACATATTAAACTGAAAACAGTTCAAAGATTTGCTTGTATAAAAAATCGACTCATGCAATTTCATTTTATATTAAGAGAAGTAGTAATCATGATTAATGATGGTAAAATGCAGTTAATACAAACAAGTCGAGTGTAAAGACTTAAGCATTTCCAGCAGAAAAATGTTTCTAATCTAGCACGTTATTCTAAAGTGAATTTAATGTTTATACCAAGCATTACAACAAGTTTGAATAAATTCTAAAACAAGTAAACTTACAGTATTTGTTTGCCAAATTTTATTTTCTCTGAACTGTTGTTTTCCTGAATAATAATAAAACATAAAACTTGGCGTGCCGCGAGTCCCTATAGAAGTCAACATTTTGACATTTTTTATTCAAATAGCCCCAACAAATTCTTAGATATGGCTCCGGGAGGATGGACAGACGGGCGGATTTCCTCACAAAGTGATACGTATCAGGCCTTCGGCGGGCGATATTACCACTTGGATAAAATTTCAAACTCCTTACAATTTACTGAATACCGAATCCAAATACAAGTCTGTAAACAGCGTGTTTTATAGTCAACTCCATTTTGTCACTGCAGTCTATCTTTAACAGTATACAACTTTTTTGTACATGTATTTCGCTTTCTGCTTTATCCTTGTCATCCGTGGAACGTCAAAAGTATTGATGGTGATTTGTTATGCATGTGCGATGCTACAACACTAAGTCCTTTAGGTTATGCTATTTAGACGTAGTGACTTACTGTTTCGTAATATTGTTTAACATTTATTCTTTTTCATGAATGATAGATCCATCGATTCATATTAAACTTAAAACAAATCAAAGATTTGCTTGTATGAAAAATAAACTTATTCATTTGTTTTATAGTTAACTTCATTTTTGTCACTGCATTACAAATAAAACTTCATATTTTTAACATCTTGTCCCACATCAAAAATGTATTGAATAATAATGAAGTTTATTTTAGTCTTATTAAACATTTAATGAAATATGAAATATGTAAAATGATAGGACTGTGCTTAATTGTTTGTTCAATTTATATCTCAAAGCGACAGCCCTTAGTGCACTTTGTTATAACAATTTCTTGGCTGCTTATGCAAAATGCCACATAACCTTTTTAAGGCCATAATAATAAATCGAAGTCAAAAGTCCACTGCAAGAGAACACAGATTAATTTAAAATGTAAGGAAACAAAAGGCAATTCAAATATTTAAATATTTTTACGGAATAAACTGTCCAATAAACAGAAATTTATGTCATTGATGCACACAAAAATAGATCTTAAAAATCGCATTACACTTTTACATAAATATATATTGTTCTGGTGTGATTAAATGATAAGGCATTAGGGGTCACAGCTAACAGTGGGAAGCAAACCAGACCAAAGAGCCTTATTTTTTAAATTACATTTAGGCATTGCTACACATGCAATATCTACTTAGATATATGAAATTAGAGAAGACTTAAAATTGAATGTAAACATTAATCTGTATCTAGATGTGATATAAACTGAGTTCACACATCACAATTTATTCGCTCTGCTAAGGCCTGTCACAAGAAAACTTTAAACGACTAGAGAGCTATTACAACAAGGATAATGTCATCGATTAGTCAGCAAATTTAACAAAAGAACTACTGACTAAATATAGCACTAAACGAAACCATTTCTAACGTTATTTATTGTATGTTATTTTTATGGGGATATCCTTCATCCGCACTTAAAGAAACCTATGCAATTGTGATCCATTGTGACATGTGCATAACCGATAACACTGTGTTTAATACCCTTTTTGATGTCTAACTCCAACAACCAGCTGATTAGTCCGACTTTTAATAACCTTTTACTACTTTATCGCATGGCACCATAAGAAATGAATTTAAAAAGTATTTCTCCTCTCAAAAATGAACATAAAATCATAATAAAATAAACAAACTTGTATCAATAAAATGTTTCTTATTAGATACAGCAGCTTCGAAAACTGTAAATCATATATAGAACCAATCAAAATCATCCAAACAAGATTTTAGCTATTTGGGAAAAACGTCAAACTGATACTAGAGAATTTGAATTCGTTTAGTATTTATATAACATAGGAAAAAATGAATAACTTAAATATAATAAACATTTATATTCACTACTAACATCCTTAAGGAAGGCTTTAAACAGGAAAAGAAAAATCAAGAGGCACATTGTTTGAACTTCTCATGTTATCGAAATCATCAAATATACTTCTATATGAAAAACAGCTCAAAATAAAATGTAAGCCTAAAATAAAATCTAAAGGAAACTGGAAAAATATATTTGAAAACGATTTAAACTCGGAGAAAATATGTATTCGACCGTTCACAGCAACAATATATTCAAAATTAAGATTGTTTTCAGTCTAAATAATTATTATGTATAAAAACTTTGGTATTTCTGGAAAAGAGCTTATAAATGAACATAAAACATATTATTATACTTTTAACAAAATTTTATATCTTTCAAACAAAACAACGAAAAGAACCGCGAAACTTTACCAGTTTTATTACTTACAAAATGTATTTAAAATAAAGAATAAGGCTTGAACAAGAAATCGCAATAACACACAACAAAATAGAGCATCATAACTTAAAATGGTCGTTCGTATGCTTAGATATGGATGAAGTTACATAATATGCTCTGTTGTAATATACAAAGCTACATATTTTTGTTTATTTGTTATTCAAACTGAACAAATATTTAATAAATGAAATATCAAAATATACTGTATTCAAATACATAAAATAATGAATCAAATAAGAACAGCGAGAACAAAAAAATGGCTAAATTAATTTTAGTACAAACCTTGTTTTTCTGTTTTAAAAATGAAACGTTGGTGAGTATGACATGGAGACATGCAAATACAGTTTTTTATTCCTGCCTTTCTCCCCTTTGTCTGTTCTCTTTCTATTTTCTCTTTGTCAGAGCATTTAAGATATTCCAGAAAAATATTGAATGAACAAGAATCGGAGGATTTTCTCGTCTTTCCCCATTCATTTCCCCCTCTTTCATCCATTGTTTATTCCTTTTCTCCTCTATCTTTTTCTCTATTTAGTATTCATTAAGCAAAATCCAGCTTACTTTACATTATGCTAGAACATTATTGTACACTACAAAGAGTTTATGTATTTTTTATTGTTTGTTATAATGTATATGTATGTCGCAAAGATATGTGGTCAAAAACAATGTATTTTTCAGTGACTTTTGTTATCAATTATGAACACAGTAATGCCTTTAATGCGAACATATTGAATTTCATCTTAATGTCACCATTCCACAATTATGTCAGCTAGACTTGTAATTATTTGCTCATTTTAAATATTTTCAGCAACTTCAACGTAATGATTGACTTCTGAAAAGTTACAACAGATGACAATGTTAATTTCATTGTTGAAAGTAAACTGTATTTGCTCTCGATGTTCTATTTCCCGGAGGTGATGATAGAGTCTATTACGACCCAGCACTAACTGGTCATGATGATTCTGATATAAAATCAACGGAACTATTTCGGGAGCTTTAGTAAATGGAAAAACTGCTATTTAACTTGAATTGATGAGACAGCGCATTCATTTATTTTCATTATATAATATATTCTACACATTTTTGTTACAACTCAAATTTTAATTTAAACAAAATGTAGAATCTACGTTGATATATTATAATCGATAGTATAAATGTCAGGAAAACATGTTATATGTTGATATATTATAATCGATCGCCTTACGGCTCGGGTAATATAAATCTAGGCGGGTAATATATCCCCATATAACACGTCAAAAAACAAATAACAATTTTATTACCCTTCCCTGTCTTAAATATTGAAGACTCCGTTTATGTTTGAGTTATTAAATGGCTGAACGTAAGCAGACTTTCAAATCCCCATTTGATACCTCATTGTCAATATGTGACGTTACAAATCAGCACGGACTTATACATTGACGTAGTGTACGCGGCGAACAAGCTCACGTTTAGCATGGGGTACAGAAACGGGATATGTCAAATCTATATTACCAGCTTGCCCGTAAATATCAATATATATTTACGGATCGTTGACCAATCAGAAGACCGCAAATTTCACGGAAGGGTAATAAATATATATATATATATAAACATTTCGTAATCACCAGCTTCAAATGAAAGTTTTGAATTTTTCTTTACTATAACTTTCTTTGTTATAGAATCCTGTTTCAGACAGGCAATACATGTTTTCGTGACATTTAAATTCTTCCCTTTTAAGGACTTTTCTGATTAGGTACATATGTTAAGGTATATATATATAAAGTTCAATCATTTATTTTTATTGAAGCATTATAATTATGTAGTTTGATACCCTTTTTGGTATTATTTTATTGTTAATATATAATATTGAAAACACAAACAAAATCGCGTTTACATTGACAGGGTCTGAAAACATACATTACACCTCAGAGGGTCAAGTTGGGGCATTGATTCTGCATATCATCTTGATGAGTATCTAACCAAAGATTCTCGACAAACCTTCAAAAGCTTTAGGAATAATAATGCAATTACTTTTGAGCCGTACATACCTTAAAGGGACATACCCTATAACCGATGCCAAACGAAATAACCTCCAAAACATAAATAATAGAATCTTTGAAAGTATTATAACTTAACCTATAAGTTTTAGCTATACATTGCAGTCATTATCGATAAAAACAGCGGTTTAAAAGATGCTGCAGTACCGTAAATCATTCAATAATCTATGTAGAGTTGTTGTTGTACAATTAATGGGTGGATGCGATTTATAACAGAAGGCATCTTTATTGATTAATTGTGGTAAAATAAGGCATTTTTCGGTAAAGGTTCTTCTTAAAAATTGTACTTATTTATCACTGTACGTCCATTGAACACATACATGTAGTCTATGTTTCGACAATATAATCGGCTAGACGTAACGTATGTTCCTTTAACCATCACCATCTCAACGGAATGAACATTTTGACCCTACTTTCGTGAATTTTATATTTTCAAGGACTGTCGGAGACATATGGTCATTGCGTTTGACTCATAATGGAGACATTGACCATGACATCGAGGACATATGATGGACACGAACTCTAATGGAAAGACTTACGGTGAGCCGGCGTGGCTGGAACCTGGGCCCTGCACGATGTTTAGGTGAGGTTTAAGTTTGACCAAAGAAAATACAGTTCAACTTAGGGGAGTCATCTTGGTGGACACATTGAATTTCCAGGTCACGTGAAAGGGACTTTTAAAGAAATATAGTTTTTAAATCAATATAAATTGGTGTTGTTTTTCCTTATTTGTACCATTTTCACCTTTTGGTATATCTTTAAAATTAAAAGCCAGTAGCTCCTGTACGATGTTCATATCGTACATTCTGCATATCTGCTCATGATCTGAGTAGTCATCTTGGCGGACCTCTGGAATTTCAAAGCCATGTGAAAGAGACTTTAAAGAAATATATGTTATAAATCAATATATTTGTTTTAATAGGACCATTTGCACCTTTTCTGATAAAACTTTGAAATAAAAAGCCAGTAGCTCCCGGACGTTGTTCATGTCGTACATTTAACATACCTGCTCATTATCTGATTGAAAACCAAGTAGCACACAAGCAAATGGAGGGCACAACACACACACCAATAGCTGAAATATGTTAAGCAATATCTTCACAACAGTACAAGCTACTTGCGTACCAATTATAAGTCATATACAGTACATAACTGAAATGTCAGAAGAACTACAAGTTATTTTGCACAGAAACCTACAGATCGAGTTGAACGAATATATTGAAATAACAAAATATCCAAATCCAAAACAGGTCAAATCAAAGCGGACAGAGCAATCCCGACAAATAGTGATATTTACTGGCTATAAAGAAAACACGGCAAGATCATACTTGCCTTTCATAGTCATAAAATCTTCACCTGATTATTGACCTGCATTTAAACAACAACTTAATGCCTACTTTGCGAAACAAACTCGATCATGGTAAAATAAAATAGTCTACCCGCCAGGAAGAAGTATCTTCATATAATTTCCTCATCCACATACGATTCAGCAGTGACTGACACGCTGGTTGTGAAATGAAGTCTATGTTGTCTGCATTTACAGCAATCTCCATACATGTTGTATTGCCCCAGTCACTACGCTTTCGTACCAGCAGGTCCTTTGCTTTCAGTTCGTCAGTAGCATAACACTCTCTTAAAACGCCTACAGCAAGATCTGACCATTCACTAAAGGGTAAAAGTAAACATTAAAACGAAAACAATGTACCTTTTTATGCTACCCAAAGGGGGAGCAGTTAGTCCGTATATAGGGAGCATTTGTCCGTCCGTCCGTCCCATATTCGTCTACGAGCTATTTCTGTAGGAATGCAATGAAAATTGGTATTCATGTTCATAACCATATTGTCAGCGAGTTTCAGGTCGATTATTTTTTCTCAGTGTTACAGCGTTTTGATTACTGCAGAATTGAATTTTATTTCTCAGCACTTACAGCGGGAATTCAACGAAACATCTTGCTATTATTGTTAACCAAGAGGAGATGCGCATAATGTCCGCGTATTTATGTTAAATTATGTTTCACAATGTTATGGCCCTTCCGTTGTTGCTTTTTGCTGTATACAATTTATAAAGAAATTTTTGTCTGCTCTATTTCTTATTAGTCGATGCTTTGAATTACATAAAACGCATGAATTGAGCAGGGGGGAGATACGCATAATCATCGCTTCCATGCACACTTTTTACATGGAGG
The DNA here is from genome assembly GCA_022818135.1 of Saxidomus purpurata. Classification (NCBI taxonomy): domain Eukaryota; kingdom Metazoa; phylum Mollusca; class Bivalvia; order Venerida; family Veneridae; genus Saxidomus; species Saxidomus purpurata. Next base: position 33,263,603 of record JAFMSR010000006.1, on the reverse strand, counting down.
TATGAACCTTTGTGTACATTGTAAATAGTGTTTAATTAAGACAATTCTTGTCCGCTCTATCTCTCAGCAGTCTATGACTGAAATTTGAATAATATTTAATAGGAAGCTATACATCTTAAAGAATATGCGCAGATCTAGCATGGTAATCAATTTCCCCCTTTAATTATTTTACCCCATACTTTTTCTTAGCACTCAGTGATTGGCGTTTGTTGAAATAATATTGGAACCTTTACCACAGAAAGAAGATTTGCATTATAATAGGCATTTAATAGCATGATTATGAATAACTTTCTTTTATTATGCTCCTAGAAAAGAAACGCGAGCATATAACTTAATGATTGCAAGTGTTTTTTGAATTATGTCCCTTTATTATGTCTCTCTGTAGATAAAATATTCCAAATATGATAATATGAACTGCCTTCACTTAACAAATACACCTAATACGAGGATCATACATCGATTCCACCGATTCTCTTGTTTTTTTTTTGTTTTTTTTCATATTTTACTTACTTACTTTATAATATTCTATAAACACGATTGTTGTTACAATATACAATAAATATTCCGGTGCACTGTAAAAGAATGATCACACTTGAAAATTACTTAGACCTGTCAGTGTTGTTTGTGTACATGGACTGCATACTTTGGCCTCGTTTGCTCACCGTATTGCAGCACTGTTAGACTTTCAGTGTTTACATTAATGTTATCTTGTACTTTTAATGTATATGAAAATTAAAGCAGGGTGCCTGAAAGAAATAAAAGTGATTATTTTTCATGCGGTTTCCGGGTTAAAACTTTGTTTTTCATGCATAATGTTGAAGCCAAACTTAATATACTGACCCAATAGTTCGAAGTACGCAGGACGCGGGACGCCGTTAATTGACCGAAAATTGGTATTTTTCAAAAATGATTAACTGCGAAAAAAGAACTACACAATGAGCAAACATTATGCGTAGCTGCAAGCCACCAACACTCTTCAGTTAAATAAGGATTAACTTTGTTTTTCAAAGAAATTGATGTCAGTGAATAACAAACAGCTCAGCTTTGCACTTTGTTGACGAAAGTTAGCTTATACCCATCTATACTTCATTAACATTGTCCACATGACACACCTCTTCTTTTTATTGAAACGTTTTCTCTCCTTAAAATTAATCCTTGACGTTTTACACTCGGACACACACTCAGATATGTCAATCAAATTACGTGATAATCACAATTAAGTTATGTTATAATTTTTTTTATGTCTTGTTTGTATAGTTACAGGGGATTAGTGAATTACTGATTTACTCACAATGAAAGTATGTAATTTAAATCTGACTGACAAGATGTTCACAGTATTTGCAGTACTCATCAATGCGTTAGGTCAGAACCACACTTTTGCATGCATACATTCTTGTAAGGACTAATGGTATACATCAAGGGTTTACTTGTTTATAGTTAGGATTTTCATGCTTTTTCAATTACAGTGTACGAAAATACAGAGTGGAAACTGTATTTCTACGTAAAGCAACCATGACCTTGACCTTTGTTCTAAATGCATATCTATAAATCATAAATTATTAAATGTATTCTTAATTTGTACAGTAATATAGTAAGATATGTAAGTACAAAATGCAGTAAAATACACTGAAATATGTCCTATACACGTATTATGTTGTGACGATTCACGTATTCGTTGATAATAACAATCGTTCAAGCCTATTCTATACAATGGTCACCTGCGCGTCTCAAATCCTGGATTAGAGAAAGGAAATCGAACACCTAAACCCGGGTTAGACACTGTCCAAGACACAAGACCAAGCCTAGATTATAGAAAAAGAATTCCGTCAGTGGCTTGAAACCAAGATTAAGCTTCAAGCCAGCGAAAATAAATTGACCATTATGTGGCTCAATATTGACTATTAAAAAATAACTTCTTTAACATAACGTTCTTTGTTAGTTTAATGAATCAGGGTATTTATATTTACATAGGTTAACGGGTATACCATGGGTGTTTTAAAACTAAACGACTACTAATAACATTTATAGATCTTTATAACTTTATAAGGAAAATAAAAAACAACAGAATTGATGGTACGAATTTTATTTCATTTAACTTCAAGAATAATTGTTCTTATATAGTTCAGTTCGATATATATACATCGTAAATAAGGAATTAGTTCGATATACGGATATAAGGAATTTCGGATATAAGAAACAATTTTGATCCCGAGGATTTTGTTATAACAACGTATAGCAATTTTTATGGGCCTAGTGGCCTATGTACACAATCATGGAATAAACTGATTTTAACTTTACATCCAAAGATAATTCGTCCTAAATAATCATTTCATTCAAACATTAATGCACATTTCACTTTTTAACATGCATAAAATCGACATAGGCTATGGCAGTGATACATTTACTTTAATTTATTATTTTACATATATTCATCCAACTATCAGTGAATCGTGTTAAACTTATTCACGGTGCATAATCACATGCATAATTTTAACGTTACTGAACTGAGCAGCGTTTGATAAATGCTAACGGGCAGCTTGGAAAGAACTGGCAAATATGATCAGTCGGTGAAAAATAAAGTGTCAAAACAAACTTTACATTTATGTCGGTAGTTCCTCATAATTTCACATTATGTATGAAATGTTGCCGTTTAACCATATTTCCATGTACATTAAGTGTATCATAACAATGATTGGATTCTCTGGAATTTCGGTGTAAACGGGTAGCCAACGACTCTGAACACGGGCAGCATTTTCAATTTATCTTAAACAGATAGCAACTGTAATTCCCCTCGTTATTTTTCCGTTTGGACAAGCCAGATACCTATGTAATGGTGTAATATGCTTTATGAGTTTCACCATAAAACCTTACAGCGCTACTGTCAATAAAACATGTCATAATTGCACGCCTCCTTTCCAATACTAAGTAACATCTGCCATTAATGCCATTTATAACTTTCTGTTTTGTAACTGCTTCTAGGATTCAGGGCGATGATATAAAAGTAGTATCGAGTGTACTTTCTATATAGACAAATCTGTATTCAGAGACGAGATAAAAAAAGCGCGGCATGATTCACATTTAAATAACAAAAATATGTCTGCTTAATTTGTGTACTGTCCGAGATATATATTGTTTTGTGTGTGTGAGGCTACTGATTATCAATTTACTACCGTGAGGAAATGCAAACTTCATCGTAACTAAGAAAGACCCGTAATCATGAATGCTGAGTAGGGATATTGCGAAGAACACCTATCCCACATCGTCACGGGTTGACCCAACTTCCACAAACCCTTCTTTCTGTGCGAACACTTTTAAGAAATCCTGTTTAAAATTTGTTAAATTTTAAGTGTTAATAAGTTCAACTATAATGGTGTCTACCGGACACGAATGCCCCCACTATCCACCTTTGTCACACAACAAGATGTGCTCATGTGAGGTAAAAACAAGAAAGTAAGTCAGTAGGTGAAGCGACCCCGTGGCCGGGCCAACTCTTATTCCAATAAGCATTTGAATGAATTGTAGTGAATCTAGGTCCATTAGTAAAGGTGCAGTGTGTGTCACAAGATTATTGGGACGTACGTATCGACGGACGGACAAGAGCATCTCCATATGCCGCTCCCGCGCCCCCACCCCCCACAACGCATCTATCAAATCTCTAAGCGACCTTAACCTCTAGTTTTTTCGCCGACACCTCTAGTTTTTTCGTCGACATTTAGGCTTTCATAAGAAAATTAAAGGTACATGTAGAAGAAATACTGATTTTACATTTTACTTCAATAGTTGTTTCTTGAAAATATGTCGGAAAGCATTACCAAATTACATCTTATCTAATTCATAAAAATGACATTTTCGTAATTACACCTTATGTTAGGTTGTAACTCTTAACGTTACTACTAATCGCTCTGTACGACTTGACTAATTGTGACTACGATAAGTATGCAAACTAAACATGTAAAAGTGTTCGGAAATCTAAAATGAGTTTTACTGTTTTATATGGGATATTAATGAATGCCAGGGAAATACTCACGCACATTCTTCTATAAGAACATTTTGAAGATTGTGAAAGCATCATACTGTATATGAGCAAAGCAGGTGATATGGCTCCCCGCCTTAACACTGAAATACAAATGCTTAAAAAATATGGAAAAAAAAACTTTCTTAAACATAGTTATGTAGATTAGGTTTTGTAGACTTTCTTTAGTATCCTTTAAAGTGTTTGGCTAAGCTCGAACATTTGACAGTTGCACTATGTGTTGGGATAAATAGACTGTGGCATTTTTTGCAGTCTAAGATAATTTCGATTTCATGACATTGGGCTTATACAACCACAGCGCTGACTTCCGTTTTCATTTCAAAGTAAAAAAGGTATAATTTTAATTTCATCATTCAAAACTTTGATTGATGAATTACTGTTGGACGTGGGCTTTTAAATACGGTTTGTGGACAAGACATGCTTATGATGGTTAAAATTAGGGATGTCAACGATTAGCCGGTTAACCGGTTCACCGACCGAACGAACGATTAACCGGTTACGAAATCGTAACCGGTTATCAAAAGAAAAAAAACATGTATATGACAAAAAGAGAGAAAATTGCAATAAATAGAATATATGTATCGAACAAATCTTGCTTGTTTATTTCTATCACCGACCTTTAACACGTCACTGTGCGTGAAACTATAAAGGTGTGATAAGTGTCAATATGTTAATTGGACACGATCATGACAACAGAGTTTGTTTTGACAAAGCTTAGCTTTGTTGACTTTAGAAAATAAATGTTAAACGGTGATACGAAAGAAAAGTGCGAATGTTTGAAGCAAGTCGCTGTTACGCTAATTAACCCATTAAACTAAAATTTATCGAGTAGTAACAATTTTTATTAATCACGAAGAGCCATTACATTGGTGGAAAGAGCGTGAAAGTAAATATCTCAGGATTGCCGAAGTTGCGAATATTCTCCAGTGCTGGACTACTAAACTCGGCTCGCCAGTGTGAAATAGTATATAACATCATTTTCTTAAACTAGGATAAATTCTAGTTGTGAAATGTCAGGGGAATGACTGTTGACGCTAATCTAACTAGCATAAGTTACTTCTCATGTGTAACACTCATCAAAGAAATATTATTCCGTAAATAATAGAAATAATCTCAGTAATAAAATAAGTTTGTTACAATTATTTCGTTTTAGGCTTATTGTGCAAGTAATGTCACTGCACTGCTTTATGTCTTTGTAAAAAATATTGATATGCATTACACAGATGTATTTGATTTAGTTTCGTTGTGTTTTCTTCGAATCCAGGTGTTTTCAATATCAAAAAAGTTGTATACCGTCGAGTAGTCGTTTGGTTCCATGACAGTTTTCAACTTTATTTCAGTTATATTTAGGCAAACAGTTTACTAGAGACCGTTTTCAACACTATTTCAGTTATGTACAAATAGTCCATGATGCTTTTAATCCCCTGATTTCAAAACAGGCAGGCTGCACTCCAAGGATTATAAGTCGTTCATGCATTATACTTTACCGTAGTACCGGTGTCACGATAAATGATACCCCAAAAAAAGTCCCTATCTCAACATCCGACTATTTAGTCCTTGTAAAGGGTTAACCGGAAGATTTTTCGGTTAAGCGGTTAGTGAAATAATCGGTTATTGACATCCCTAGTTAAAATAAACAATCACAAATAAGTACAAGAAAACTGCGATACAAAAGTTTCATAGCGGGTCTCAGAACATTGTCTTAACTTGATAAATTATTGCCAAGCCCCCACACATTATTTTAAATTCTATTTTTCCTTTCGAGAGACAGCTTCCTACTTTTTTGGAATTTGAGCAAAATGTTCCATATTTTACAACTTTTCTCTTAAAGAAATGTTATATCTTTAAAAGCGATGACCATAATACCAACAGTTAAATAAAAAATATAACAGATGTTGATGCCTGGCATTAAGACAAAGCAAAGTCAGTAAACCTCAAAAACCTGTGTAATGGTTAGTAAATGCATGCTTAGGATATCCAAACATTCACACCACACTCAGCAATCGAGGTTGTTCCCTTACTGTACAATGATACTTCCGCTCAAAAACATACTGTCGTATGATTGTGTATACAGGTTTTAAAAACTTGAGTCATGGTAACATAATACATCCACTTTTAATTACCGGAAGATAACGGTATGTTTGACCTTTATCGGTGTTTTATCTTAAATCTTACCTATTAACTTAAAGATAATTTTCTTTAGTTTTATAATATTTGTGCAAAGAATTATTCACTTCTCCACTTACATACTTTTCTCGTAGACTGTATCGCGATTATTCAGTTCAAATTTTATCAACTGTTGTAGCTTATGACTTTAGTCAGTCTAATAACCGAAAAAATTTGACTCTGTCTCGATATTTTATCACAATTAACCAGCCTAATTACATGAGAATAGACTGCTTCACGAGGTTTCATTTCAAAAGTTTCCTTATTCGCCGAAAATAGAAACACAGACAAGTGGTTACGAAACTCTAAGATAATGTTCCAAAGCCGTCCTAAATATAGCGGGCCGGCGGCCCGCATTAAATTTAATGTTAAGATTTTACACGAACTCAAAAGATACACACAAGGTTCATCATCTGCCTATTTAGATGTACGTCGAAAATTGTGGGATAAATTTTCGATAAGCGAATACTGTCATAGGCTACCAGTTACATTTCAGAATTATTAACAGCTTTTTAAGGTGCACTTACTGTAACGCCACACCTTGGCGAGAAAGATTGTGAAATTGAAACTCATTAGAAACTCTTTGGTCTTTGCAGAGTTCCGTGTACACAACAATTTGTTTTTACGACTGCACACCAAGTTCTGTCCTATTTTTGTAAGGTGTTGACGTTCAATGATTTTAACCAGGCTTTCCGTTACCAATATCCAACGCTGCCTAGTAACGTGGAAATTATCCACGCTGTTTGTTCTTGATTATGCGCCTTTTTTTATTTTTCTATCAATAAATCTGGTTAGTCGATTGTTGAAATTAACATTTTGATGACATATGTGTTGTGTCTTTTAACTGGGGTAGGCGTGCAGTACAATTTGTAACAAGAACTAAATTACCCGTCAGGAAAACATTGCACTCACAAATTACTTTGATTTGATTTGAAGAAAATTTTATATAGGTCCGTCCATAAGAGCAAATATGTTAGCTTGAATTTGTGGATGAGACCACAAATTACTTTCCACGAAGGGTTAACTATATACACATTATCCTTTATGAGTACATGTAAATGCAAACCTACCCAGAAATAAGCAAATACAAGAAACCTTTTACCTTATGTTACATTCAAGCTTGTTCACAAGCTCGGTATCTTTCGTTTTCTTCTTCAGTGCTCTCAGTAAACTGTTTGCTACTAGAGCCGAAGCTATCACATCCTAAAGGGTTAAACACGCATGGATTAAACGTTGTCTACCATCCGGTAAATATAGAAATTTTCATCGTTCAAACTGGTATTAAGTCAGAATTCGGTATTTATCAAGTTATCAAAAATAAGACTATAAACAGAAATGAAACAAATTTCTGTTTTAGTTACGATTAAGAGGAAATAATAAATAAAGTAATAAATGTATGCTTCATAATCGAATTAAATAAAATATAAAACCTCCGATTTCATCTACTTTTCAATTTATTGATTTACATCAAAAAGTAAGTTAAAGTTGTGTGAAAATGCATATTTATTATCTATATGCTTACATTCACAGTATGGTTTGATTTTTTCAAAATGGCATAGCTGTATTTTTAGACCATTTGCTGTTTGAGATGTTTTTGTTTTTCAAAGAACTTAGAGAACCCTATATTGAACCTCATAGCTTTAGAAAAATTGAAGATAATACTGAGGTAAATGGTATTAAGCTTTTAAACGTAAATTTCTTCTACACATTCATGTTTGTAAATGCAGTTGATTCTAAAACAAAATGTTAAACACCTACCTGTCCTTCAGCCCAGAACAATTTAGCCATATCTTGTCTCAGCATCAACAGGGACCATATAAACAATTCCTTTGAAGAATTTTCATGTTCTTGCTCTTTAGGACTTGTCGTATTATCCTCTAATAAAAAATATCGTGTCAATCAATGGTATTTTTCGATTTGCTCTATGAAAAAAACACAGGAAATTCATCGACCAATCTCTGTCAGTGGAATAGATAAAACCTGAACAATTGTCAAATGCCAGTTAAATGGTTTAATGTGCATAGGCTCATCATTTCATATCGGTGCTTTGTCCGCTCTCTAACTGAGATATTTTTTTCAATATTTGACAAACTTGGAGAGGAAAACTATCTCGTAGATGATCTATTGCACATGATTTTGTATTTATGGACCTTGCTATGTTAAATTGCCCAATATTATCGATTGATGTCTACAGATATAGCCCTTAAATTGCCGTGATATCACAAAACATTGTACGTTACATACCTTTGATACTTTTAATAATCACAAAACATGGTAACATGGTTACAATGTTTATATACATAATATCTTGTCCATATTTTAGTAACAAACATGTTTGCACCAAACACTCTATTACGGAATCTTTTTAGTGACATTTAAAACGTCGTGCATTTTGTAATTCAAATGTCCGTTATTTTCACTTCACAGAAAATACTATTTGCTATGACGAGACAATTTCATCATATTTACGCTCGGGCTCTACTGAATGGTAAAGACTGCTTAAGTGATGACGAAAACACTATCCTGTGTTTGCATAAACACGAATTTATACGGGACACCGGACGCTTTTAAGTATTTCACAATATTCGTAGTTGCACACAGTTAACATAAGATTTACTTTTTTTTCAAAAAGAACTCTGTTTTCTCTCTTCTATTTAACCGTGTCATAAGTTATAATTAATGACAAATTTTTCACCATATACGTATTTGTAACCATTATTTACATCATCATTCTCAGAAAATTAGCTTAATTTTACTCTCATAAAATAAATTACAATTACAATAGTGATACTACACACGAGTATATCTAAACTTTAAATTTATATGTCACCAAATGTATGTAAATGCATCGAGTTATTGGAGGGCCAATTTATAATGTTGGTAGAATTTGTGGCCCAACCATTTTGCAAACTTTGAAAATTTGTACTTTCTTATTTGACATGTACATTTGTTTGCAATAAAATATTTTTAAACTAAAAATGTCGTGCGTCGTGTCCTGCAATTTAGCTCAGCGCGAACATCATATCGCGAAGCGGCAATGCGATACGACACTCGACGCTCGATATTTTCAAACGACATTGTTGCGATGTCATATCGCGTTGTCATGTGTCGTTCCTATACCAATAGCCCTACAACCAGATGCCATAGCTCTCGGAAATTATTCAAGCTCATACTGTTCCAGTTTACCTCTAAGCGCTCTGTCACAAAATACATATTCATTCCTGATGATATAAATATGTCTACATGAACACTTAAAAAAGTTTTCATGCATGATGAAACATTCCCAACGAAAGTGCACTGGAAATATATTTGTATAAAATGTAATTTTTTCTACGAGCAATATTAACTGGTAGCTAGAATGAATTCATCTAAGGACTTGGCTAGTTTCCGATGTGTCCATCGTGAACTCACACCAAGCACTTTGTGGCGGGTAGCCCGTATTCATCAGAGACAGTGTGATTGTTTATCCACCGTCAAGGTTTTGTGTACTGTCTCAATCCTCATATTAAGTGTGGCTATACCATTTGTGTTTTATTTTTATCACGCAACTAGCATAATTTGTATTAAGAAATACATAACCGTATCTCTGTTGTTAATATCTCCATCCTTCTACATGTTGAATAGCCGCCAAACCGCTTTTTTTAATCGTCACTCATAAGTCAGAAAAATGGCGGTTTTGCGGCGATTTGGACCTGCAGAAGGATGGAGACAGTAATAACAACAGTGATATTGTTATGTTTTCTTTTTTACAAATTAGTAACAAAAAAGATTTATTCAATTCCCTTAAAATTTCATTCGTTCACTTACAATTGTTTTGAAAATAAACGACATTTTATATAAGCAGTAATATTATGTGAGCACCGGTCGACGCACGACAATGCGACAATTCAAGGCGAAAATGACCTTCGTCGTATCGCGTTGTCGAGTGTCGTATCGCGATGTTGTGGGTCGCGCCATTCAAACAAGGTCGACACACGACAATACGATAGTACATGGCGAGAATCGCGACAATACGATACGACACATGGCAATGCGATACGACATCGCGATATGTCGTGCTTTAAAAGGACAACGCGAAACGACATCGCGACATTTTGCCGAATGTCTTATCTCATTGTCGCCTGTCGTATTGCGAAATCGCGCGTCGTATCTCGATGTCGTTCGTCGTTTCGCATTATCGCGATGTCGTATCGCGTTGTCAAGCGTCGACCTTGGTTGGCGAAGCTCGACATTTTACATTGCACTCACAGGATGCCGTACTTTGTAGCTCTGACCATACAATTAATCAATCCCATTTCTTTATCTGTTGAACCCTTAGTCGAAAAGTACATTTGTAAGTAAAAATTGCCGCGATGTTTATGGGCATACTATATTTAATAACCAGTCAATGATTAGGGTTTACTTCATGATCGTTTGGTAATCAGTCTGGTAAATTTGTAATAATTGTTACAGAGGATTAAAAGTAAAATGAGAATAAGTAATGCACCCACGTCTTTATTTACAGTTGGTTAAATATGCAAATTTGAGTTTAGAACTTTTACTCGATGTACATATTGTAATTACTGCATGAAGTAATATTCCAATGATGTGGGTTTTTTTTTAACAGTTTCGTATATTTTGACAGCCACTCCGATATATTAAAGCAATCTTAGTGTGTCAACCTTTGTGCAATATTATTCTAGACAACCTTAAATATCTCACTTCATATAATGCTTAATCTTACGTTTGTCACTGCCATATTGCGTATTGGCTGTATAGCTTGGACGGTATAAATCTCCGATCAGTTTTTTTATCACGCTTCCAACAGGATCCAAACACTACAATGAAAATAATAGATACAACAGATATCCGTTTTAACATGTTCATTAGAAGACTGCACACACAAAATAACGTAATACCGCTTACATAATTAATGAGAAAATTACGGCAGAAATCGTTGACATCGTCCATTATGATACAAGATACATATTTGAACTGTTGTGCAAGTATATCCTAATAACAAAAGAAGACACCAGATCTTCTGCACTGCAATACCGTAAAACTGATGGAAACAATACTAAGATTTAAACAATAGAGCTATGATTGCTCTAATGGCTATATCGCTCACCCGCGAACCATTGCTAAAAAGGAGCCCGTTGGAAATAAGCTTATTTTTTTCGGATAAGCTTTACGGGTTATCAGGTGCATATGTCCTTTCATTGTAGTTATAATAAATTTATTATTACATAAATAAACTTATTGATTAATTGTTAATTTGTGATACAAAATCAGTATTAATTTAACTAAATTCTTTACAGTGACTTATTTCAAGCAAAGTCTGTGCTCAAGTCTTTGATAAGAATGGAACAATTACAATATGTGCATTAATGTTGTATTTATATCTATTATGGCATTGCACAAATAAATAAATCTATATATTAGAACAATAAGCAGGTCAAATGGTACTTCAAAGTAAATGTTGTAATTAATTTACAAAACTATACACATGGTCCAGATTTCATGTCTGTTGTTTCAAAAAAGAAAAAGTAGGTCAAATGGTTAGGGTCAAGGACAGCTACGGTTAGTACTGAAATCTGTTGGCAACTGTACAATGTGCATGTAGTCCAAGTTTCTTTGCTGTAGCTTTAAAAAACAACAAAGTAGGACACAACGTCATGGTCAATGTCACAGGGCGTGGTTGACGTGGTCAACCTCACCCGCATGGAGATCGTCTGAACAAGGTTGGTAGTGGAACACTTTATTATGTATACTATAATATCTGAGTCTACGTACAAGAACGTGCCACCTGCACCTCGCCAATTTTAATCCCCGGGCATGTTCTGAACAAACTCAGTAAAGAGCCACTAGACAATGCCGTAAACCAAATATCTAAATCTTATGACTATCTGTTCACTGGGATTGTCTATAATTTGAAAGGATGACATGGTTTTTGACCCCACGTAACCCAGTTGTTAACTTGACCCGTAGAGCATTAAAACACACGTATTGATCAACTTGAGGGTAAAATGTGGCCTCACATTCAGAATGTATTTCTATGATTTGACCTAGTTTTCTTGTTTTTGATCAATAACACCCAGTTTTGCAAACCAAACAAAACAAAACAAACTTTCTGACCAATTTCCAAGAGAATAGGGTATAAATGTTAATTCTAGAATGTTAACAAGGTTTGTTTATAGTTGCACTGGGTACCTAGACCTATATTGTGATCCCTACGTGAGCAATGTTCAAACCTGGCCTGCAAATCACCAATATAAATGTTCTGATCAATTTTAATGATGACTGGGGATTAAATGTGGCCTCTAGAGTGTTCATAAAGTGTTTCTATTATTTGATCGGGTGTCCTAGTTTTTCACCCCACGTAACCCAGCATTGAACTTGACATAAAATTCATGGAAGCGAACAATATTACTAATTTTCAAGATAATTAATGGAGAATGATCAAATGTTGCCTCGAGTGTGTTCACAAGGTATTTCTATCATTTGGTCTAGTGTCCTTGTTTTTAAATTCAATGCTCGTAATCCAATTTCAAACTTGACCTTATTTCATCAAAACAAACATTCTGATTAATTTTCAAGATAATTGGGTATGAACTCTGGATTCTAAAATGTTAAGAATGTTTTTCTATGATTTGACTGGGTACCTAGTGTTAGTCTCCACGTTACCGAGTTTCAAACTCGGTCTGGAGATAAATGAGACAAATATTCTGACCAACTTTCAGGATGCTTTGAGGTCAAATTTAACCTCTAAGGTGAACACAATGTTTTTTAATCATTTGACCTGGTGACATTGTTTTTGATCCGCCATAACCCAGTTTCAAACTGTTCCAAGATACTGACATACATTCTGGCCAAGTTTCATGAAGATTAAGCCAAACATGTAGCCTAAAGAGTGTTCAGAAGCAACTGACGCACGACGAACTAGATACGACAGACACTGACAAGTCAGAAAAGCTCACTTTGAGCACGGTGTGCTCAGAGCATAGCCATCCTCAAACACAGGTTGTCATCATTATCCTTTCTAACGTCTCAGTTACAGTGCCGCCAGCGTTTCACTTCCGCGTTTTCGGGAAAAAAATGTTTTTCGTTCGTTTACCATGCGGTAATCGTTTAACCGTGTAACCGTTAAACGAGAATTCCCTTCTGCGCATGCGTACCGTGAAACGTGAATTTACATTTGCGCATGGGCCCGCGTGAAACGAGAAAACGACATTTCGCATGCGCATATATATATTCCTCGCCATTTTAGGGCATATTCATTAAAGCTTTCATCATTCGTTTACATCATTCTCAAGGCTTTACCGTCTAATACATTCGGTCGAAATAGTGACCATCGTTTCGGAAACGTTCTAACTAAAAAAAATGACTGGTCACACTTGTACATTTGCTTAAATAAAAAAAATGTTTAAATTTACAAATTTCAGAAATGTTTAATTTTTAAGTCAGTTTACACTTTATATCTCCATTTTTTGGTATTATACACTTGAAGTATCACCAAAATCTTAAATAAATTAAAATGTTACAACTAAATAGATACTATCATGGCCAGTTAGGGGGTTGATGAGCTGTACTGGTGATGGGCGGAAATTATTCAGCACCTTCACTGTGATTATGATGTAATAAAGAATGATAAAAATTAAACTGTAAACAATAATATTGTGTCATACTTAGCTAAATAACTTCAGCCAGTAGTCACTTTATTGCCATACGCCTTAGTCACTTAGCTTTAGCTAGAACTCACTGCAAATATTCCCCATAATACGGGATCCAGTATATAACATTCCTGATTTAACTGATAATCTACAAACGTTTGAATGATAAAAACACATTTGAGACATAAGTGAATGACCAGAATCTCGCAAAGTATTTCTGCAATAAACAGGTACCTCTCATGGCTATCGATGGGCCTACTATCAGAAAGAAAAAGGTAACATATTGCAAGTTGTTCTAAATTCTCTTCGCTTTAATCAATAAATAATAAATGTCTCCCTGTATTTTATCGTTGAATAAAATATAGTCAGAAGGTTCTATGCGTAGTATTTTTCGCATCCAAACGACTTTCTTTAAAAACTATCCCGAACTTTATTCAACCCGCAGTATTAACTACTTCATTGTATCCTTAAAACGCGAAATATGATTGGACGCATTTGTTTACATATGTCACGTCGTTACTTCATTTACCGCACGTTGTCCTTGAAAAACGTGCTGAATCTTTATCGTTAATTAAAATACAGGCTTTTCCCTTTATGTTTATATAGGAAAAGCAGCCGCTTGTGTTAGAATGTAATTTTGGAAATAAATAAAATCTGATAAAGTTAAACTTCATTTAGATTGTTTTATAGTCACCGGTCTATGATTTTCCCCGGGCAGAGTCCGTACATTACTATACATCGGTGTACATGAACTGCGAAGACTCCCCTCAGATTCAGGTTTAACAGACAGATGCAAATGACAGGGAATCTAGGTACTAGATCCTAGCTCTTTTACAAATAGACCCCTTGGTTTTTTATGTGTCCGGTGTATTGTATTGATACACGCGATTTCAAACCAGTTCATCTCTATATGGTATAAAACACTGAAACTTCTAGTGCCCTGGATGGTATTCAAACCAGGGACCTCCAGATTGGTATTTCAGAGCGTAAACCACTGCGCCAGCAAAATATTTCAGTAAAAGAATCTGTACAGTATTGCATTTGTTGTAGGCTTATAATTCTCATCAACACATTTACCTACTGTTCTCTTGTAACAAAATCAGTTAATTTCAAGGTATGATGGTATTAACATTTTCCGGGTGTATACATCACTTACCCTGGTAATTATACTGATAATTGACATCACACTGTAAAACCAAACTTCATATTCATGTTCACTGTAAAATCAGACTTCTTTTAACTGATCTTTATATTTGGATCCATAATTCAATCATATAACACACTGGACTAGTAAGCCACAATTCACCAGATAATAATGATCTCCGACTCCATCACTGACATTAATACTATTAGTTATCTTGCGGATGAAGTTATTAACCCAGGGCTGCATGTTCTGTTGTAAAAGAACCAGTAATGTCTGTAGTGCCAGGACTCTCATTGTATCTGGAACAACCCCATAAAAATAACAAACTAACATCATGCTATAATTGTTTAAAATTAGCATAACTTATCTTAATGCATAACAAGAGCTGTCCATAAGACAGCGTGCTCAATTTTTCTCAGTGCTTACCAATAAAAAAAAGTTTGGGCAGTAAAAGGCAAAGACAAGAATCTGTGTATTATCAAAGTGCAAAGAAGGGCCGTAAAGAGCAATATATTAAGTCAAGAGTAACCCTGAACACTACAGCAAAGTTTTAAATTAATAATTCAAGTGGTTACTGATATATGTGCATGGCAGTGCCCTGTATCACACAAGACTTTGAATTTAACTACAATAAGTGATAATTATAAGGGAATCTTCAACAACAACAACAACAACAGTCATGTTCTTCTTTATGATTTATATGATCACCAACATTTCAGCTGATGCGCCTGGAAAGTACATGTATTAACTATAAACTAAAATTGGTGTTCAATAGAACACTTGTGTCGCCCTCTTACACTTTGTCAAAATAACCAATAATTTTGTGACAAAATCTAAGTACAAAAAGGGGCTAAGTCTGTAACCTATGACTTTGACCTTACAACTTTGGTGGCATCACGTTCCTTTTGTCATAAGCAATATAATTTGAAAATTTGATGTTAAAGCTGCTCGCTCGCAGATTTTGGTAAAAAAATTAAGTTCTTCAAATTGCATGTAAATAATGTATTTTAGAACATATGGTCATATAAAAAGGCTCCAGCATAAATTCATGTCCCGTATATCTCTAAATTTACAAAAATAAGCTTCCAAATTCGAAAGCGTTGCAAACACTTTTGAAATTTCAATGTAAACATATAAAGTAACAGTGCCGTGTAACCAACATTTTCAATCGATTTCTTCAAATTCCTACCTAGATTCTTGCTTATATTTTGATTCCAGTCTTTAGTTTTCTACTAATGAATAAATTGTCAATCTTTAGAAAAAAAAATCAAAAGTAACTGAGAGCAAGCAGCTTTAAGAAATGGCAAAGTTAAAGCCAATGTTAAGTTTTCGTGACAAAATCTAAGTACAAAAAGGGGCATAACTCCGTCAAATATGACCTTGACATACAAAATTTGAAGGCATCACAACCCTTATGTCATTAGCAATGCAATTTGAGAGTTAGATGAAGAAATCTTAAGAAATGACAAAGTTATAGCCAACGTTTAGTTTTGGTGACAAAATCAAAGCACAAAAGAGGCATAACTCTGTCAACTATGACCTTGACCTACAAAGTCTGGTAGCATGACGACCCTTTCATCATAAGCAATGCAATTGCGAAGTTTGATAAAGAAATATTATGAAATGGCAAAGTTATAGCCAACGTTAAGTTTATGTGACGGACTGACAGACATTATGATTGAAGGTACTAGTACATACTTGTCTGAGCAAGCTGTATTTGATGTGGTCAACAGTGAGATAAATATTATTAAGTAAGTGTTGTATAGTATGTATATTTATTGTAAAACTCCTCTGATGAAATACAATCTGGATTAAATCAGTCTTGCTCAAAGTAACAGAATCTTCTGATATCAATCGTATTATAAATATTCCTCTTTTAAAATTACAAAGCATATTCTGACCATTTGATATTAAATTCACAGCTAGCATTTCATCACCATTTCCATTGCAAATACTTGGAAATTTATCTCATCTATTGGGCACCATTGTTAAGTGTTTCTAGTGAACTATTTAAAAAATTGAAATCTTTACATACAACTGCCTTAAATTTTACACTTTTTCTGTTGTCTTCATTAAAAATCAGTATCTAATCAATATTCTAATTTAACAATACAGTCAAACTTGTGCTGTCACCTTTAACTAGCTGTCACCTGCCGACAACAGCCAGTCAGAATCCCCCCCATCCAAATTTGCTCTTTAAAAGGCGAGGAACAGCGGTCACCTGCCGTCCATAGTCAGCGGCCAGTGAAAAAGCATCCCGTATGTGAAATCGAGGCTAGATCTAACATGGCGGAAATTTTAAAAAGTTTGAAAAAACCCCCCAAAACCCCTTTTTTTTTTTTTTTCCCTCGTTTTTTTTTTTTTTTTATAATAATATATTTAAAAAATATTTTTTTTTTTTTTTTTTAAAAAAAAAAAAAAAAAAAAAAAAAAAAAAAAAAAAAAAAAAAAAAAAAAAATACCCCCCCCCCAAAAAAAAAACCCGACGGGGGGGAAGATAAAACACACCCCCCCCCAAAAAAAAAAAAAAAAAAAAAAAAAACACCCCCCCCCCCCCCCCCCCCCCCCCCCCCCCCCCCCCCCCCCCCCCCCCCCCCCCCCCCCCCCCCCCCCCCCCCCCCCCCCCCCCCCCCCCCCCCCCCCCCCCCCCCCCCCCCCCCCCCCCCCCCCCCCCCCCCCCCCCCCCCCCCCCCCCCCCTTCTTTTTATTAAAAAAATAAAAAAAAAAAAAAAAAAAAAAAAAAAAAAAAAAAAAAAAAAAAAAAAAAAAAAAAAAAAAAAAAAAAAAAAAAAAAAAAAAAAAAAAAAAAAAAAAAAAAAAAAAAAAAAAAAAAAAAAAAAAAAACTACAAAAAAAAAAACAAATCAAAAAAAAAAAAAATTTTTTTTTTTTTTTTTTTTTTTTTTTCTTTTTTTATATAAAAAAACACACACAAAAAAAAAAAAAAAAAAAAAAAAAAAAAAAAAAAAAAATATTTATAAAAAAAAAAAAAAAAAAAAAAAAAAAAAAAAAAAAAAAAAAAAAAAAAAAAAAAAAAAAAAAAAAAAAAAAAAAAAAAAAAAAAAAATATTTTTTCCTCTACAAAAAAAAAAACACACCCAAAAAAAAAAAAAAAAAAAAAAAAAAAAAAAAAAAAAAAAAAAAAAAAAAAAAAAAAAAAAAAAAAAAAAAAAAAAAAAAAAAAAAAAAAAAAAAAAAAAAAAAAAAACAAAAAATTCCCCCCCCCCCCCCTCTCCCCCCCCCCCCCCCCCCCCCCCCCCAAAAACCCACCCCCCCCCCCCCCCCCCCCCCCCCCCCCCCCCCCCCCCCCCCACAAAAAAAAAAAAAAAAAAAAAAACAAAAAAAAAAAAAAAAAAAAAAAAAAAAAAAAAAAAAAAAATTTTTTTTTTTAAAATTCTCCCCCCCCCTCCCCCTTTTTCTCTTTTCTTCCCCTCCCCAACAAAAAAAAAAAAAAAAAAAAAAAAAAAAAAAAAAAAAAAAAAAAAAAAAAAAAAAAAAAAAAATATAAATACAAAAAAAAAAAAAAAAAAAAATATAAATCCCCCCCCCCCCCCCCCCCCCCCCCACCCCCACCAAACACCCCCCCCACCCCCACCCACACAAGGACCGTCATGCGAACGGCCACTGAACTTTTAACAGAGCTCTGGCTTTTGTTTCTAGTAAAGTTGTTTGCACCTCAAAAGACAGGCACAATAAATAAAGATGCTTTTGATAATGAAAAGAGGTTCTAACATTTAATTGTCACCTTCACATCTAAAGCACACACATGTAATTAATCCGATAAAACTGTCTGGTAATTACTGAAAATCGGCTCCTTTAATTGCTTGATGGTTTATTTGATGTAGAGTATCTTCGAAATTTGGAGTCGCAGTTTTCATCATGCAACTTAATAATTATTGTTTATTTCAGCTAATTACAAAATGTAATGCATTAACGTTAAGTGAATTGTTTGATTTATTACAATTAAACTGAAAAACACGCAGTTTATCTGGCAATTAAGTGATAATAAAACTTGATAAACAATGTTTAGTATGATGAAACTATCAACTGCCCACACCTCCGAACAAAGGTCATCTGTTAACAACAGCCAATATTGTGGTTTCCCTTGAGCGGCTGCTGTTCACAAGTTTGACCGCATGTGACAAACTGATCAGGTTACCAAAAGTTAATATCTCAATTACTCGAAGTTAATTATTCCAGCATTTATCCGTAATAATATTGAATCACCAAATCAACACAAAATCTTGCATTATATCTATGAGTACAAAAATGACGCTAAGTCGCTCTTTGTAAACATTTCCCCATTATTACCGTCATCATTCATTCCTACTCCAGCTTTTTTGTTTGTTTTATCTTGGGTGTTTTGCTCCATTTATGTCTTCTTGAATCTCTTTATTTTAACAAATAATTGCTACTGAAATAAAATATCCTTCCTGGAGTGTAAGTTCCAACAAAATCTTCAATTCAGAACTTCCAACTTCTTGACTCTTTACAGGTTGAGGAATCATCACAAGAAACATCATTTTTCACACTGCAAGGATTGACTGTTTTCCTACAGTTTTCATATGTTGGTGTTTTGAACTTCCCTTATCACTGCATGCTTGTGATACTTATTCTCATCATACTCATAGGCATGATTTCTACAAAAATAATGAATATAAGTATGTCTATATTCTAAAAATCATCCAATTTGCATAGAAAAGCAAAATAATTTGCTACCAGCAGAGTAAAGATTCAAAACTATGATAACATTATTAAGATATAAATGTGTACAAAGACATAGTGTCTAAGGTAACAAAGCCAAGTATAAGCGATTAACAACAATTTCCACTGCTTTCTCATATTTATGATAGATTCAGCAAAAACAATTAGTGACAATCCCTTTCTTTTAATAGTGCTAAAATTTCGTTGGATTTAATTTTTTAATAACACGGTTCAACTATGCTTAGGGTCAGTGCTATATGACAGAAGCATCTGGGTCTACACTACCTTGCTTTGTGATACTGTAGTTTATAAGGTTATGCAATCTTACATAACATACTGATAAGAAGGATTTCAATACTGCCTGGGGCAATCAATAATTTTTAAAGTGCAACAATAAGAATTTGGAGGTCTCATATTTCAACAACAGGACCTTTATAAAACAGAGGAACAAAATAAAAATGAATTATAATTATGTTTTCATGATAAAATTGGTGTAGGCTCATTAACTAGTATCTACTATTCTTTGAGGACTATTTCATATGCCAGAAATATTATTTCTCACATTATTTCTAAAAGTAAGCATCGTTCTTGACATTCATGTATTATGGTAAATCTGAACTTTTTAACTTGAAAAGTTAAAATAAATATGTACCACTGTCTTCATCTAAATCATATTGGGAATAAATTACACCTACCATTAAATTTATTAAAGGCCCTGTGTTGAAAATGAACACAATGAAATGGTGGTTTACTACAATGTGATGTACTGCACAATTTTATGACAATACTGTTTATTAATCAGCAGGTGGCCAAAATTTTTTAATGCCCCTCAGGGGATTATCATACAGTCTGTCACACTGATCTAGAAAGGTGACAAGTTGCTACAGCAACATACTAACTACTGTACAAGCATCATCTTGTTTTCTAATTGATTTTACTTGTGAATTCTAGTAAATGTACATTTAGAAACCTCCAGTCAGCGACAGATTAATAGGATACTGTTTATTTATATGTGAGCTAGGTGCTTGACAATTTGAAACATTCTTTTAAAAAGCTAAACAAAAACACCCTTCATTCAAATTTTAGAAATAAAACTTTAATAGTGAAAATAAGGGATGTAGTAATAAGGCAAAAAAAATATTCAAATTAAAATTCAATTAACTGCATAATGTTAACATGGTTAAAGGAAACATGTAAATTTAATTTCTCCTGAAAATGAGTTAAATTCAATGTTTCAGTTAATAAAAATTGATCTATTTTTCTCATACAATTAAAATGCTCGCATTAACAATTTTTTTTTAAAAAAAGTTTGGTTTTTTATTTGTTTTGTTATCATGGTAGATAATTGAGATAATCTGAAACATCAAAAACTTTCAGAAATTTACATTTATCACTGCGCTATGTGCATAAGAAACATCTTTTTACCGTTACCACTCTGGTAGAAAGTGTTCCTGCCTTTGTTTCCAGCGCAGATCATGATCATTCTGCCCGGACAAAAACCTAATATTTTCGTTTGAAAGTTTTTTAAAAAAGCTGAGAAAAATTTATTACTATCTTTACCTAATTTGACTTGGCAGCTACAGGGTTTCCACAGAAATGACGTCATATTCACCAGTAATCAAGGAGGTCTGAAAAGAAATATGTAAAACTTGAAATTTTAACACACCGGGTAGCAATCCCCATACACGTAATTGTCATGCGTATATAAGCTGGAAATGATGGCATCGCTTCCCAAAAGTTTGTTACGGGGCTATAATAAACACAATTCTGATGTGATATATTAATCTATGGTGTTTTCTGCAACATCCCTAACAATGGTAAAAATTAAAATTCTTATGACAATCCATGACAAAATTTTTAAGTCCCAGGAGCACATTGAATACTCTTCATGCTCTTCTATAGAAAAAATGAATTTACAGTTTGTAGAATAATGAATGATTGAACAGTGTTCGATGTATACTTTCCTTTCATTCCTTTGCCACTATCTCACTAAACACATTCATTCTCAAAACACGTTTCCTATTTTTTGCAACATCATCATAAAAAATAACACACTGTACATGTACAAGTATAATGTATTGCAGTATTTTTGATTTACAAATAAAAGCAATTTAAGGAATGTTTTTCGTACAAATAAATGCCAGTTTCACCGGTAAAGGATTGCTCTTTGTAAATACAAAGTGCTCCAGGGACTTTAAATTTTTGAGGGCATTTTAAACGCCTGGGACATTCCGAAATAAGAGGTTTTGATTTCGTTCAAATTAATGTGTGGCTACTATTTTCACTTTGAGGCTCTTAAAGGTGTTTTTGGCTGCAGCATCATTCAAAAATGCAGACAAAACATAACCCTGATCCCATAATTTTCAGTTTAATGATGAATACTTTCGAAGAACAAATTAAAAACCTTAATACGCAACACCCAACTATAAATGCTCAAATATCCCAATTTGTGGATGATTCAGCAACATGGCTAACCTCAAACAGTCCGGTGCAGGCAGTGAAAAAAGCCCAAACTGTTTTGAACGAAATAGAAAAATGGAGCAATTCATGGGGATTCATCATTAACCCGACTAAAACTCAAGTTTTATTAATACACAGGCAGGCTGTAAAACCTCCGGAAAGAGCCACCAACTTTCCGAAATTAACATTATGTGGAACGAACCTCGGGCCCGAACTTACCAATCAACGATGAAATTTGTGACCAACCAGCATATTTTTATAAGAGTAATAAAAATTTAAAGAAACCTTATTCACAAAGCATTAGGACATTAATCACAGAATACGGCCTAAGCGAAACCCAAATTCAAGAACCGTGCTACGAACAACTTATCAATATTGAAATGCTTGAGATTAACCTAGTTTTAGTATGGAAAATTAACAAAGCAGAAGATAATGAAAGAAACAAAATTATTGCAAATTTAAACATTATTAGACACTTTAGAGACTTTACTCAAATTTATACAGATGGTAGTAAAGACCCGTCCAAACAAATAGCAGGGGCGGATATACATGTAGTAGTTATAGCAGAAGACGGCACAATTCTACATAACAAGAGTCTGAAGCTTAACTATCAAACTTCAATATTTACATGTGAATTAGCAGCAATAGATTATGCAATAACTTATTGCAAAGAAAACTATATTTCAAAAGCAGTCATTATTAGCGATAGTCTGAGTTCTTTATTAGCAATAAAATCAGGTCAGTCTCATAGGCAAGAAATGATTTACAGTATTTTAAAGTCCGTTACAGCCATAAAGCATAGAGGGGACGAAATTCAATTAATGTGGGTACCGAGTCATGTGGGCATAAACGGAAATGAACTAGCAGACGACAAAACAAAATACGGCAGCACTTCCGGTACAGAAATTCCAATTAAGCTCAGCGTACCGGAAGTCTACAGCATCATAAAAGATAAAGTTAAACAAAAATACTTAAAGCAATGGGAAATATATTGCTCAACACATAACTTAGAAATTAACATTAAACCTCCTAATAAATTACAAACGTACCATCATGATAGAAAAATAGACACAATGTACACAAGACTCAAACTTAAAAGTAGCTATTTGAAAGGGGACCGATATAAAGACAACAAAAACTGTAACGAAATAGTAAACTTTAGCCATCTAATGTTTCACTGCCCACTATATTCTGAAGAAAGGAAAATATTTGAAACAAAACTTTTAAAATTAGAATTAGTAGCCATTACGGAAAAAAAACTCTGTTAGATCCACCAAAAGAAGTAGCACAAGATATTCGCCTGGCCGTATTCGAATTTATCAAAAATATAGGATACAATGAAAAAATATAGATAAGGACTGTTTACACACTGGACTGCTCGGCAAACACTTGAACCCACACACCCACAAGGTCATACCAAAGACCAAGGGGAAGTATGGTGTAGTACACGGACTGTACAAGTGTAGATCAACGAAATACTGCATCTTATCCTTTATTTGGGACTCCCAACCTTAACGAAATAATGCGTAACTCGCAATGGGGCAAAAACGGTATTTGGACTCTGCATGAGCATGGTGCGCGGAATGCATGGTGCTGGCCCTGAGCTCTATGACCCTATATATCGCACAGATACACACACACTACACAACTCCATATTTGATAGAAATACATAGGGGTAGATATGGCAAGTCTATTATAGATTGTCGATACAGTCGACTCTCGTTATCTCGATTTTTTGGGGACCAAAGAAATTAAGTCGAGATAACAAAAAATCGAGATAACCGAAGTTGAATAAAATATAAAATATGCTCGTTAAGGGGGCGAGGTAACTTTCTCTTCTTGTCTTTGCACCCTGGTGCTGAAAGATAGGATATCCCCCGGGTTGGTTACTGGGTCCTTCTCCAAAACTCTCAGCGTTTGCCGATCCAGGTATCCTCCCGGGTTGGTTACCGGGCCCTTCTCTGAATTGCTCGACTGGCGCTCGGACAAGTTCATAACTTCCGCCCTCCGAGAGGACTCTTCTCAATATCGAGATGTTATCTGTACGTATTGATGACACAATTTATAATTGACATAATCTTTTTTCTTGCTGTTTATAAATGCAAATAAATTTACTCAGTTTTGACACAATTATTCAATGCAAATTACCCATTCCGCATATTACACAGCTTACGTCGCAAACAAACAATTAATTAATTTCAGGTCGTTAACCGAATATCTGAGTCGTGCGTTGTGTTTTTCGCACCTCTGTCAGCAGACGACAATTGAGCGTATACTATCGCGTGCAGCTTTTCGCACCTTGTTTGGTCAAATCGAGATATCGGATGTCAAAATAGAGGAAATTTCATAGTTGAGTATCAACAATTTACTCGAGATAACGAAAAAATCGAGATAAACAAACGGAGATATCCGTAGTTGATTTATATAGAATAAGAAGGAAAACAAATCGGGACCGAGAAAATCCAGTCGAGATATCGGAAAATCGAGATAACCGAAGTCGAGATAACGGATGTGGACTGTATGTTATTTCATAGATTAGATTAGAATAGACAAGCTAGTATCGTCTCTTAGTGACATAAAACAAATATTTCCACACTAAGAAACCCCTAATACACACCCTATAAGCTAAGGGTGTCCTGTATTATGACCATAAGTAGATTAGAATACTTTATTATACATGTATATAAGTTAACAAGAATGGGCTTCCGGTACAGAAAGGTCAAGGACACTAAAACCCCATCTCAGATGAATCTTTTCGGCAAAACACATATCTAATTACTGATTTCATATACCTCTGGAAAACAGGAAAAGTTTATAGTAAAAGACTTTAGAACTAGATAAGGGTTACCCAACACCATAGCCATAATTATTAAGAACGCTTTAAGAAAGATTTGAACTGAAAATTGTAATGATTGAAAAAGTTAAACAGTTTTATTAAAGAGACATTATCC
The DNA here is from genome assembly GCA_022818135.1 of Saxidomus purpurata. NCBI lineage: Eukaryota > Metazoa > Mollusca > Bivalvia > Venerida > Veneridae > Saxidomus > Saxidomus purpurata. The sequence continues at coordinate 33,238,497 of JAFMSR010000006.1, read as the reverse complement.
CGCGGATTTCCAAAATTTTCTGGCATAAAAAAAAAACAAATTATAAATGATACAAGACAATGACAGTATATATTTCGACCAAATTATATTTACAATAACAAGGGCCAAAGATATAACACAAAAAAAAACGTAGGAAAAAAGCTTTATTTAAACAAAATCGACAAAAAATCCTTTTTTCTCTATATAAATATATAAAAAAAACCCACATGTTTAGAATAGTTACTATAAATACCTACCATGTGACAAACCCGGTATAAAGCCGAGCTAAGGCCAAAAAACGGATAGTAAATAAACAAATCAAACCGCGATTAACAAAACAGCGGACCAATCAGAAACGAGCTATCTCAAAGGCCCACGGCAGAGCTTTGTAAACAACGCTATAGTATCAAGCTACTTACTAAAAAATATAAGATTGAAGGCCATAATCATATAAAAGTACTATATATTTACAACAGTTACATCTGTACAACTTGACATGTGACGGAAGCTCAGTAGATTAGGTAGTTATTAGTCTTTTTATAGAAATATGTGAAATTAACAAATTTTTACTTTTCAGCGGTTCTAGTGTCTGAGTAAGAAATTTGATACCTACGCAGGAAAAAATAGTGTCTGTGGCGACATACCATAATAACCCACGCATATACAAACCCCTGGTGATTACAAAAACAAACACAACTAATAAATGTCCAAAATAATCACCAGGACAATGACTGGAAAAACGTAGAAAATAGAAATAATCACAATTAATGACTGCTTAAACAAGAAAACACATACTTAATGCCCATATAAAAAGTCATAACTAACCAAAAACAGTGATTGATCCTATAACTAGATACCCCAGACATTGCAGAAAATGCATAAAACACTACTTATTTCCTAAATGGAAGCATAAATCTACTGTCAAAATACAGCCGGATCCGAAAAAGCCAAACGCGCACCTGTTATAACTCCATCCGGTTCGTGCGCACTAAAAGTCGCAGTAGGTTTACCCAGAACCAACAAGTAGGTCAGGTCAAGTAGTACGAACAGCAATGTTAATCTTAAAAAGCACATCTAACTTTCGCAATTATATTTTCGGACCATTAAAGATAATAATAAGAATGTAATATAAGAATAAAACTACTCAAGTACAATCTTACTCAGACACGAAAAACCCAATCACACACAACAACGACGATGTGAAAAGTACTGGTTAGTCAACCAGGATCAGGAACAGTAGTTCACCAGCATCTGTCCAAGAACCGAATTGCCGATCATGCAACTCATGATCTACACTTACTTCTTTTATTATTTATAAGTAAAAATAAAACAAATTAACAGAATAAAATTAAAATTTCCTTCTGAAACAATTAAAAAGAATTTCTCACCAAAATTCCACAAAATTTTAATAAAATTTCTATTTTTACGAACTCATGATCTACAGCAACATTTATATATTTAAAGACTAATTATGGCATTTCATCTAATTTATAATACAAATGATTCAAATAATTACATTAATGACTGTGCTTTTTCAACAGTAGTAGACCGAACTGGCGGCAATTCGCACTCTGCTGAATGGCTAATCATTTTTGTCTCTCCTTGCTCCATTGGTTAATTTACTATTCGATTTTTGCTTCAAGCTCCGGTAGTAAACAACCAACTAGTACAAGTCTCTTTATAATGTTCTGTTGTACATCATTATAATTAAAGAAGTAAAGTTAACAAGTAGCCTGTGCGGTTGCTGGCTTATTTGGCTTTTAAGGGGTTTTTATATTTTCAAAATTTCAGAGTAGAAACATAAGTCAAACTTTCATGCATACTTTTAACTTGTTAAAATAAGTAAAACCATCTTTCGGACAACATTTTATTCTCTCATTCAGGACAATCAAAATTTTTATCATCACAAAAAGCTAAGCAAAATAAAAATAGGACAACACTTTTTTTAAAGGGGATTTTTACTTTACAAAACAAACACATATAACATCTAGTATCAAAATTTTCTAAAAACTGTTAGGCTACCACGATCCAGACATACAAACTAGGTCAATCACACTTAGATCTCATTGGTCGCCGTGATTGGCCTACTCTTTGGTAACCAATCAAATTCAACCTTTGGCTATACTAGCTGGAAATTGCAGTCAGGTAAATTTCTCCTATTTCTGGCTTCAAAATTTTGTTTTTAGGCATGACGGGAGACATGCCGGGGTCTCATCCAGATATTAAGCTAACATAAGTGCTCTTTCGGACGGACCTAGATAAAATACTCAACAAATCAATCAAATCAATCAAACCCTGATAGAAAGTGAATTTAGTACACCTGGGCATGTTCCTTTCTTGGGCCAAGTAGGGGCGAAATTTTGTTTCCTTTTTTTAAAATGCATGACCAAAATTCATATCAATATTGTAATATTTGAAACACTGTTAAGTTGTCATGGTTGTAGTCATGTTTGATCACCAAAACTTAGTGAAAACCGTAAAAACTTAAAACAGATCTAAACCGAAGTCGCACGATTTACATGCTTGCAGATCTCTGTAAATATTTACAGGTATAGTACATGTAAAGCTTCTTGAACTGGAGCATCAATAACACGACTTCACATGATAACTCGAGATATCTTGTTGGTCAGGTCACACCTTTGCCAGCGCATCTACATTTTTGACATGTCACGAGTATAATTTCTATTTCTAATTGTCACTGAGAGTTTGTTTAATCCCGATCAATTTTTTAGTGGCTCAACTGTATAAAATATTTATCTAAAGTCTATAACTAAAGAAACTTATCATTTGATTCAATAAAACAAATGAAACAAAAACTATATGCCCACGTGAAACATGTCGAGCCGCCAGCTGTCAAAAGGGCTCACTCCTTAACAACTAGAGATAGGTCAAAATACACCTAAATATTGGATGTAACATGCATGTTGTACCACAGAAAAGTGGTCTCGATTTTTCTCTTAGGCCAGTAATAAAAACGTTACAATATAAGCTATTCATAGTAACAACAAAGGGAAGTAATTCTAAAAACAAGGGTAGCTCATGGTGGTGAACATTTGTGCCAAGTTACATCAATATCCCTCCATGCATTAAGAAGAAATCCTCCGGACAAAGATATTCTTGAATTTGACCTTTAACCTCTAAGTGAGACATTGACCTTACACCTAGGGACCTGGTTCTTGCACATGACACTCCGTCTCATGTTGGTGAACATTTGTGCCAAGTAACATCAAAATCCCTCCATGCATGAAGAAGAAATGCTCCGGACAAAGTCGTTCTTGAATTATTCTTGTATCTGACCTTGTACCACAGAAAAGTCGTCTCGATTTTTCTCTTAGGCCAGTAATAAAAACGTTACAATATAAGCTATTCATAGTAACAACAAGGGAAGTAATTCTAAAAACAAGTGTAGCTCATGGTGGTGAACATTTGTGCCAAGTATTGGCCTCTAAGTGTGACCTTGACCTTGAAACTAGGGACCGGGTTCTTGTGCATGACACTCCATCTCATGGTAGTGAACATTTGTACCAAGTTACATCAAAATCCCTACATGCATGAAGAAGATATGCTCCGGACAAAGTCATTCTTGAATTTGACCTTTAACCTCTAAGTGTGACCTTGACCTTAGACCTAGGGACCTGGTTCTTGCGCATGACACTCCGTCTCATGATGTTGAACATTTGTGCCAAGTTATTTAAGTATTGATCCATGGATAAGTTACAGCCCGGACAACAGCCATTTGAACAACTATATCGAGCTTTCGCAAGCAGCTAGACAATAAAGATAAGCTCAGTCTGAGAGTTCCATGTATGGTGGACAGAAATTTAATTAACATTTCATTACATTAGTAAACACTTTGAAATAGAATTTAATCAATTAATATTTTCATTTTCTTAAATGAAATTACATCATGAAACACGTGTAACATAGAATGACCTTGTAAAAAAAATACACCGTAGGACAGTCCGACACTGACGGTTGTGCACAGCGCTATGCTGAATACATCACTATGGAACGTAGGGGTGTCAACAATCCTTGGTGTCCGACGATGAATAATTTGCAGACATACTGAAAATCTTTATTTCGTTAGTTCCAGACCAAGATAGCCTATAAATTGTGAGAAAAACATGAGCGCTTATGACTACTATTACCATGATTACCGATCCGTATGTTTGATAGTGAATTATTATTTCAGCCCTTAATATGAGTTTTTTCAAGGAAAAAAAGTTAAAATGCACAGTCAATCAGGCTACCAGAAACCAGGAGCATAATAATTTCTCAACACTCATGTAAATTATAAATAACAGCAGTAGCAGGTATATTTTACTGTCTGTGGGTGAAGTTGGCGCATTGGCATATAAGATATATAATCTTAGTAACAATCTTGCTCAGTTTACATTCGAAGTGGAAATATTGAGTTTATGCTGACAAGTGCATTAGATGCAGAAGAACCACTAGGCCAAGGCAAAAAGGGATCTAACAACGTAATAGGTCCTCCGACTCCTCCGTATATCGATATTAATTACACGCATTTGGTATGATAAAGAGAAGAAAAATGTGAAGGCAAGTTTCATCATACATGCCATAAAAGATTGAGTTAATGCCAGGAGATTTTTGCAAATTCCCCGGGTGTTTGGACAACATACTGGTAGATATATGTTTTTAGCAGGAAATCCTGCATTTCAAAGCTTTGAGGAAACATGGGTCACTAATCATCACGATCTGCAAGCTGAAAAATTTGAAGGCGTTGCCCGTTTTGCACTCATCCAATCAGAACATAAGAGGTTTCCGATAATTTATCACAACAAAGGTGCGTGATCGCATGGACACCCGCCAATCGATGTGTAAATTTGTTTTGGCGCTGTTACTAAAACATAAAATCTTTGAGTTGTGTTAAACTTGATTAAACTAGAGCTATCACTAAATGTGATTAATACCCCCAAAAGGATTGCTTTATAAACTGAAGAAGTTCGTAGCAACATAATACCTTGCAAACAAACTAAAAAGAGATATTGTTCTTAGCAGTTCCTCTCATTGTGCTTGACCATTGTATGAAGTTGTATTGAATCCCAACTTGTAGTTTTCGAAAAATGCTCCAGACAGGGAAAAGTAACAAAGGGCAATAACACTGTAATTAGTCAAGATGGAGTTATGGTTCCTGTGCACTGCACTCCCTCTCACTGTGCTTGACCATTGTATGAAGTTGTATTGAATTCCAACCAGAAGTTTTCAAGTTATGCTCTGGACAAGGAAAAGTAACAAAGGGTAATAACTCTGTAATGAGTCAAGATGGAGTTATAGTTCCTGTGCACTGCACTTCCTCCAAATGTGCTTGATCATTGTATGAAGTTGTATTGAATTCCAACTTGTAGTTTTCAAGTTATGCTCCGGACAAGGAAAAGTAACAAAGGGCAATAACTCTGTAATTAGTCAAGATGGAGTTATAGTTCTTGTGCACTGCACTTCCTCTCAATGTGCTTGACCATTGTATGAAGTTGTATTGAATTCCAACTAGTAGTTTTCAAGTTATGCTCCGGACAAGTAAAAGTAACAAAGGGCAATAACTCAGTAAATACTCAAGATGGAGTTATAGTTCTTGTACACTGCACTTCCTCTGAGTGTGCTTGATCATTGTATGAAGTTGTATTGAATTCCAACTAGTAGTTTTCAAGTTATGCTCCGGACAAGGAAAAGTAACAAAGGGCAATAACTCTGTAATTAGTCAAGATGGAGTTATGGTTCTTGCGCACTGCACTTCCTCTCAATGTGCTTGACCATTGTATGAAGTTGTATTGAATTCCAACTTGTAGTTTTCAAGTTATGCTCCGGACAAGGAAAAGTAACAAAGGGCAATAACTCTGTAATTAGTGAAGATGGAGTTATAGTTCTTGTGCACTGCACTTCCTCTCAATGTGCTTGACCATTGTATGAAGTTGTATTGAATTCCAACTAGTAGTTTTCAAGTTATGCTCCGGACAAGGAAAATGCAACAGACCGCCCGACCGACCGACCGACCGACCGACCACCGGGTGACTCCTATATACCCCCCTAAACTTCGTTTTGGGGGTATAATGATTTAATTATCGGCATGTTTAGAGCGTAGTGAATTGTCTGACGGTTGATTATCGGCTTATCATCTATTTGAAAAGTTTTTGAATCACCGCTAACTACCCTCCAGGCAATTTACCTAAGATGATGGTGACAATTAATACAAACTCTTGTCAACAAATTAGTTTCGTCATCTTAACAATTGTACACAATACAAGTACTTCTTCATTAGCGATATCACGTGTCATGGTATTGACCATGTACATAGGTTGATATTTTATGAACCTCTTAGTTTTTTTTCTAAAATTTAATTTGCCAGGAGCTTTAAGTGTTTTGCGAGCTTTGTTGTGGCGCCGAGATAGGGTCTAAATAATGGAACACCAATAATGTTAGCACTCTATCCATACGCTACGACCGGATGTAAACATTACATATGCACAGAACATGCGCGGGCGTTTAACCCAACCCATATATTCAAATTTATTCGTTACGTTTTTGAGCCCGCTCTCACAGGACATGCGCAGGTATTTAATAATAGAGATGTGCGGGAGTATGACAAGATTCAGGTCATACCAATTATTCACCTCGAACGAGGATGGTGGACCCAAAAAACAAAGTATGACAAGATAAATAAATTTAATCCAACCCGTATAATCACTTTTATTCGTAACAACTTCTTACGGTTTCAGTGAAACTGTCAAGGATCAATCATAAATCAATACAAGTTGATAATAGCTTTTAGTATTATTAAAAACATCATCATTTCTAGCGAGTAACGACTTAAGCACTGTTTTATTGCTAAATGTATTCATGGGCTGTATATGAATTTGGAATAAAAAGAAATGAATAATGATCTCCGATGGGCATTCGATCTCTGATCTCCCGCGTGTCAAGCGGGGATACATAGCACTGCACTATCAAGGATTTTTGAAAATTAGATGTGTAAATTCGTGCTGTAGCGAAACAGTCATTTGTTTAGGAGTGACGGTACAATTTATATGTAAACAAACAAATTAAACTTCCCAGACACTTAAAATAAGAAGTGGACACTTCATTAGCTTGGTAGTTTTGTAAAGTATATTCAAATATCTGTTAGAGAAAAATTGTCTGCGTGTTAAAATAAATTTCCAAGACGGCTACCCTGCTACAGAATCTCAGTTGCTCAGATGAATTTCTAAATTTTATAAAGTTTGTATACAATTAATCATCGGTCAATTTATTTATCATTCAATATTCAATCAAAAACCATCAAGAGTTCTTACATGGAAGAAAACTGTTAAACGTGGCGAGCTTTGCAAACCAACATGTGTGGATTTCCACCTTGCAATAGCGCGCTTACTGTAATTCTAATATTGTGGTTCATTTGCATAATTTATTCATAAACGCAGGAGCATAGAACTTTGTTAGTGCAGGAGAACCCAGCAAATATCTGGAGAACGGTATGTATGAGTTTCATTAAACGCAAATGTGTAAAATAATCCCACTTCTGACTTGTAACTGAAATGTTTTAACTTCATTTCAAGCATGTCCAGCTACTATTGCTGTCCGATGACTGCTTTTTTGCCAGTATTGGCACTGAGATTTGATACCTTTAGAATATAAGATTAAAAAAAACATGTCAAACCGATGAGCCAATCAATTACAATAGATCTACAAAATGTATTGTTGGTATTCATCAAAATTACTAATACAATAAACATAAGCTATGAATAGCTATGACCGACTAATTAGGCTATTATATCATGTATATAATAATAAAAACTGCGACAATGAGGCAGCTTATTTAATTGTACCAGAACAAAGAACAAAATAATACCAGTTCTGGTGATGTTGTTGTTGTTGTTGTTATCTATTGTGTTGTTGTTCTGCCAACACTGAACTCTAAGTGTTTATTATTCTCTGTGTTATTAAACACTTGTTGATTATAAAACTTGATAAAACACTTTTTAACTTGACTCTTGAGACTTTTTGTGATGAACAGATGAATGACAATCTCCTTTGTACTCTATATTTACATAATGACAACCCTTAAAACTCCTAGCGCCACTTCAATTACATTTTATTTTATTGCTGAAACAACATTTACACAATATCTTTGCTTACCTTAACAAATATTCACCAGTTTACATCAAACGATCAGACTTCAACATTTCTGCCACCATCTTTTGCAGCTTCCGTTTTTAAGTGTTTATTGTGCGGAATTCTGCGGGCCTATTTGAGGACCGAAAAAGTTCACTAATATGTTTAAAATCGATTTTGTCATGATAATTATTAGTACATGTGTTAATAGTTATAAGTAATCAGTAATTTCCCGTACATTAAATTTCAACGACAGGCTTCGTACCGCACTCGGAAACGCATTATGACTATTTTGTAAAAAAAGATTACAGTATTTATGAATGAACGTAAAAACATTTAAACATCGTAGGTCATTGTCTAAACACTTTCCATATTCCTAAAATGAATAATCTGGCCCGCACAATACCCGTAGAATAAACCGGTCCATCCAGCCCTTTTGATTGGCTACACGGTTCCCGAAAAAACGTTTCACAGTTAGAGTCATTCTGATTGGCTACACGGATTTAACCAAACTGAAAACGAGAACCGTTTACGGTGCGGTTACCGTTAATCGGTAATCGAGAACTCGCGGAAGTGAAACGCTGGTGGTACATGTACTGTAATATAAGTTTCTTTTATCAATAATCATTTAAAACTTACATCTTTTTTGCCCTTTTCTTTGTTAAGTAAAGTCTGTAGTAGGCAGTTTGGTGGTATCTGAAATGAAAATATTTAACACAGATTCATTTATCTCACAAGCTACATGTATTAAAAAAACAGAACCAGTAT